>JAKLNT010000013.1:0-578472 GCA_022814375.1 Aspergillus quadricinctus | reverse complement strand
TAAGGTATTGTATTAAGCTTAGCTGACCTTTATAAAAGTTTAGCTGACCTTTTAGGTCACATGATTTTTTGATATTCTGAAGGTCGGCTCAGCTGTCTTGGCACTAGCCGAACTTTTCCGAAGGGTCAGCTGACCTGTAACCTGCACGGGCAAGTCAATCTTCTGAGCCACGAGGCGAGCGACAAAGCACCGTGCTCAATGCTCATGTACCTACTGATTCATGCTAATCCCAAGACGAGTCTAGAGTCTAGACTGTCTAGACAACGCATATGATCGATTGATTCGCTAGAAGATACCTACGCAGACAGCGAGATCAGGGACCACGTGCCTACTGCAGAGTAGAAATTTACCTCCATCGGGGTCTGCTTATGCAGTCTGGGTGATCGGCGACTGCAAACTGCTCTAAACAGACCAATAAGACACCCTGTAGCTGTCACCCAGCTCCACAGCGGGATTGATGGCGAATGAATGGTGGAGAATGGACTACTGTACCCTGGGAGTATCTGTGCCTGAGGCCGCACCCACTCCAGCTGCGCTAGAGTGGGTGCGCCACACTAATCTCCAGACTCCACCATCTCACTAATCTATATCTATTTTAAATAAAATTAATTCCTGAAGCTATTCCTATCTACTAATATATCTAAATCTAGTGATTTTATTAAATCTAACCTCCTTAGGGCCCACAAAGCTGCTCTAGCCTAAAAAAAACTAAATATCTCTAAGATTATATATAAATTTAGTATCTCTATTATCTCTCTATATAACTATATTAAGAAGAGTAAGTAGCCTTTTAAACTCTAATTAGTAGCTAATAAGGCTCTTAAAGAATACTAGAAGAAAGCCTTAATATAATAAATTATCTTTATATATAATTATAATATACTAGTAATATTTAGACTAGTAGAAGTATATATAAATTAATTACTTTAATATACTGGGGAATCTAGATAAGTTAGTAAGATATAGATATATTACTTTAAAAAATATCTTTTAGAATATCTTAATTTAGGCCTAGTAAAGTAAAAGATAAAGAAATTAAAGTATATTAAGGCTAAGGATACTAGACTACTATTATATTAGTATTATTAGCTTTTAATAGTAGTTAAAAAGGATACTCTAGTATAGCTTATATATAATTTTAATAAAGTAGGCTTCTAGCCTAGTAAAGATATCTCTTAGTAGATAATTAGATCTAAAAAGAATAAAGAAAAAGCTTTAAAATCTATTCCTAATCTTTCTAAGACTAAAAAAGATAAGAATATTTTAACTATTAAATATATTACTATAGATAGTTAGTAGATAAATTTATAATATATTTTTAAAGATAAGTTTCTCTTCTTTTAATAGTTCTAATATTCTAATCTATATTTTAATCTATTCCTTCTCCCTTAGATAAGTATAGTATCTTTATAGAGACCTAGTTTAATAAAAGTAATGCCTTACTACTAAATATAATAATTATTATTTAATTAAATAGCTAGACTTTAAATAAAATAAGTATCTAATAGCTCTAAAGCTTTATTAAAGTAATAAATAAGTATATAAATAGGGGAGAAAAATAAATATTTATATTTAATAGCTATAGTTCCTATCTTATATTTAATTTCTTATAAATATATAAAGATAATAATATTATTCCCTTTAGATTTCTTCTTTATATAATATATCTTTACTAGCTACTAGATAGGAAGCTATTTCTTAGCTATAAATAATATTTTTATTATATTAATAATAAGTATACCTTCTAGGCTAGTGAGTTTATAGAAAAGTTAGAATTCTTATAGATAATTAAGTCTATATAGTAGAAGATATTTAACTAGTAGATTATATATAAAGCCTTTAAAGATTATAGTATCTTTCCTATTAATAATAAAATAGTTAAAGAACTTAGGAAGTAGGTATAGAAAGACTATCTAATTCTTTTTAAACTTAAAATAAAAGATTTAAATAACTTTAAAAGCTCTTCTTCTATATCCTTTTAGCTACTATCTTTATCTAGTATTAAATACTCCCCTCTAGAGATAATTAAGATACTTAAATAGAATTAGATAAAGCTATCTAAGCTTATAGATCTTCTTATCTTAAAGTATATATAAAATCTAGATTATTTTATTAAATATAGTTAAATTATTATTAAGAAAGTAGCTATCTTAAAGAATATAGTTATTTAGATTTAATATATATAAGCCCCTTTATAGTATTAGTATACTAAATAATAAATTAAGCTACTTAGCCAGACTAGTATACTAATAGTTTAAGATATAAATTATTTAATTACTTTAAGGAAGGCTAAAGATGCTGCTATAGAATAGTGATATTTAAATAAATTATAGAAGAAAGTATATAGTTAATTAGCACCTCTACTATCTATATAAGAGAATAAGATATTAAATGAATCAGCAGATATAGCTAAATAGAATAGTAATTTTTTTTATATATATATCCCTTAGTATAGCCTTAAAATCATGATTTTATTCAAGATAAGTGTAGATTAGTGATATAGCAGAGATTAGTGTAGCGCACCTACTCTGCAGAAGTAGGGTGGGTGAGCTCAAGGCATAGATAGTCTGGACTAGGTTAAGGCCATAACAGGGATGTTCCTGTGGCTGAAGCTTAATAAATGAAACTAATTTCAGTAAGTTTCCGGGCCTTCCGTTACCTTATTGTTATCTGTTTTCATTTACTGTAAGTTTTGCAGTCGAGCTGTCTATTCCACCAGTTAGAATATGATATTTCATACTCTGTACTGCTTAATGTATTATCAGTACTAGTCTAGACTAGAGTACCTTGCAGACTGTGAGTTGCAAAGCCAAAACACGAACCATGGTTTTACACTGATTGGAACCGAACAGGGAAAGAAATGATCGGCAGAACCCTTCTCCACTCTATGCCACTAGTATGACTCCTAGAGGACGCTCTGTGAGTCTGTGCAGGATGCGTGCGCATAACAAAGGAATTGTCCACATAATTGGGCTGAAATGAAAGACAGTAAGAATGTCACTACTCACTAGTTGCCACTAGTAGACTTCCTCGACCAGTTACTCCGACGGTCCGAGATATCTCCAATTGATTGGTGATGACCCGATGGAGACAGTCCATGATGCTCCGAGAACAGGCCGAGAAAGGCTGGTCTTCCATTCTTGATCCACTTCCATGTTCCTGGCCACGAACTGCGCTGATCATCTGGCTCATTAGTCTCCGATTTAGGAAAATATTGTCCATAGTCATCGACTCGTAGACTAGTCTACCGTTGCAATCAGGTGGAGATTCTATCCAGATTCAGTGGATATTGGATATCTCAGTACCTTAGAATCGATCTAAATCCCCCAAACTTAATTTCATGCAGTAGATACTAGATAGTCTAGTGGCCAGTGCCCACGTTCCTCATATGCACTGGCCTGTCTCTCACCTCACTTCCTCAGCCTGCATAAGGCACAGCATATATTCATCTTCATATTCAATCTCTGTTGAGATGCTTGCTCCCTCAGTATAGCCATGGGTTGGGTGTACAATCTCAAGACCCCAGATCCTCACAGCCAGGTCCCCCGCGTCATCGCCATCTCCCTGGCTTTCCCCATCGCTGCCCTTCTCGCCGTTCTTTTGCGACTGTATGTTCGCATCCACACCAAGCGCGCCGCATGGGTCGATGATTATGCTGCGCTGTTCAGCGCCATTCTGGCTATTGCGTATGGCGGTATAGCCATTGCGCGTGAGTCTACTCCTTCATTTCAAGGCTGAAGGCTGCAAGATGCTAACCAGCAAAGAAACGCGATGGGGTCTCGGACTGGACGCCAAGTACTTTCCTGAGGAAAATGTCGTGCCGTTCAGCAGGGTTCGTTCCCGACCTTGACCTGTGATTGAGGAAATTGTAGTTGACTGGCTGCAGATTCAATACGCCGGCGGCCCCGTCTACATCCTGGCCCTGCTGGGCTTCAAAGTCTCGCTTCTGGCCTCGTATCTCCGTATCGGCGGCTTCGTCAGAGCCTACCGTATGGTCATCATGGCCGTCATCGCCGCTTGTGTCTGTAACCAGTTGGTCTTTACCTTTGTGTTGTGTTTCGGTTGTCGCCCGATAGCCAAGCAGTGGGATTTCTCCATCCCGGGGACCTGCATCGATACTCTGGCATCTTACTACGGTACGTTTCCCCCGTTAGACTGTGAAACCGTACTAACAGGATACAGCTCTCGCAGGTATGCTCTCTCAGCAGAACGACAACACAAGCGTAGGAATGAAGTAGCTAAAACTGAAAAAAAAAACAGGAACAAGTCTCGCCTTCGACTGCATCATCATCGCCCTCCCCCTCCCCGTCCTCATAACCCTGCAGCTCCACCGCCGCCAAAAAGCCGTCCTCGTCGCCCTCTTCGGCCTCGGCTTTTTCGTGACTATCATCCAGGTCATCCGCGTCTTTACTATCAAGAACCTGAAAACTTATACGGACAGCCAGCCGATTATCCTCTGGTCGACTGTTGAGATTAGTCTTGGTGTAAGCCCCCTCCCCCTTCACTCCACACAATCACTCCTCCCTACATACCAATTGCATCACGCTACGCTGGTACTCGCTCCCTCGCTAACTTACCGCAAGGTAATAATCGCCTGCATCCCAACCTACGGCCCCCTCTTCCACTCCCTCGCGCTAATGACCTCCTCCCGCCGGCGCCGCACCGGCGAATCCTACCCCCTATCCTCGAACCAAACACCTGGCTACCTGCACGACTCGCGCTCCCGCGCCAGTCGGCCGTTCGATAGTAGTCTCCCTGCTACGACGACTATCATGTCTGCTGTCGCGGAGCGGGAGCGCGAGGGCAAGGTTTCGGTCGATGGGGATGGGGATGGGGATGGGGATTCGGTGGAGAGGATTTTGCCGCCGGGTAATATGCATACGCATTCGCGTACGCATACGCATGCGAATTTGAATGCGGTGGGTGTGGGTGTGCGTTCGGATTCGCGTGGGGGTGGGCGTGGGAGTGAGAGTGAGAGTGAGACGACGCTGGAGGGGGATAGATTGAAAGAGACGGGGTTGGGGATTCATAGGATGACGGAGGTGAGGGTTGAGAGTCATAGTTTGAAGGGGTGGAGTCGGTGATACCCATGTAATGTCGAGTGATTTTGTATGCTTGAAGTGATAAACGACAGTTTCATCTGCTAATGAGTTGTCTATATTGATCTAGCATCTTGTACATACAAACGAACAGCAACAGTTGATATCACAGGCACACTATCGTCAGTCATTTTGAGAATCACTTCCTCAATCCCAAAAGGTTAATACTCTTGGGTCGCTCGATCGGCAGCCCCAGGGCCCGGTCCCAGATGAGCTGCACCAACGGCCCCAGAGCACGGCTGACGCCAAAGGTGACGGTGTAGTACAGGGGCTGCTGGAAGCCGTAGTGGTAGAAGAGGACTCCGGACGCGGCGTCGACATTCGGGTGGGGGTTCTTCGTCTACGTCACGTTAGTATACCGCCAGTGTAAAAGAATGAAAGGAAAAGAATGGGGCTGACCTTTCCGTGTTCAGTCAGCACTGCAGGCGCAATCTCCGAGTTCTTCTTGACGAGCTGGAAAACAGGATTGGCCAGCACGTCCGGCCGGGTGGCGGCAAAGTCCATGAGCGCCTCGAAGCGCGGGTCGGGCTTGCGCAGGACGCCGTGGCCGTAGCCGGGGACGACGCGGCCGGACTTGAGCGTGTCCCACAGGTACGTGCGGACATCCTCATCGGTGAACTTGGTGCCAATCTTGTCCTGCATGGCCAGGATCCAGCGCAGGACCTCCTGCGCGGCGAGACCGTGCAGCGGACCGGCGAGACCCAGCAGACCCGCACTGTAGCTGAGGAAGGGATCGCTGAGTGCGCTGCCGACCAGGTGGGTGGCGTGGGCCGAGACGTTGCCTCCCTCGTGGTCGCCGTGCAGGGCCAGGTAGAGACGCAGCAGGTCGTGGAAGTCTTGATTTTCTTTTCCTCCCTTGCCGAGGAGCTCGGCAAAGTTGTACGACCAGTCCTGGCTGGCGTCCAGGGCCTGCGTGCCGACCTGGTCCACCTCGTTGGGGCGGAAGACCAGCGCCGCAACACGCGGGATCTTGGCGAGCAGCGAGATGCTGTCGTCAAAGGTGGGCTCCCAGTACTCGGCCTTGTTGAGACCCTTCTCGTAGGCCTTGGCGAACTTGGACTCGGTGTTGAGGGCCGCCACAGCAATGGACAGCTGGGTCATGGGGTGCATGGACCGAGGAAACGACTTGATCAGGTCCAGAATGTGCTGCGGCAGATGCGACTGCTCGGCCAACTCCCGCGAGAACGCGCGCACTTGGTTGGTCGAGGGGACCTGGCCCGTCAGGAGCAGCCAGAACATAGCCTCGGGGAGCATCTCGGTGCCCGAGGTGCCCTTGGGCAGTTCCTTTTGGCAGTCCTTGATGGTCTTGCCGTGGAACCGGATGCCCTCTTCGGGATCCAGCACCGAACCCTCCCAGAGCATGGACTTGAGACCGCGCATGCCACCAATGACGTTGCCAATCTTGACCTCGCCAATCACCTCATCGCTACGTTCCTTGACCTGCTTGAACAGCTCGCGTTTGGCAGGGATCACCGCCTTTAGAGCGGTCTTGAGATCGGGTTCGGCCGTCGAGTATCTGCGGGCATTGAGAGCCAAGCGGGTGGCCTAAACATGAAAATAGGATTAGTCTTCATCAGATTGCTAACCGTGTTGGATGAGTGAGTCTCACCTGAGCCAGCTTGGATGCATGGCGAGTCGATCTCATTGTCATGGCCATTGTGATTGAGAGATATCAAGGGATGTTCCTGAGTAGATGATGATGGGGGGACAATGAGAGAAAGAGCAAGAGCAAAAGATAAAGTCACGGCGAATCAAGGAGAAGAACACAGCTCGGCCCATCCGGCTGACCGCGGAGGAAGCAGTGGACAGCAGCAGACGGCAGGGGACAAAACCGAGGCAACAGGCGGCTGCATGCGGAGTTGCGGTCGGGATCAGCAGTTGGCCTTTACTGCCGTTGCATGGCTTTGCATGCCGATGTTCGGTCCAGCGGTTGATTCAAGGGATCGGATGAAGATATGGTATGATATTTATGAAGATCTGTTCACGAGATTTCTCGATGATTTATCCATTTCGTGGTGAACATACAGAGGCTGTCCATATCAACGGTCGGTTATCACATGAGGGGTTCGGGTATTCGTGGGTCCGGGGTAGGAGACTCAATGTGTACTGACTCTTCTGACTCTCGTCGACTCTATCTGCCATAACACTGCTAAAGAAGAGGCTATCAGAAGTAATTCATTGTATAAGAGATACAATTGTAATTCTCCTCCTACCACGTATGCAGTCAGCACATGATGAGCACTCTTGCTGCCTTGCTGCCTTGCAATACGCGGGGAGTCCCGATTAGGAAAGGCCAAGACCGGGGTAGTAATGCCGTAATGCCCAAGGCATCTAACCCAGATCAGGCACCGACTTGCCACTCAGCCATACTGTGGCGTATCACTGTACCAGCCACACGCCACCTGATCAAGTGACAAATCACCGTCCGCATGTGCTGGCGGTGAGCTCTGATTGGCTCCGGCTGCCTTCAATCGCCTCAGGCAGAAATTTTCGACCGATGGCACGAATTTTTCCTGTTGATAAAGCGAGATAGTGGAGCCTAAAGGTAGACACCCCTCCATCATCCATCATCAGCCTTGAATTTTTCAAGGCTTCTGTTTCTTTGTCTTTGTTGTTTGTTTGTTTTCTTCTCATATACCCTAGACCTTGTCTTTTTCTAGACCATCTGTCCTTAGGGGAAGGACGTACTTTCATCCATCAGCTCCTATATACCCTCCCCTTAATCGCTTCATCGACTTTGCTTACGAGGCTTGGGACTCGTTTCCCCGCCGTCGCCTCTACTCGTCTCGAACGAAGTAACCCTTTCGGCCTGACATAGACACTCTCCACTCTCAAGTCTCAGATAATGCCTCACTCCGAGATGTCCGCTACGCCTATCGCCGTGTCGAAAACTCCCTCGGGAGTACCTCCCACTGTCGAGGAGGTTTCCTCGCTTACAAACACAATCTTTACGGCCGACACCTCGCAACTGTCCCTCGATGCTGCCTACGGCCTGACCAACCTGCTCATCCAGAGTGTTGGAGCGTTCGGTCTTCAGAGATACAACATCCTCGCTGAGACCAAGAAGGCTGCCACCGATAAGAAAAGCGGCGCCAAACGTGAGAGCGCCATGTTGATCATCGGTGCCCTGTTCGAGCGCTTTCCACGCGAGCATCCCCTCAGCGAAGTCGTCTTCCTCCTTCAGGACGGCGGTGTCTTGAACCTTGCCCTCGACGCTTTGGCTGACAAGGGCGCCGTCGTGCGCGATGCGGCTCAGTACGCCATTGATGCTCTCTTCGATTGCTTGAAACCAGAGTCGCTGGTCAACGCTCTGATCCCCGCCATTTCGGCCTATCTCAACAAGAGCTCTGGTAAATGGCAGGGATTCGTCGGTGCCTATGCCCTTCTGGAAAAGATGGCCGTCAAGGCGCAGATTGGTACGGGAACCATGGAAGAGGAGCGCCAGAAGGATCTCCTGCGCAGCGCCATGGGCAAGACTCTCAAGGAGCTGATTCCTCTTGTCGAATCCGGGATGCACGATCTCAAAAACGAAGTGGCGAAGCAGGCCAGCAAGACCATGACCGCGCTGACCACTCTGCTGGACAACGACGACGTGGCTCCTCGCATTCCCCTCCTTATCAAGACCATGGAGCAGCCTTCCGAACAGACCTTGCAAAACGCCATCCATGCCCTGTCTCAGACCACCTTTGTCGCCATCGTCACCTCGCCCGTCCTCGCCCTCTTGACCCCTCTGCTCGAGCGTGCCCTGAATGCGCCCACTACTCCCCAGGAGACCCTGCGCCGGACTGTGGTGGTTGTGGAGAACTTGACCAAATTGGTCCATGACCCTGCGGAAGCACGCACCTTCTTGCCCAAACTCAAGCCCGGTGTCCAGGCTGTCAAGGATCGCGCCTCGCTGCCTGAAGTCAGAGAACTCGCGACCCGCGCTATGGATGTGATTGACAAAGCTATGGGTGACAGCAGCCTGGCGGCCGGCTCCGTGGCGAAGACGACCGCTGAAGAGGTTCTCGCTGTGCTCGAGGCCAAGATCAAGGAGCACGGTGGCCTTGCAGTGCCGGAGCACACCCTCTTCGAGCTCAGCAAGAGCTACATCGCTGAGATGGTGCGCGAGGATGTCAATGCCAGAATGCACGATCGCATCCCTGCCTGTGTTGGCCCTTATCTTCGTGGATTCCTCCAGGATGACAAGCACGAGGCTGTTGCTTCTGCCGTCCAGGAGCACTTTGTCGAGGAAGACCACCGCAAGTTCGGCAAGCCCATTCCTGACGACCCTAACGAGGTTGAGATTGTCAACGCCAACTTCTCCCTCGCTTACGGAGGAATGCTTCTGCTCTCTCACACGAACCTTCGTCTTCTCAAGGGTCACCGCTACGGTCTCTGCGGTCGAAACGGTGCCGGCAAGTCTACCCTCATGCGCAGTATTGCCAATGAGAAGCTCGAGGGATTCCCTCCTCAGGATGTCGTCCGTACCTGTTTCGTCGAGCACAACCAAGGCGAAGACGCGGATCTGAGCATCATCGAATATGTCTCAAAGGATCCCAAGATTGCCGAGGCCGGACAAGAGCACATTAGCCGTGTCCTCCTGGAATTCGGCTTTACCGATGGCCCCGAGGGAAGACAAAACCAGCGCGTCGGCTCCCTCTCCGGTGGTTGGAAGATGAAGCTGGCTCTGGCCCGTGCTATGCTCATGAAGGCCGACGTGTTGCTCCTGGACGAACCGACTAACCATCTGGATGTTGCCAATGTCAAGTGGCTGCAGGAGTATCTCAAGAAGCACACTGACATCACCAGTCTCATCGTCAGTCACGACTCGGGATTCCTGGATGAGGTCTGCACCGACATCTACCACTACGAAGGAAAGAAGCTGGTCCACTACAAGGGCAACCTCGCCGCTTTTGTCAAGCAGAAGCCCGAAGCCAAGAGCTACTACACCCTGTCCTCCAGCATGGTGCAGTTCAAGTTCCCTGCCCCCGGTATCCTTTCCGGCATCAAGTCCAACACCCGCTCGATCCTTCGCATGACCAACTGCTCTTATACCTACCCGGGCGCTAGCAAGCCGTCTCTGGTTGACGCCTCCCTCTCGCTGTCACTGTCGTCTCGAGTCGCCATCATTGGTGGCAACGGTGCTGGTAAATCAACTTTCATCAAGATGTTGACTGGCGAGACGATTCCCCAGACCGGAAAAGTCGAGAAGCACCCCAACCTTCGTATCGGATACATCAAGCAGCACGCTCTGGAGCACGTCGAAATGCATCTCGAGAAGACTCCCAGCCAATACCTGCAATGGCGTTATGCCAACGGAGACGACCGCGAAGTCTTCCTCAAGCAGACCAGAATCCTGACGGACCAGGAAAAGGCGCAGATGGAGAAGCCGGTCGACCTCGGCGATGGCCGCGGACCTCGCCGCATCGAAGCCATCATGGGTCGTCAGAAGTGGAAGAAGACATTCCAGTACGAAATCAAATGGGTCGGCCTCCTTCCCAAGCACAACACCATGATCTCACGTGAGACCATGATCGAGCTTGGCTTCTTCAAGCTCGTCCAGGAGTTTGACGATCATGAAGCCTCCCGTGAGGGTCTCGGTTTCCGAGTCCTGGACCCCAAGGCGATCTCGAAACACTTTGAGGATGTCGGCCTGGACCCCGAGATTGCCAACCACAACCAGATCTCCGGTCTCTCCGGTGGTCAAAAGGTCAAGGTCGTCCTGGCCGGTGCCATGTGGAACAACCCGCACTTGCTGGTGCTGGACGAGCCGACCAACTTCTTGGACCGTGACTCTCTAGGTGGTCTGGCTGTGGCCATCCGTGACTTCAAGGGAGGTGTCGTCATGATTTCCCACAACGAGGAGTTCGTGGGTGCCTTGTGCCCCGAGCAGTTGCACATCGCCGATGGTCGCATTGTGGCCCGCACCAACAACGCCGTGGCTCTCGACCGCTTCGAGGACAGCGCCGCCAGTTCACCTCAGCCCGGCAGCACCGTCGCCAACTCGGCTGCGACGAGCGCCGCTCCCTCGGCCGTCAACTCTGGTGCCGAAGATCAAGGCGAGCTGAAGTTCAAGGCCAGAAAGAAGAAGAAGATGACGCGTGCTCAGATCAAGGAGCGCGAGGCGCGCCGTAGATTGCGTCACCTTGAGTGGTTGCAATCTCCCAAGGGTACTCCCAAGCCCCCAGACACCGACGACGAAGCTGAATAGGCTTCCCTCCCTTTGCTTCTGTTTTTTCCTTCTAAAAGTGCATCTTCTAATGTATATGAGCGTTATGATTCAACTTGGGCATATCTTGCTATAGACGGTCTGGTGTTATTATTTTGAATAATACATTGTTAGTACATAGAGGACAATGAACATGAACTAGATGCTACATTCATCATCTTTCTTGATTTGTATTGCATAATTCGTGAACAGACTGGTAGAAAAGATTAAAGTGCTGTCATCTATCATGAGGGTGGATATATAGATCCAAACCTTATATAGACTTGTGCATGTGCCTGCACACGACAGATATATTCTTCTCTACACTATGTTTAAGGTTGAAAAGTAAGCCAGTCCTGTCGTAATATTTAGCCATTTCTCCTGACTATTTAATTACATTAGATGAGAGCTAAGCATTTATTGTGCTGCAATAGGTCTAATACCTTGTTATTGTTATGCCATATTAGGCAATCCGTCAACTCAGCATTTCAGCATTTCAGCATTTCAGCATTTCAGCATTTCAACTTCTCAGCTATCTGTTTTGCATGACAATTGTAATCTTCCGATTGCCTCTCCCATATACCAAAAGCATCGGATTTGGAATCGCGTGAAAAAGATCGCCAGCAGTGCATAATCCATAATCCATCTTCAATACTCCGTACAGACTATAGGAGATGTAGCTCTCCTCTGATTGGCTGGTAGCTTCTCCTTGTTCCACCGCGTCAACTTCATGATTTCATTTATCGACAGCGAAGCTCCAGCTCCGACCTGCCACTTACTTCTCATCTATCGCTATCTTCACTAGAGACAGTCCGTCTGTACAGACATTCTCAATCAATGCCATCCCCACCCTAACCCGGCATGGCTCCCCCGGATTCCACCCACAGCGGAAGTAGAAGCTTCAGGGACCACCTCAAAGCCACCGACAGTCGCTCAACATCCAAGGGCAAACAACGCTACGCACCGCTCCACGAAGCCATCCCCGAGGAAATCTCCTCATTCCGCTCTCCCTCCGAATTCGCCAGCGATTCAGACTCCGACTTTGAAAATAAACAAGGCAGCTACCAGCTCCGCCCGGTCCCCGTCGACCGCTACGGCTCCCACCATTCCTCCGCATTCATCCCCGTCATCCGCGATGGCGGCGACGGCGACGTCGAGACCTACCTCGATAGCATCACAGAAGCGGAGCAGGAGCTTCTCTCCGCGTCGAAACAGTATGATCTCGTCAGCGACTCGGATGACCTCGACTCCGACAAGGAGGGCACGCTCAGATACAAGTTGAAGGAGAGGCTGAAGCGGCGGCGTGGGAGGCTCAAGGCGTGGACGCCGGTCAAGTATGCTCGCATCTGGTGGCGGACGCTGGTCGGTGTCATCGTTGCGTTGGCGGTGGTGGTCTGGGGGTTTTTGAGTTTTGCGGTGTCGCATAGGCAGGAGCCGAAGGTTTGGGTGAGTCGCCTTTTTTCTGTTTTTCTGTTATTTTGGGGGAGATGGCTGATGGCGATGGCTAGCCGATGTTACCGTCTGATTCGTGGTTTCCGTCGCCCAAGGGAGGGACGCTCAAGCATTGGGAGGAGAGTTATAAAAAGGCGCAGAGCTTGGTCCGGAATATGACGCTCATTGAAAAGGTCAACATTACAACTGGCATTGGCTGGCAGATGGGAATGTGTGTGGGAAATACTGGTACGCATATTGACAGTGACTATACGGATTCATGCTGAAATGCCGATGTCAGGCCCCGCGGATATTGTTAAATTCCCGTCGTTGTGCTTACAGGACGGTCCGCAAGGACTACGCTTTGCTGACCATGTGTCTGCCTTTCCGGCGGGTATTACAACGGGATCTACGTGGAATCGAGAGCTCATGCGCGAGCGGGGCGTCGCCATGGGGCGAGAGGCTCGGTTGAAAGGGGTGAATGTCCTCCTGGGTCCGTCGATGGGCCCGTTGGGAATGATGCCTGCGGGAGGGCGCAACTGGGAAGGATTCGGGTCCGACCCTGTGCTTCAAGGTGTGGCTGCGGCGGAAACCATCCGAGGTATCCAGAGCAACGGAGTCATGGCGACAGCGAAGCATTTTGCGATGAATGAGCAGGAACATTTCCGACAGCCCTTTGAGTGGGGGATTCCCACCGCTTTATCGTCCAACGTCGGCGATCGTGCCCTGCACGAAGTCTTTGCGTGGCCGTTTGCCGAGAGTATTCGAGCCGACGTGGCTAGCGTGATGTGCTCGTATCAAATGGTGAACAACAGCCATGCCTGCGAAAATAGCAAACTGTTGAATGGGATCCTCAAGGATGAACTGGGGTTCCAAGGATTTGTGCAGTCCGACTGGCTGGCCCAGCGATCTGGCATCAACAGCGCCCTTGGCGGCCTCGACATGAGCATGCCGGGAGACGGTCTGCATTGGATGGACGGCAAGTCTCTCTGGGGTAGTGAACTGACAAGAGCAGTGCTCAACACGTCTGTTCCTCTGGAGCGACTCAACGACATGGTCACTCGAATTGTAGCTGCGTGGTACCATTTCGAGCAGGATACCTGGGAGCGTCCGCCGCCCGAGGGCAACGGGGGCCCGAACTTTTCGTCTTGGACCAACGACGAGGTTGGGTGGCTGCATACGGGAAGCAACGACGAGTCCTATGCTGTGGTAAACCACTACGTTGATGTCCAGGGCACCGGGCCGGAGGCGCATAGCATTATTGCAAGAAAGGTCGCGGCGGAAGGGACAGTCCTGCTGAAGAATGTGGACCGTACGCTTCCGCTGTCGCGCAACGCATCGAGTCCATCCGGCGGCATTCTCCGCGTTGGTATCTATGGTGACGACGCCGGACCGGCCTTGGGGCCAAATGCTTGCCCTGACCGGGGATGCAACCAGGGCACCCTGGCTACCGGCTGGGGCAGTGGGACCGTGGAGTTTCCGTACCTTGTCAGCCCTATCGAGGCGTTGGAATCTGCATGGTCGACGGAAATAGAGAGCACCGCGTACCTGCGCAACGCCGTCATGCCAGCGGACGCGGTTGACAAAGATCTGTGTCTTGTATTTGTGAATGCAGACTCGGGAGAGGGGTTTATTTCCGCAGGCGGAATTCACGGAGACCGAAACGACCTCTTTCTGCAGAAAGGAGGCGATACACTGGTCCACAACGTGGCGAGCAACTGCGGTGGTGGACAGGGGAAGACCGTGGTTGTCATTCACGCGGTCGGTCCAGTCGTCATGGAGTCGTGGATCGATCTCCCAGGCGTTCACGCTGTCCTTCTCGCCAACCTGCCCGGACAGGAGAGCGGGAATGCATTGGTGGACGTGCTATTTGGCGACGTGGATGCAAGTGGACGATTGCCGTATACGATCGGGAAGAGTCTGGAGGACTATGGGCCTGGCGCGCAGGTCTTATACGAGCCCAATGCACCCGTGCCCCAGGTGGACTTTTTGGACGCTCTGTACGTCGATTACCGGCATTTTGACCGGTATAACATCACTCCACGCTTCGAATTCGGGTTCGGTTTGTCGTATACCACGTTTGAATTGTCGGATCTCAGCATCAGCCCGCTGCAGAGAAAATCGCGATCTCCACCCCCACGGCCTGCAGACGCCGTGGCTCCACCCGTGTACGATACCAGTCTTCCGGACCCTGCATCGGCGTTATTCCCGACCGGGTTCCAGCCAGTCTTCAAGTACATCTATCCCTACCTTCCGAATCTTGATGGAACGGCACCTCACAACTATTCATTCTACCCCAAGGGTTACAACCAGACTCAAAGTCCATCGCCGGCCGGTGGGGGCCCGGGTGGTCATCCCGCACTATACGAGGAGATGGTACGTGTAAAGGTCCAGGTGAGCAATACCGGAGACCGCAAAGGACAAGAGGTGGTCCAGGTCTATGTATCCTTTCCGGCCGATGTGACCGAGGAGGGCGATTGGGTGGAGGTGGACTCTGACGCAGGGAAGCCAGAGAAACAGAGGGAGCGGGTGAAAATCGAGTTTCCTGTGCGCGTTCTGCGGAACTTCACCAAGGTGGAGCTGGAGCCCCGTGAGCGACGCGAGGTGCAGATGACACTCAGCCGGAAGGATCTGAGCTACTGGAGCACGCGCCAGCAGAACTGGGTGATGCCCGAGGGCAAATTCCTCATCTGGGTGGGCCGGAGTTCTCGCGATCTGCCATTGATGGGAGAGTATTAATTCTCCAATAGACTAATTCTTATACATAGATGGAACGTCATAACATGTAATAGATAAGTAATGCCACAGCAGGCATCATCTGATAAATATAGAATTATTCCCAGCAATCAGACCGACTTTTGTGCCATGAGCACCGAGTGGATCCATGGCGCGCCGAATCTTCTAGCTCACGGTGAGTTTCCGCAATGCACTGAGACTATTACTGACTATCATCCAATGAAGCTATCCCATTCGACCGGAAAGGTACTCATCCCGAGACACCGAGTGGAGTCCGGTCGATCATCGGCATCTTCGCCCACGCCATTGCTGGATCTTTTCCTGTCCGAACCCTGCCAAGTGCCAAACTGCCAGATAATTTGGTCCAAACTTGATTATCCTGCCGTGTAAGAGAATTAGCAAGGGTACCGGCTCAACGTAGCACGATGGGCCGTCCTCTGTTTCAAGGATATCACTGCCTGGCCAGTGACCAGCGGTAGATAGATACGCAGAGCGTGAAGAGATCGCCAGGGCCAAGTGGAGATGGGCGCTCGAGATGCCGCATGGGGCAAAGCTTTTGTCTCGCCTGAAAGAATTGGATCAGGGATGATGGACTGGGAGTTTGCGTTGCTGTCAGTAACTGGATTTTCATCACTAGTCTAGTCTAGACTACCTGGTGCTGAGCGGATCAGGTATATAAACCTCCCCTACTCCATCACACCCACACCCCATTCTTACTATCACTGTACAGCTACAGCTACAGCTCCAAGTTGATACAACTCAACTACAGAAAATGAAGATCCAAGCTCTCTTCTCACTCCTCACCCTGGCCTCTGCCGCCAGCATCCCCACCCGCAATGTCCACAACAGCAACAGCACCAGCACCAGCAAATTCTCCGTCATGTCCGCTCGCTCCGCCTCGCCCATCCATTTGCTTCCTATGAACGCCGCCCACGGCGGCTTCTGGCTCGGCGACTCCCCCTCCACCTTCTGCCCGGACTCCATCGAGCAAGTCGGCGGCTGTCCCCCGGGCACATCCACCCGCTTCGCCAGCGAGACTGCCTTGGTACCTCCCCGCCCCCTTTCCTTTCCTTCCCACCTGCTAGATGGAATATACTGACAATGACAGGACGTCTCCGTCCCCGGCGGCCAACGCATCTACATCGACCCCCGCGGCGCCCTCCGCTTCACAACCCCTCACTCGGGCTACATCCCGCGCGGCTCCTCCACCGGTCCCTTCGTGTACACCCCCGGCGCGCCATTCGGGCACTTTAGCTACACGGGCAACGGCGCGAGCGGGTTCAAGGCTTGTCCTCGTCGGAATGGAACTGCCACGCACTGGCAGGTGTATGCGGCTGCCGCGAACGTGACCGGTGGGGCGGGGTGTCTTGGGTTTGATGCGCTCGCGGTGCCGAGTAATGCTACGGGGGCTGCGGCTTGGGAGTATATCTAATTCCGTTATTCCGTTGATGTGGGGTACTGAGATGAGGAGTGGATTGAAATTGGGTGTATGCTGTACTGTAGGATATTGACCGTGGTGGAAATAAGAGGGATTGGTGGTTTGGAATAATGTCATTTCCGATATAGATTAATCTGACCGAGGAGTATCTTCCTCCTGTTGCATATGAAAGAGCTGCAAGATCTCGTCCTGCCTTTGTAAGGCTGAGCCCTAGATGCTGGATCGAGCTGTGCTCCTAAAGTCATACCTGTTGTTGACGTAGGATGTCTAGCTCGCTGACGGCTGTGTTATTATACCTTTGTTAAGCTAATATCTATGTATACACACCTCTCTTGTCGGTATTTATGAGACTTCAAGGCGGTTGTTACCACTGAATGATGACTACGGGACTACCCACGACTCAAGCGGTTTATCGTCTGCTTCTTTACTTCTGGGAGATATAGGTCTATGAAGGAAGACAAAACCGTTGAATAAGAAAGAGGAGGAGGTTCCTGTGGTATCCTGGCAGCTACACGTACGTCGTTTCTTGATGGGCTTGTTCATCTACTCGAGTTGATTGTGATATTCGTATACCGTCGCTCTCGATATTTGACAATGTACGCAGTTGCAGCTTCTGCAGTGTGTCGAGTAATGAAAGGGAAGGGATTGGGTCTATATTGCTTGTATAGGTGCGAATTAGAATATAGTTGTAAGTTTTGACAGCATGCCATTGGATAAATAGTATGTAGACATACACGTCCATCATCTTTCAATGACATCTCGCAAAGGACCTTCTTATGGCTACACGATTGATCTCTCCGCTGACGAGTAGTAATGACATTCATCTCATTTACCATAACTTGACCTTGCTACTGCGCGTATGTCCAACATGATCAACATCCATTCGTATCCTCAAAAAGCTTAAATCCTCACTCTTCTTCCTTCAAATGTTCATCCTCACTGATCACAAGTGAATGTCTCCAATCCTGACAACCTCCCACTCTCTCCATCCAGGACCCAGCTCCCTCTCCACCATAGCGAAATTCCGACACATAGTCTCACCCTCAGAATGATAGTTCGAAGGTACGAACTGGTTCCGCAGCTCCCGGCCCTTCTGCACAGGGTATGGCAGACGAAAGGCCTGCTTGGCCAGGTAGCCCCTGCCATGCAGCTGCTGCACCAATTGGCACAGCTGCGTTGCATAGGGGCAGGCCTGCACAGTCGCCGGAGTCTCCGCGCCTCCAACGAACCAGTCCTCCTCATTCTCACATTTGAGAACCGTAAACCTGTGGGAATACTCCCCGTGCACGCGCGAGTCCGAGGATCTGCTATGCCGTTTTATGCTGCGGCCGTGGTATCCCGTTATCCTGCGCAGATTGAACAGGGTGTCTTCGCCCTTGCGGTGGTAGAAGGTTGAGGGATGCTGGTGCTGCGTACTCAGCTATGCACTTGCAAGAAAACGGGGCCAGGTGAACATACGTTCTGGAAATGGAAATGGAGCACAACCCATTTGTCCTTGTCGCGCTGCTGGTATCTGGCTGCGTCGGGCCCCGTTGTGCCAATCGCACTACCAATCCAATACCCGATTTCGAGCAATGGGCCCTGATACCGTCCGCCCCCTTTCGCATCGGCGTAATGCTCCCACCGTGCGTAATGCAAGGTGAGGTTTCCGTCCAGGATGCCGTGGAGGATATCTGCAATTGGGGCATCTCTTCGCTGCCTTCCGGGGCTGGACTCTGCGCCTGCTTTCTATAAGACTTGGACTTGTACGATCGTTGGGTTAGGGCTCTACCGGTGTCGTAGCTTGATGCTCCAAAGCTGCTAGGCGAGTTTTGTCCTTGGGAGATTCTTCTGCGATGGAAGGGGATTGGTTTGCTAGCCATTTCGATAACAGGTCAATCCGTCGACACTATGTGTCTTGACTCTGCTAGAGGTATCCAGGTGGGACTCTCAGTGATGTATGTATCATAAGCTAGCTGGCTATTGTGATAATTGATACGCAATGGAGAGGGTAGATGTATACTTGAGAAGTATAGCAGTCATATCCTATATACTCGATACAATCTGAGGCTAAGCTGTCACAGGCGGGACTGCTTGATGCATACTACGACGGAGATATCCGGTTGTTATGGTCAGTGACGGTTGCCAGGTACTCGTTAGTGAATTAATTGGCAGCTGGATATAGATAGTAGCATAATCATTATATTCCTGGCTTTCATTCAATTCTGCAGATGGGGTCGTCGTAGGGTGCAATGGTGTGCTACAGTTCATACTCAGCCTGGAATGACTACTATATGGAATCCTCGTGTGCGGCTTTATACCCTAGAAAGAAGTCTAGCCCGGCTTACCTTGGAGTTCACAAGTCTTCTTGTAGGCACTTTCTCATTATGCCTCCAGCTGACTTGTATACATATATATTGCAGCATCATCTTTCACTAATTAGGGTTATACATTGCAATACCTGGAAGTTTTCCTTCACTGGGCGTTTCCAGATCATTCGCTACGTCTACGAGTCTACACATTGCATCTAGTATGGGATATTCATGTCGAAGAACTCAATTCAATTCCGTAATCCAAGCGCATCGATAGCATCAAACAATACCAACCAGAACCCAGTAACTCAAGCTGCCTCAACCAAACCAGAACCAATGCAACAAACCAACCAATTGCAATAACCAAGGAAACATACCTCAATCCCAATCTCCAATCCTCCCTCATCCTCCTTCCCGTCTCAAACCGAACTGCAATCGAAACGTCAGCATCACAAGCACCAGGTACCATCACCTACCACTACCGAAACCCAAGCGCAGGCTTATACCCAGTCTGCCCATCACTGGTATACATATACCTCTCAAGCCGCGCCTGCATATCACCAACAGCCACATCCATCAGCAGCTGCTCCTCCAAAAGCTCAGCGCTGCAGTCAAAGTCATACCAGATTCCGCCGGCGAAGGTGCGGTCCCAGTTCGGCGCCAGGCTGGCCTGCCCGCGCGCGACGCACTCGATCATTGCGCCGAGGAGGTTGTACGCGTTTGGGAACAGCCCGGTTATCGGGCAGAAGACCCACCAGGTGCGTTGGTCGGGGAGGTTTGGGCGGTACCCTGTCTCGTAGGTTGGACAGTCGTCCACGGGGATGAGGAACGGGGCGGAGGGGTCGTGGTATTCTGTTGGGCGTTGGTTGGACATTTTGTGTTCTTGTCTTGGGGTTGGGCTTCTTACCTGAAGAAGTTACCTGGAGAAGTAGAGGTTTGAGCGAGGAATTCAAGAAGTTACGGAGGAGTTTCAATTGTAGTTGTGGGAGCAGAGGAGATTTAAAAGGCACAGAGCAAGAGAAGAGAGAAGAATAGAGAGTAGAGTATCCAAAGGATAATGGTGATGAAGAAGAAACTCCATCTTGAGCAGATTTCTCGCGAAATTTATATCCATCGAGAGCAGAGAAATGAGACATAATCCTGTCGATATCGGACATTTCAGCTCTTGATCCATCACGAGACAACTGCGATGTCTTGTAAAAGATATCATGACCTGAAAGAACGAAGACAGATGTCCTAGACACGAACCAAGAGCTATCGGAGACACGAGAATGGTATAGGACTAGAGAAGCTGCATCGGAGAGATGTCTTATACCGATGGATTGACCGAGACATCATGTCGAAGGCATTATCTTGGGTCGATTCCGCAGCAGGAAGAAGCCGTCGTGTTGTGGACAAAGAAACGGTCGATGAGAAGACAAAGCGAGACATGCACAATGGCATTGTGATTTAAAGAATCTTGACCTGAGACTACGTTGAGAGAACAATGGTCAATTGCTTGTTCGTTGTCATGAAAATCAATATGAGAAGACATCATGTCCGATGAGCTACTGCAGTTATCTCTTGCTTTCTGTTTGTCGGCTGCACGATGTGAGAACAGACACGGCCTTTGCACTCTCTAGTAATACGGCAAAGAAGAAGTTCTTACATCTATGGATAGATGTATCTGGAACTCAACTACTTGTGAGGAGACAAGAGAATGCGTCGCTCGCCTATGTCTAATAGTTCTGTCTCAATCTACAAGGTATGACTCTGAAGATTACTGAACTAATGTATTGTGCTAAATGTACAGTACAGGGGAATCATCAATCATCAATCTCATCCACGCTCACAGTTTCGACGCAGTACCCGGGGTCGAGATCTCATTGTATAGCAGGCTGGTAAGGAAGTCCGCATAATCCTCACCCGTCACCTGACCGGCAAAGTAACGGGCCGCCAGCTGGAACTTGTTGCCCTTGGGTCCCTTGGCGGCCAGGCTGTCGGCCTGCTCCTGGAGCAGACGCAGAGCGTAGGCCTTGTCGATCTTCTTGCCCTCGGCGTCGGTGACCTGGTGGTGGACCCACTGCCAGAGCTGAGACCGGGACACTTCGGCGGTAGCGGCGTCCTCCTACTCTCGGTTAGCAGTCGCAAAGATGAGGAGTACAAATGAGACATACCATCAGGTAGTTGATAGGGATACAGCCAACACCGCGGAGCCAGCCCTCCATGTAGGAAAGGCCAATGTTCAGGTTCTTGCGGATACCTTCCTCAGTGATCTTGCCAGGAACATTGGTGTTGAGCAGATCGTTGGCGGTGATGTTGACGTCCTCCCGGCGGACGAACAGCTGGTTGGGGGTAGGCATGTACTTGTTGAAGACCTCGGAGGCAATGGCCGCAAGAGCGGGGTGAGCAACCCAGGTACCGTCGTGGCCGGCGCGGACCTCACGCAGCTTGTCGGCGCGCACGCTCTCCATGGCCTTGTCATTGGCAGCGGGGTCGTCCTTGATGGGGATCTGAGCAGCCATACCACCCTGCTATTGTCAGCTTCTTCTTGCTTGATAGGCGAAGCACTTACCATAGCGTGAACACCACGGCGGTGGCAAGTCTTGATGAGCAGCTTCACATAGGCATCCATGAAAGGCGAAGTCATGGTGACGTCGGACCGGTCGGGAAGGACAAAGTTGGGGTGCTTGCGGAACTTCTTGATGAAGGAGAAGATGTAATCCCAGCGGCCGCAGTTGAGACCGGAGCTGTGGTCACGCAGTTCGTAGATAATCTGCGAATGTCAGTACAGTGGCACTTGAGCTCTACAGCAGAGTAGGTGACCCACCTCATCCATCTCAAAAGCAGCAGTAATAGTCTCAATCAGGACAGTAGCACGGATGGTTCCGCGGGGCATGCCAATGTAGTCCTGAGCGAGGTTGAAGACGTCATTCCAGAGTCTGGCCTCGAGGTGGGACTCCATCTTGGGGAGGTAGAAGTAAGGACCGGTGCCGCGAGCAACCAGCTCCTTGGCGTTGTGGAAGAAGTAGAGACCAAAGTCGAACAGACTGCCGGAGATGGGCTCACCGTCCACGGTAAAGTGCTTCTCCTCAAGGTGCCAGCCTCGAGCACGGGCGATCAGCGTGGGAAGGGTGCGGTCTGTGCGAAGCTTGTACTCCTTGTTTCCTTGCTTGAAGTCGACCTGACGGCGGATGGCATCGTACAAGTTGACTTGGCCGTTAATCATGTTCGCCCAGGTGGGTGCACTCGAGTCTACGCCTGTCAGTTGTCTTCAAATCAGCCAAATGCGAATGACTCACCCTCGAAATCGGCCATGTAAGTCCAGACATCCGAATTCAGAGCGTTGACGACCATCTTGCGGTCCGTGGGACCAGTAATCTCCACACGACGGTCAACCAGACCGGGAGCAGGAGGAGCACCCTTCCAGGCGTCATTTTCACGAATGTGCTTGGTCTCGGGGAGGAAGTCAGGGAAATGGCCCTTGTCAATCTCGGCCTGGCGATCGATACGGCGCTGCAGGAGGGCTTTCCGGGTAGGGTTGAAGGCGCGGTGGAGGATGGCGAGGAAAGCGCAAGCTTCCTTGGTGAGGATCTTGCGATGCTCGTTGTTCACGGCGCCCAGGATGGCGACATCCTTGAGCTGTACTTCAGTTTGGCTCATGTTGATATGTCTCTCCAACGATCAATGCTGGGGATGATATGATGGATAAAGAGAAGTCACTCAAATAAAATTCAAGAAGAAGAAGAAAAGAAACCAAGCACAGCGCAGCGCCTAGACGTCAATATATAAGAAGGTCGCATGCATAGCTCCTTCGGTAGTAAGAACGGAGACTACGTCAGAACGATGAACAACCGCGGCCCATTGGAAGTTTGGACCAACCATGGGCGAGGAAGGGAAACCTTGCAGGCCACCCATATCCATTCCAGTCATCCATTGTAATCGGTAAGTTATTCTCATCCCCATATCTTCAGGGAAACTGTGGAAAACACCCTATCATTGATGGACAAGAGCCAGTCATCGTGCACAGCCAGAGCTGGATGAGCGGAAGACGACCGTTTTCGGTGAAATCACATGACTTTCCCGCGGACATTGCTCACACTAAGCCTGAGTCAGGAAGATAAATTACCTGTTATCTTACTAGCGCGTATTGATCTTTCGGCCGACTCCCCGCGTCCTGCCTGAGGTGTCTATAGCTTCCCCTCACCCGGGGGCCGCCGTATATCGATCATCGGAGGCTACTACTATTACTATGTCTCTATAATCATGAATGTATAAAGACCAATTGCTCGGATGAGTATATAAATGGATGAATTTAATGCGATCGATGCACTGATCAATCCACTGATACGACTAACAGATCGTGATGAAGGTATCAAATCCAGATCAAATAAACCGAGGGATTCCTCCCGCATGCCCGAGATCTCCCTGACCCTTGAAGCCGCGGTTCAACGTCAGGATGATCTAGGCCTGAACCCTGATAGTCGCTGCCTCAGGCTGCCATCTCCGACTTGTCCCGATGAAGTCATTGAGTCATTCTTCCATCAGGACTACTACCAACACCAACACCAGCACTCAACAGAGAATATCAACATACAAATTACTTTGGGGTGCATACCTCTCTACTGACTATCATAATGAAACTGTTATATTTGCGATTGTCGACATTGCGACATTGCATGTTGACATGTGAAGGTGGTCGACCGCATGTGATTGTGTATCTCGAGAACAAGAGCTCTAGCTTCCGGCTACATTCCGACAGATATACGTTCGGGAGCAAACGGGGTCTCTGTTTCAGACTGATTGACGGGAGTCAAATAGAGGATTGTCACTCTTTACTTCGTACTCTGCATGGTATCATCAATGCACAACACTCGCTCAGATATCAACTCGAAGGTACAGCACATCAAGGTAAAAAGACTATATACAACCGCCGGACCGTAGTGGCAACTCGTTAGACTGTCTCAATGTACCGTCGTACCTCCCTGTCAACTGTGTTAGCAATCCCAGTCGTCATGCGTGCGGAGAGAACACAAACCAATCAGTCACCGCTTCCTCCCACAGGTGCACCTCATGTTCTCGCGTCCCCCCAAAGTGATCCACGAATTTATCGCCAAATACCTCTCGTGCAACGCTGTCCTTGCGCATGAATGCGACCGTCGCCTCCTTCAATGTTTTGGCTAGTCGAACACCCTTGTCGCTGGCACCACCCATGTCCTCGCCCCTGGACAGAGGCGGCACGGGAATCTCCAGCTTCTTCTCCACGCCGCGCCAACCCAACGCGACGATAGCGGCTAGGACAAAGTGCGGGTTCGCGTCTGCTCCCGGCACCCGCACCTCGAATCGAGTTGCTTTCGCGCTGGCTGTGGGCGGGGTGATCAGCCGGATGGAAGCGGCCCGGTGCTCCAGACCCCAGGATACGGTGACCGGGGCCCAAAAGTTCTCCACCAGCCGCTTATATGAGTTGATCGTCGGTGCAAAAAGAGGCATGATGTCCGGCAGGCCCGTCAGAATACCTGCCAAGAAGTGTCTTCCCAGGTCGGAGAGATGCGCTACGTCAGGATAGGGTGGGGATGGGTCGGGCGACGGGCGGAGGAAAGCATTCTTTCCATCTTTCGTAACCAGCGAGATATGCATGTGTCCGCTGTTGCCGGGCAAACCTTCGCGTGGTTTTGCCATGAATGCTGGCGTGATGCCATGTTTCGCGCCGATGGACTTGACCACGTATCTGAAAGGTCAGCAGTCGCTAAGCTTCGTATGCACGACCGACTCACTTGAATAACCCAGCCTTGTCTGCCATTTCCTTGGCTTCCCCGAATTGTAATGCCTGAACGCGTCAACTATGCAATGCTCAACGAGCAAGGACAACTCACTGCCTCGAATACGCCGGGCCCGCTTTCCGTGTGCCATCCCTCAATCTCGCAGTTGAACTGCTCGCATGCATCAAATATGCCGTAGTAGTAATCCTGATTGTGTATGGGGCGAGTGAGACTGTATCCAAACATACCCTCCGTCAGCGGAGGCAACGCTTCGACAGGGTTCTTTTGGAGGAAGGCGGCCGTTGCGGAGGCATTCCGTTCGGGGGTGGGATAGTCGCCTGGTGCGCGGAATTGGTAGAACTCATACTCCGCTGATATCAACCATAAGCATTAGAACATAATAGAGAATCAGCAGAGCAATCCACCTACCTCCCGCCATAGCACGGTATCCCGCTGCCTCCACCTTACTGAGCGCCCTCTTCAGCAGGCCCCGCGGACAAGCACACACAGGCTCCCTGGTCTCCGGATCCAAAAAGCTGACGAGAAAGAAAGGAACATCATTCTCCCAAGGAATTCGGCGAAAGCTGCTAAGATCAGGCACTGCGACGAGATCTTGATATCCATTCTCCTTGTTACTGATCGCAAGTTCTTTGAAGTATGTCCGGTCATGCATGTCCCAGCCAAAGATCACCGAGCAGAATCCGAACCCGTCAGTGGCAATGGAGAGGAATTTCTTCTTGGAGATGAGCTTGCCGCGCAGCTGGCCGTCCACGTCGACACCTGCCAGCTTGACCTTGGTGTCATTTTTGAGGATCTCGGCGACGTTCTCGAGGGTTACTTCACAGGAGGATGTGGATGTGGACATGGTAATTTGAGAGGAGTTCCTAGAACATTAATTTGACTCTGTAAGTGCCACTGTGGACAGGGAATGAACTCACGACAGCGCTGGTAGCAGGAGGTTGGAGATGTGGAAGATATGGGTCCGTGTCGTGTGTGGAGATAAGCAGTCACCAGTGAGAGCCTGAGAGCCTTAGAGCCTAAGGTGCCTTATCGGAGCTTATCGCGTCGGTCCGATTGCACACAGGGCCACCGTATGAGCCCATGTTGACAATCGATTCATGGTAGTTATTTTGGATGTACGGACTAGTAGTCTCTTGTCTAAATGATCGATGAGAAGCAGTCCCTCGTCCAGTATCTATATTTCTTGCATAGCTAAGGTAGCATCGATTATCGCCAGCTGTTATCGCACCTGCCATCCGCCGATTAGATAATTCGATCCACCGCTGCCCCGCGTCGGAGGTGTGTCACAGTATCTCTCTCTCCTGCCTGCGCTGTCGACTCCTGACCGTCTTTTCCTCGATAGTGTTTTGCGTGCTCAATTGCTGCCATAGTTTGTCTGTCGCTTCCTGGCATCTTCCAAGTTTCATAGTAAGACCTTTTCTCTGTCACACAGCCCCTGTCGTGTCTATTTACCCCACATTCCAACCTGCACTCACTGATCGCAGCTTCAAGACAAAATGGCCTCTGCTCCTCGAGGAAGACTCCAAGGCAAGAATGCCATCATCACCGGTGCCGCAGGGTAAGCTATCTTCCAATGACTCAATTGACATACTCATCCTCCGCAGAGGCATCGGTCTCGAAACCAGCATCCTCTTCGCCCGCGAAGGCGCCAACGTCCTGATGGCCGACATCTCCGCCCCCGCTCTCGAGAAAGCCCTGGCCAAAGTGAAAGAAGTCGTCCCTGACGCGCCCCGAGTCGAAACAATCAAGTGCGATGTCTCTAAGGAATCTGAAGTCCAGGCCATGGTCGAGTCCCAGGATAGCTGGGGTGGAACGGACGTGATGTTCAACAACGCGGGGATCATGCACGCTGATGACGCTGATGCGGTGGACACACCAGAAAAGATCTGGGATCTGACACACAACATCAACGTCAAGGGTGTTTGGTTTGGCTGCAAGCATGCGGTGCTGAGTCTGCGTCGTCACAAGAAGAACAGGGGTAGCATTATCAACACGGCGAGTGTGGTTGCTCTGGTGGGAAGCGCCACACCTCAGCTGGCCTACACAGCCAGCAAGGGTGCTGTTCTTGCCTTGACCCGGGAGCTGGCGATCGTCCATGCTCGTGAGGGTTTCCGGTTCAATGCTCTGTGCCCTGCTCCGCTCAAGTAAGTTCGTTTCATGGCTAGGTAGCGAGATCTGCTAACCAGCGTTGCAGCACTCCTCTTCTGCAAGACTGGCTGGGTGATGATCAGCCCAAGCGTCACCGTCGCGAGGTTCACTTCCCGACAGGACGGTTCGGCGAGGCCATTGAACAGGCACATGCGGTCGTGTTCCTTGCCAGCGACGAAAGCAGTTTTGTCAATGGAAGCGATTTTGTCGTAGATGGAGGCATGACCAAGGTATGACTCTTACTTGATTGTCAGACGATCATGCTGACATAGAACAGGCATATGTTACGCCCGAAGGCCCCGCGACTGCTGCTCCTAAGAACCTTGGCCATTGATCTTGTCGAGTAGTTATCAGTCCATATACCACGGAATATACGATTGATCCAAATCAGCAAATATTTGTTGCAGCCTCAGGTCCGCCAGATGTAGTATACACCTCATTACAAAGACATATAACGCCAAGCCACTTTAGCGAGCTTTTCCAACTTCTCGTGCTGGAACACCAAATCTCCTTCTGTATCACCACTTGCAGGCCGCAAGAAGAGATCCTCAAATTTGATCCTCAGCGCATCCCCAGCAACAACAACAGCCCCCTCCTCGCCTAGAGAAACACTCACTTCCTGCTCCTTAATCGGGGAACCACCCCTCTGCGCCCAGTTCTCAATGACAACCCTCCGCGCCGTTCTACTCACCGCAACAATCAACACCACTCTCACCTCTCCGTCAGACTGACCAAACCACCACTCCTTGTGCAACCGCAACCGACCAAGCATCTCTTCCCACCCCGTCTCAATAACGTAGTTCGGCCATTTGGGCTGCAGCCTTAGGTCCGCCATGTACGAAGCAGTTGGCTCTTTGGCATACGGTCCGTCTTCGACTGTCGCTGAGCCTGTCGGGGAAAGTTCCCAGAAAACATCCATTTTGCACGCCGTAATCGCAATCAACGATTGCAGGTGGCCCGTTACAGCCTCCAGTGGGAACTGGGGTCGGTGGAGGATTAGTTTGCGTACGTCTGCATTGTAGAACATGCGTAGGGGCTTGGGGTCGCCGCCTGCACGGGGGTTCCAAATAAGTTTCGTGATGGCTTCTGGGGGCACGGAGGAGAGGATGATGAAGTCGATGTCGGGAGTCTGGTTGAGTTGGCGGCGTAGGTAAGATTTGATTATTCCGACGGAGTCATCCCACTCAATCGATCGCTGACTCCAAGGCTGGACTTGTCATTCGCCAGTCTCTCGATTGCTGTCTTGATGCATTGATAGGTATGCTTTGGGTGGAACTATCCTCTTGGTTGGAAAAGAAGGAAGACTTCAAGAATATGATCTTCGTGGGGTTTCATCCCCCGCATTATTAGGCCCTGAATTGGCCCCCCTAGAGGTATTGATCCGTGAATCATACAAAAAGGTGGCTTCTTCCCACCTTAATCTACTTCACAGTTCCTCTGAAGGGCAAGTGATCATTCCATGCTGAGATGCCCAGTCTTCCCACCACTTTGCTTGCCCTTGCTGGCACCATTACTATAGCCTATGGAAGCACCAACTCCACACTCCAGTATTCTTCACGTCGACCAGCATGTGCTGTGCCACTTCCACAGGACCTCTGTGGACTATCCATTGAACCAGATAGATGGCCGGATTGGGCGGGCAACGGCACCCACAGAAATGTGTTTACTTACACACTGCTGAGCAATCTGAAGGAGAAGACAGGGGTTGCACCAAGGATCAGGTCCGCAGATTACCTTGGTAATATCTTCGTGCTTCATTAATCACAATTAGATAGGGTTGGTGGTAATACCCAAGACGCAATCTACTGAGGCAGCGGCCCAGGTGCGCGAGATTGAGCGTGCCTTTGCGGTTAGTCCAGGGCATTTCTTGTCCTACATTTATTTGTATGCTAAGGCTGATTCTATTCTGTCTAGCACCCACGTTGCAGAGACATCACCTTGGACAATATCGAACTAGGCAATGAGATGGATTTCCAGAATATAGGCGACCACTGGGGCCTTTGGGCTTATAAGGAACGACAGTATGCTTCTAATTGCCTATCTTGGAATCATGAAACTAAATTCGTTTGAAGAATTGAATTCTTCAACACGATTAATGAAGAACTCACGAACAACGGGCGAAAGTACAGAATCGGAGATTTCGCTCAGCTCTGGACAAGCGAGCAGCTGCTAGCTACCGATATCATGCAGTCAGCCATGGGAAAGTAAAGCAAAATCCCATTCTTCCTTAGTCTTGGTTTCTCTTTTAATTGATTTTTTTTCCAGATTTGTCAACTCCATTTCCGAGCATCACTACCAGAGTGGAAGCAAATACAACCTGACCTCGCTTTCGGTATATGCCCAAAATGCGGAAACTCTTGTCAACAAGGCCAACATCCGGACAAATCTTGCACCATACGCCATGTCAGCCCGCTCCGCGCGAAGGGCTGGTATTCCTTTCGTCCTTGGCGAGACTAATAGTTTCTCAGGACATGGCTCTCCTGGGGTCAGCAATGCCGCAGCTCAGACGCTCTGGATGATTGACTATAGCCTCCAGGCAGCTAGCATTGGAGTCACGGGGCTCTACTACCATCAAGGTGTGGGCTATAACTACAGCGGTAGGTTCTTCTGCACGAGCAGAGCAGAGCAGGAAATTGGCTAATTAATGAACAGCTTGGGAACCTATCGACCATATCGGGGGAAACGTGTATGACTATAAGCCCTCGGCCAAACGACGAGTCATGCCTCTTTACTACGGATATCTCGTCGTGGCGGATGCCATTGGGAACTCGGGAAACACGGCGAGTTAACTAACACCTGAAATTTATTATTCTTTGTTAATATTTTTTTCAGGTATATCAATGAGCTCTGGACTGATGATGGCAACCTTACTGCGTATCAAATCTGGGAAGACCAGGACCTGAAACGTATTGTGCTGCTCAATCAGCAACCATGGACTGAGCTGTAAGGCAGTGCCCATTCAATGGCTGCATTTACTGGATTGTAGCTGACAGCAAGCTTTAGATCAGAGGGGACTCGCCCCATTATGAGTGTTATTCTCCCTAACCTCGCTCGAACGAATGGGAAGGTCACTTACAAGCGACTTGAATTTGAGTCACTGAGTGCGTTGTGTGAGATTGCCTTATCTTCTATCCTATGGTCATGTCATACCTTTGAAGAAATCTACTGATACTCAAAACAGCTGGACTTACGTGGGGTGGCCAGAGCTGGGAAAACTATGAGGGCAAGCCTACAGGGAAACCGAGTTTGGAAAGAGTTGGCTCGGATGGAACCATTTTGATGAAGGCTAGCTCGGCAGTTCTGATCTATCTATAGAAAAGATCAATTGATCCTCTGGGATATCCTGATGTTTCCTCTTTATATGAATCCTGGGGGTGTCGAGGGCATAGAATATGTGTCCATTTCCGATGCATTCACTGTGAGAGTCAGCATGATGGACGTGGATTCCTGCGACGGTGTAGCTGGTTGAGGGTTGTGGTGACTGGTTTAAGCAAATCAAGATAAGCCTTTACCGTTGTGACGACGTTGAAGACCTGTAGATCGGAGAGTCTTGTGTACGGAGGTGGTTCAGGCGTATCCTTCATGAGGGGTTCAACAATTTTCCAGTTGTCTTTGTCGTGGGGGTTCCCTGCGCCGTCGGTGTACAACCAGGGTGTGGGATCAGGTTTTGCGACCCGTGAACGGAAATTCATGCCATCAGGTAGTGTGCTTCCGTCAGGCTTTGCTTTTACCACTGGTAGATCGGCGGCATCAATGTCGAAAGCGTCAGTTCCAGAGTAATCAGAAATGTGGTGGTGTAATGTGTTGTTAGACAGGTATCACTCCAGGGTTGCCAGTGTATATTTGCACATTATACTGCAACTGTTATAAATCCGAGACGAAGATAGTCTGTACGTCGCTGCCTGTGTCGTTGGCAACACGTCTAGAGATAGAAAGGTTCGGGTTGCCTCCATAAGCAGTGACAAGTCTGAATCTTGCAAATCAATATGCCTCATGCCTCATGCGTTGAACTCCCAGCAGGGAACCAAAGGAGCCAGACTGGGCCATTTGAGATGACGCCACCTAGAATAGAGGTCAGTCCTAGGCGACGAACCTCTATCACTCTGTACAGATAGTTACCTGGAGCTGAGTCTGCATTATCTGCGTCCATTCCATAGGCAATTTGCACGGCAACCCGCAAATAAGCCTGATCTTGATCGATTCACATGTTTGACCGGAAAGACATCATGTTAATTTTGGGCCGTCCAGACTATTTCAGCCAGATCCTCCAGGTATGCTTGCTCGAATACAATGTCGGCCCTGCACATGGTAGCCACCGACAGCGTTCAACACTCAGAATCTTCGTATAGCCCTTAGGTACTATAGTTTGAATAACTGTTAGCAATCATAGTAGTCTTGAGTAGAGGGAGTAAGCAAAAGTTACCAATCTGCTTGATCGTCGACGTTGTTATCCATATATGTTGAACGGTCGTAGCTGGTCCGTCGGCCCCTTTCCATACCTAGGGTTGGCCAGTTTCTATCCCATCGTAGTGTCCATTCTGCGTCTGGTGGTCTTGCAAAATCTTCACCACAGCAAAAGGCCCATAAACTTCATCTTCTTGCCATCGTGCCAGTCGAATTCGATTCCACGGTCCAGACTGACAGTCCGTTGAGCGCAGACACCATATCATGGACATTGCCTCCATGTGGACCCAACGTTGTCGGAAAGAAATTGTTTCGCTTTGCTCTCTGTGTCGCAGCGAAACACGCAGGAATCCCCTCGACTCATTTCGGAGGAAGTAGAATGCTTCCATCGGATACCTTGGCAGCGCCTCCCTGAAGCTCAACAGTGTCCATGACCTCAGAAACCGATCAAACTGCGGTACATGGTCCTATAGAGCCAGATACCATCAATAAACAGCTGATATAAAAATAATATAATCCTTTCAGTGTCTATCTTCTCAAAAGTGTTTCCAACCATATCGCAGGAGAATATCCTCTCCCGCACCAATCGTAGATTTTTTGTCCAAAGAGGTCCAGCTTGGTAAACTGGACTAGATGGGGAGGGTTTCCACGACGTCCTGACCTTTCTGGCCGTCAAGCATGCTAATGGCGGCAGACACATCATTGCCATTGGCTGAAGTATCTCACGAAGATTGTCAACATTATAGTCAGGGAGGGTTGCTACTAGGTGAGCAAGCTTTCTGTCAAGATTATCATTTGACTCCATTCCACCACCTGCAGTTATGGCTAGCCCTCCTCGTCCTATGGCTGATAGAAGCGATGTTCCAGGTGGCCTGCGACCTATGGACTTGAGGGAGAGAATCCCATCATCCTCATTGTCACCATGCTTAGCGACAGGACCCCGCCTCTTTCGCAAGGGAATATCCACGCCCTTGTCAGTTTTTAGAGGCTCTGGGGAGGAGGATTCAGAATCTCTGCATCTGATCCAATGCTGCCTTTAAACCATTTCCAGGCTGGTATCCGTCCACTTAACGGGATCGATGTACCAGAACCTGTGGACTTGTCTCGTCGTCATCTCCATTAACTCTGAGCAGCGGACCACACCCTTTTGGTGTGACTGTGCGCTTGACGGGGGACCGGGATCCGCAGCAGGCACAGGCCCAGAAAAGATCGGCTAGTCTTTTAATGTTAGTTTCGGTGCATGGTTTCGAGATAGCACTGTCCCTACCTCTTCGCATACTGTCAGACAACCTCCGGGATCGCTACTCCACATTTCCACCGTGCTGCCACAAGAATAAGCCCAAGGAACAATGTGTTCAGTCTCCACCGTATAATCCCTTGCGGCGCCTGATATGCTCGCAAGCGAGAATGGTCCTTGCTAGGGCAGGGGACGTACGATGAGGATTCAGGCTGGTATGATGACAAGTAACTGATACATATAAGAAAAGTTAGACATTGGGAGTGGTGATCTTTCCTTCTTAGCTGCTTGTGCAGCCTTTCTCTCTTTGATCTTCTTCTGAAAGAACTCCTTGGCTAGCCTTCTGAGAAGGAGAGCGACGACGCCTCTTCTGAGGCTTGGTGGTATTCTTGGTGTTCTTGTTATCGGATTCAGGGGTGGTGGTCGTCTTGGTGGTCATCTTGCGAGTTTGGCACAGGAGAAGACCTGACGATTTGATACTGCGTTTGACAGGGACGGAGCAGGATTCCTAGTCCAGGGGCCCGTCTCGCGGTTTGTATACGATATCAGGAAACGTATGAGCGTTGATGATGTATGCGCTTTCCCGTTGTGCAAACGGAGGAGCTCCGATTCATCATCGTCAAAGAAGAGAAAGAAGTGGGAGAAAAGATAAAACTAAAGAAGCAACAAATCACGTTTCTCCCACTGACCTTTCCTCTCTCTTTGCCGCTCTCTTCGCAGCTCTACGCTGCTCGACCTTTTTCTTCAAAAACGCACGAGAACGGGCCCTTTGCTTTTCACTGCGATGCCTCTTTTTGGAGGCGTGGTGGTGGACTCGGTCTTGTCACCAGTTAGGCCAGTTTAAACCAGGTAACGTCTTGATCTTGTACTCATTTAGTGTGCTCGTTTCTTCAAGTGCTAGAGTGAATCCTTGAAATGACCTGCGAAGAGTGAAAGAGAGCATCATCACATTTTGGAGGCTATTAATGTCCTGGTATTAGAAGCCTAACTCGTTGGTGGTAGGATTCTTCTTAGTGGTATGATCATCCAACTGTATAAACCATAACATTAGTATCCATACTAACACAGATGATGATCACTCATGATGTTAATGTATCATGAAAGAGTTGATTTGTCATAGTACATTAAGATGTAGCTTTGTCTTTAATGGACTTACATCGAGAGAGGCAATGAAGATAATCAGGTTGCGGATGGTAGCACATCGCTTGCCTCCGCGGCAGGTGGGCACTTCGCAAATCTGACAACCCTATATTACCTTCATTAAGCATGATCATGAGGATTCCCAAGATCACTTACCATATTGGAGGTGGAGGATGTTCCGTCCTGAACAAAGGGTCGACATGTGACCTCGAGTAACTATGGCGGAAATCATTAGTATCTATTACCAACTCCCACCATGGCAATGGAATATACCGTCGATTGATGGCTATATAGGCCCAATAGCCCATTGTCAGAGCAATGACCAAATTGACAACAAAAACGCCAGTCTTCGCTGTAGTTCGTCGGTGACCGATTTCTCCCGTCTGAATCTGAATGGATTCTCGGGGGTGACGCCCACGAAGCCGATAAGCTTGGGCATGTCCTTCATAGAGAAGGGCGCGGAGGTTTCTCCGGAGTCCAGAATGACGTTCGGCATGCCTGGTTATACGTAGATTTGGAGGGTATTTTGCTGTTATTGCGAGATCTTGTCCTTCGTCCGTAGTACGGGGTAAGAAGACAAGTATAGCCGAACTGGGGAGAATGAAGAACATAAGGTCATACTGTGGATATGTAGACCAACGTTAGACTACTCGAAGATATCCCTAAGAATATGATTAAGAAGACAATCCAGAAGTCCAGGTGTATGTTGAAGAGGAGATGATTGAACTGAGCAGTAAGAGAAACCCAAGCACTAAATATTGTACATAATATCAGTCTATTCACTAGCAATCGCAAATAAACTGGTTATAGATCATTCTCATTCACCATTCTTCCCTGAAACAAAGTAAACCAGTGAATCTACCGCTCAACGCTACTCATCGGCCATCCATTAATCGCATTATATGCCTCCAAAGGCGTCGTCCCATGCAGCACCTCGTAATGCCTCCTCTCCCCACAAGCCTTCTGCCCCTGTAACGTAACACATCTCCCCTGCAGCAGCGCAGCGACATGCTCTCCTACTTCTTTCCCCTCGTACCAAGCCCCATGCGCAAATCCAAAATACGCCGAAGACGTCGCCTCCCCAGCAAACCACAGCCGCTGTACATTCGCTCTCAGATTCTGATGGATCTCCAGCGTCGTACCAACCGGCCAGTTGGAGTAGCTCCCATATGCCCAGGGCACTTCCGACCAGCGCGGGTAGAAGAACGCTTTCGGCTCGGGAATGTGCCTGTCAGGGAACATCTGCCGAAGGACGTCGAGGATCTCAGCTTGAGTTTCTGCGTTGGATTGCCTCTCCACCCTGTACGCTTCTGCATCCACGACCGTCACGAACAGGATATTCGACCCGGGCAGGAAACCCTCCATCGACAGAGACTGGAACACGGGAAAGTACCCTCTTGTCGTGGGCGACGCATACAGAAAGAACTGCGTGTCGTTCGGCCAGAACATCTCCTCGAACTGCATGAAGATCTTGGTATACGTGCCCATGGTGTACTTGTGGATGGCGGTTTGTTTCCACCCGGGCAGTGCAGGACGGAAATTGACTGCGTCGTTCTGCAGAACACCAAGAGAGAATGTGCAGATGGCGTACGCGGCTTCCACGCAGCTATTGTCGCTGTTGCGGATCGTGACGCCTTTGTCGGAGTACTCGATCTCCGTGACCTGTGTCTGCAGCCGGACGCGAGGATCCATCCTCGGATCGCCATTCTCGCTATAAAGGAATGTCGAGGCCTCGCCGTTTATGATAGCGCTGTAGCCGCGGGGATCGATGACCAGTTCGTTACGCGATCCGAACTGCTGGAAGGTGATATTCTCGCTGGCGAGGCCGAAGACGAACGAGCTGGTTTCGGGTGTTTGGGCGGATTCCCAGTCTACAACCTAGATCAGTAATTCGACCTCGAGGTGAGGAGGAGTCGTACCCCAGTTCCACCACTCCACTGCTTGCGCTGCCGTATCATCCTTCCGTGGTCGCCAGCCGGCCAGTGCGAGGCCAGTCCGCGCGGTCTGGTCCTGCAGGTTCTCGATCATGATCCGTCCTGCTTCTTTGGACGCGGTGCGGTAGGCCTCGGCATACTCGCGCAGGAGATGTCGGTAGTCGGTGAAGCCGGTTTCGTTGTAGGTGAGTATCGAGCTGTAGTTGGAATGTGTGACTTTCAGGTTGTGCTTTCTGGCCTGCGGCTGTCAATATTTGCCGTGGGCTGAAGGAGAGACGCACCAGTTGCCAAATAGGGTTCTCTGAGCATGTTAGCATGAGGGATATTAAGTTGGACCACACATACCTCTTATACCCATCCCAACTCCATGTACCTATGCCAGTCAACCAGAAACCTCATCTACAGCAAGTCTGAGATCGGCATACCCAGTTCGCCCCCAGCTCAACCACATATGGATTCCCATTCTCGTCTTCTCCAAACTCCTCATGTCTCAATCTACCCCCAAGTCGATCTCTATATTCAATGATGAGAAAGTCATCAATAGATGCATTTGCCAGCGCTTGCTGTTACGGTTAGTCACTTCATCCCATATCGAGATTATCGTACTTACAGCGGCAGTAATTCCTGCCACTCCTCCTCCTCTTCTACCGTCAGCACTTGCCCATATACCAGGATAAACACTTACAAGATAGCCACGGTAGTCTTTGTACACCTCCCACCATCCCTCAGAGGCACCTGCTGAGCCACGTATCCCTCACAATTCTGCAGTATCCAACCCGATACAAAAGGAAGTACATATCTCAAACGCATCTTCATCAGCAACAAAGGAATTCGCTAGACAAGACAGAGAAACCACATCCGAATCCCCCGCCATTTATCTTATCCCCGAATTGCAAGAGCAAAAGCAATGAATGATGAGGCGTACAACGGACCACTGACACCTCGTTGTACGACTCCCGGGCACATGATCCACAGGCGGGATATCTTGTGATCGAATCAGACGATGCCTTGGCATGTAAGGCTTATCGGGGCATTGGGAACTGGTCCACCAGGGATAGAGGAGCGACGAAGCGGGCAAGTCCAGGCGGAATGGTCAATGATCATAAGAACCTATTGGTTGCTTTGTTAAGGATTCGAGGCAGAGGTACAGGTTTGCTCGGTGGGTTGTCAGAGATGTAAGGGAGGTTTAACTAAGCGGGGATGAATTGAGTTCTCTTGTTTGAAATTATCAGTTCATTAACTATATACCAGGCAAAAGTCTTCAACTATCCAGGAGTGTATAGGCAGTTCTTTGAAAATATACTAGGGCTCTGGCTCTTGAATTTGCAGGAAAAAGACAAGTACCTAGAATCAAGCCAAGAGGTCATCCTGCCCTAAAGTCGTCCATTTTAGAAGCAAATCGTCCACCGCATCAACAGCTTCCTTGACTTGTTCCGCCTCCGTAGCAGGAACTGGGATAGCGTTAACAGCAAGCTTCTGCTCTAGACGCTCGATCTCCATCTGCTGCTTCCTGAGCTTGAGGTCCTGGAGTGCATCGTTCATCTCGAGAATCCGTTGCTCAACCAGCAGATCATAGTCACGATGACCAGGAGAGGCCTCGCGAGATACACTGGTGCTAGCATGACGCTGACAGCGCCTTCGGAGAATAGTCTCATCCTCCGACTCAGTATCAACAATGAATCCTTTGTTCTTGCGTTCACGCCGGCGAGCACGCTCCCGCTTTAGACGCTCAACCTCCATCTGCTGCTTCATGAGCTCGAGGTCCTCCCGTGCATCATTCTTCTCAAGAATCTGTTGGTCAGCCAGCAGATCGTAGTCCCGCTGGTGAGGAGAGGCTTCGCGAGATGCGCTGGTGCTAGCACGACGCCGACGGCGCCTTTGGAGAATAGTCTCATCCTCCAATTCGGTATCATCAATGATTCCTTCGTTCTCGCGTTCACGCCGGCGAGCACGCTCCCGCTTTAGACGCTCGATCTCCATCTGCTGCTTCCCGAGCTCGAGGTCCTGGCGCATCAGCTCACGCTGGTGACGAGGAGAGACGTCGAGAGCTATGCTGGCGCTAGCACGAGGCCGACGGCGCCCTCGGAAAAGAGTCTCATCCTCCGAATCGGTGTCGACCATGGTTGTATCCTCCTGACGATCGATCTCGGTCCATCGCGCTCCGGGCGGGATTCCCTTCTTGTGGGCATCTTTCAGGGGTGCTACTCCCTCCCGGACGGGATTGGGGTCTTCAGGGAACTTCTCTCGAGGAGGCTTCAATATGCCCTTTGGACGGTCATCCGGTTCTTTGTTTGTCTTCTTCAAATCCTCCTGGCTGCTGCCCGATCCGCGTGAGCTGGTCTCATTCCGCGAAGCACCATTCTCCTTGAGATGTTGCGAGCGTGAGCTCTCAGAAGCAAGACTAAACAGCGGATCCTCGAATACTCGGGTAACAATCGTCCCGTGAGCCTGTTGGAACTTCTCGACCTCTGCTGCATGCACCCTGACAACCCCGTTCCTGATCCTCGAATATCGGCTCCGCTCAATGCCCGACTTGCACGCATCCACTTCTTGGAGCAGCCGCTTGACGAGCTGGTGATATGTCCGCAGTTCACGTAATACGTCCTCCTGTGCGAGGGACTGGTACGGAGGGAGCGTATCTTGCACAGCTAATCCTTTAGAGTGGTTGGCGTCGACGTCAAGAGAGTCAAGAGCCTTGACCAACTCGTCGGACCGCCTCAACTGGTCCAGCCTCCTCTCACTCGCCTTCTTCTCCTCCACCAGCACCCGGATCAAGTCCCTCTGCTCCTGGAGCACAGACGACTCCGCCCGACTGCGGCCGTCAGCTTCATCCACCACTCCAAGGTGCAAATACTCACCTCCGCACCTGCCCCGCATACATAATCACATTCAACAAAAGCAACATCGTCGACTTCAACCTCTCCAGATTCCCCCTGAGCACATCCAGCTCCTTCTCCATGAGCACAAACCCCAACCGCCTCGCCGCCCGCTGAATCGCATTCTTCGTCACATCCCCCCGCGACTCATCAATCGCGCCACTAATCCGCCTAAAAACCTTCTCACACTCCCTCAGCACCTCCTGCGCCGTCTCAAACGCCTGCGCAGAATACAGCCGCGTCGTCTCGTCCTGCTTGAGATTCTCGCCTAGTTGCCGGAGAATGCTGCAGGTGAGGGCCACCTCGCTGGAGAGGCTCTGCGCCGCTTGATCGGCGGCTTTGAGTTGCCGGTAGAAGGTGCATAGTTTGACGGAGACGGTGGCGCCCAGGTCGGCGATCTGGAGGATGCTGGCTGCTATGCCGAGGATTTCGAGGCCGGACATGCTTGTCCATGGGTTAGAGGACCATTATTACTTGGGAAGGGTGCTGTACTAAGGTACTGTCAAGAGAGTGGGTGATGTGATGTCAGATGGAAGGTGTGGGACGAGTAAGCAGTAAGCTGATACCCCGCTTCGCCTAGGCATTCACACTACTGCATAGCAATCAATATAATCAGTCAATTACGTAGAATGTAAGCTGTAAGCCCACTGTCCTGGATCTATCAGGCATGAACTGAGAATCATCTCTATTAGTAGAGTATAAAGTCTGCTTATTACGTTATTAATGAGGGCATCTTGTCTCTATTCTCAATTAACGGAATAGTGACAATAAACTGACCAATGTTTTGGAGGTATGTCGAAATTGATCAATAACAATGGAGCCATGGACAGCAGCTCGTCAATAAATCAAACTTTCTCCTCCGCGGAAATATACCATGGTTTGCAGCCCCAAGGCATAGGGTCTAACTAGATGATGTAAACATGATATAGCCCGGAGCCCCGGACACCCTCAACCTTATATTGGGTCACTCTACTCCAGATACCGCCATGAACAATAACTTATTGTCCACAGAATGTACGCATACGCAAGTAGCATACACTCATTCCAACGACGGATCTCCGAGCACCAGAAAAAAAGATGGCAGGAAGAACAGAAACTCGCCGCCTGGTCGGGTCCTACTTCAGAGGTATCTTGTCGTCCGTCACCACTGCCGCAAACCGCTGACGACCTAGATCCGATATGCCTGCATCACCGCTAAAAAGGTGGACGAGCAGAGTATCCACCTTGTAATCGCCGTCCGAGACGCGGTCTACCCGCTGGACTTTCTTGAACATCGATTCCATCTCCCCGCGGAGAATCTCGACGCCAACATCACGGATTTTATCCTCGAGGAGCTCCGGAAGTATAGCCTGAATCATGCGGAAAGGTTCATCGGTACCTACCTTCCGACAGAGTTGACAGAGATGTGTCCCCGACTGGCTTCTCGGCTTTGGCTAGAGCTAGATGTGATGCCGCTAGCTGACCGCAGCATGACGCGCTGGGTGGTCGCTACGATCAGGAAATTCCATGGGAGACAAGAGACGCAGATGAGCAGGCGGAGTATCTGGCCATGAAATGCGTGAGGTATAGTCGACAATACAGCCGAGCTGGATCTCGTTAACGCAAGCAGATTGTTCGGTCCGAATAACATACCACTTCTGCAAGTTGGTTTCCGCGGTTTGGTCGAAGTAGACTCTGGATTCATGATGCATCTGGCAACGCTGGACGATTACAAAGGGACCGTCAGCGAGCGGACATGGACGGCGCTTGAACGGCTTGCAGTACAGGTTCGGGAGAAGAAAATCCGAATTGCCCTCTTCAGCGCAACTCCCCAGGGAGGCGGAGTCGCGCTCATCCGCCACGCTTTCCTTCAACTGAGCAAGCTGCTGCACCTGGACGTGCAATGGTACGTGCCGCAACCGCGATCCGGCGTCTTCCGCATCACCAAGATGAACCACAATATCTTCCAAGGCGTGGCAAAGCCCAACGACTATCTAACGGCAGAGAACGAGGAGCAGCTTCGGCGATGGGTAAGCGTGAATAGCAAACGTGCCTGGTCCTGTCCCGGCGGACCTCTTGACCATCCGTCCAACGGCGGCGCACATATCATCGTGGTAGATGACCCGCAGCTGCCGGATCTGATCCCCATTGCCAAGGAGAACGCACCAGACCGGCCGGTGATCTTCCGGAGCCACATCCAGATCAGAGTAGATCTGGCTTGCACGCTCGGAACGCCTCAGGCCAGATCATGGGACTGGCTATGGCATCGTGCGAAGCATGCCGATGTGTTTATCACCCATCCCATTCCAGACTCTGTGCCACCTACCGTGCCGAAAGAGATGATCGGCCACTCTCCTGCCTCGACGGATGTGTTGGACGGACTCAATAAGGAAATGATCGATTCCGACATCGCATACTATGGCCGGCTGTTCAACCAGTGGTGCCACGAGACGGGAATGCCAACGATCGATTATCCCACTGACGAGTATTTTGTGCAAATCGCCCGGTTTGACCCGTCAAAAGGAATAATCGACGTCTTGGACTCGTATCACAAATTCCACACTCGTCTGATACAGGCTAAGCCTGACAGCAAGATCCCGAAACTAGTCATCTGCGGACATGGGTCTGTCGACGATCCAGACGCAAGTGAAATGTTCGACATGGCCATGGATCATATCCATAGAGCAATGCCTCATCTCGCCGATAAGATCGCAGTTGTTCGAGCGAGGCCATCTGACCAGGTCCTGAACGCCATTCTTTCCAAGTCAAAGGTTGTCCTTCAGCTCTCCACCCGGGAAGGCTTTGAAATCAAGGTCTCGGAAGCACTCCGCAAAGGCAAACCCGTGATTGTTACCGACGTGGGTGGCCTGCCCTATCAGGTTATTGACAAAGAGACTGGGTTTATTGTCAAAGTAAGGGACACAGACTGCGTTGCAGAATGTCTCTATAACTTATGGACCGATGAAGACTTGTATCGTCGAATACAAGAAAAAGCCCCTGGCTCGGTCAGTGACAATGTGACGACGGTTGGTCTGGTCAGCTCGTGGCTGTATATGATTCGGAAACTTGTTGAGGACCATTCATGGAGACCTGGAAATCGACTACTATCGGATCTGATGTTTGAAGACTTAGGCTTAGCATCAATTGACACTTGATTCAATACGCAGAAGATGCACAGTTGTCCCTTCTGCTGCAGATCACGCTACAGGGGAGTTGTCAACTTGTTATGGCATCGTGACTTCGTGAGTGAGTGACACACTGACAGACTGACTGACAGTAAGGCAAGGCTTCCGGAAGATGGGGAATATATTTTCCGTTTATACCTGCCTTACTAAGCAATCCATAGGGGCCCAGGTCCCAGGATTCATGCCTCCTTGTTTTCCCCTCAGACGACGAAGTTGGCGACAGCAGTATCAGGACTTTAGGTGCCATGCCTAAGTCGCGCCGTTTGCTTCGCGGAGAGATCACATACTCTTCTGCAAAAGAGAAAGATACCAATGTCCTCCATACACTGACGTATTGGACCCGGAGGGCTGAGTTCTTTGATCATCTAAACAAAAATAGAACCCTGATTCAGGCCTTGACTGCCCGCCACCTCGGCGTAGATGCAACGGCATGTCACGTCGCTGACGAGGCTGACTGGGTGCATGGAAGCTTTAATCTCTGTATTCCCGTTACAATCACAGCTTGGAGGAAGCATCCCAGAAAACGGGTAATAATCCGCTTTCCATTACCCTACCGGGTAGGCGAAGACTTCAGGCCGGGAAACGCAGATGAGAAGCTTCGCTGTGAGGCGGGAGCCTATACATGGCTCCAGAAATACTGTCCATCAGTGCCTATTCCTCGACTCTATGGATTTGGGTTGTCAACGGGTCACAGTGTAGGTTGTCACGCTTTATTCTGGGTTGGATTTTCTAATGGTTCCAGTTTACAGCCATTGATACGCTGCCCTGGATGACTCGTTGTCTGCAATATCTCCGTCGTTTGGCACTGGCAGCACTTGGATATCCGGTTCCATCTCGACTTGTGCCTCAGCGAAGAGACGGGTTGAATCTTGGCGTTGGCTACCTTTTGATCGAATATATTGAGGAAGACCAAGGAGCGATGCTTTCGAATACCTGGGATGAGAGACACCACGACACAAAACTACGAACTAATTTCTTTCGAAGCCTGTCTCGAATCTTACTAACCATCGCCCGGGTCCCTGTACCGCGGATTGGCTCATTCACCATCGACGACGACGGTGTTTTGGCCCTGAACAACCGGCCGTTGACACTCGAAGTCCACGAACTGGAGAATGAAAATATTCCGGTGGATATTCCCCGTGGCTTTACGTACACTTCTGTCGACTCATACATAGTTGATATTCTTGCATTTCATGATAGTCGCCTTCGCCATCAACCCAATGCGGCTACCAACGAACAGGATTGCGTTTATCAGATGTCGGCCTTGTCCACCATGAAAATGATTTTTCCTCAGTTCTTCCGCCGTGACCTGCGCCGTGGGCCGTTTGTCTTTTGCCTGACAGATATTCACCAGAGCAACATCCTAGTTGATGCTGACTGGAACATCAAGTGTTTGATTGATCTGGAGTGGGCATGCACACGGCCAATCGAGATGCTACATCCTCCGCGCTGGCTTACGAATCAAGCAATAGATGAGATGGATGCTGTCGAGTACGCCCAGGTCCACAGAGAGTTTATGGAAATTTTAGAGAACGAGGAGAGATCACTTGACGCATGCACTACAATTTCATCGGTATTGAGAGAGGGTTGGGAAAGGGGTACGTTTTGGTATGCAGCAGCTCTTCGGAGTCCTACTGGCCTCTTTCGCGTTTTCTACGATCATATCCAGCCAAGGTTTGCGAAGGGGCACGAACATGATGAGAGTTTTTATCAAATTCTGATGTACTACTGGACGGAAAAGACTTGGGACTTCATCAGACAGAAAGTGAGAGACAAGGCTGAGTATGACAAGCGCCTTCAAGACGCCTTTAACAATTAAGCCACGATGAGACGCAGATCCACACATATGTAGGGAATATGTGCATGGTTAGTGCTAAGTTGAGCTAACAGGAGCAGCAGTTTGATTCTAGTCAATCATGAGCTATTATTTAAGAACCCTTGAACCGTTGGAGCCGCTGAGACGGACGATATAAGATGTGCCAACCCTTTTCTCCCGTCCCCAGCCATTCTATGCAATGAAAGCTCTTGACAATGCATTTAAAAAGGAAAGGGAAAAGCAAAAGGCCGCGGCAGAACAAGAAAGCGGAAAACTGGGAATTATCTATCGAGATGGGGTACACCTGTTCAGCATAGACTACCTTAGGAAATACCTGCCCATCTCCAGCGGGGCACGAATTTTGTAATGATTCACTCGCTAGTGTTTGCTGAATATAAAGGCTTAGACTATTACTCAATGTATGGCTAACAAGGTAACAATATTGCCTTGGCTTGCGCTGATGTTCGGACTCGCTCTGTGCTCTAATGTTTTCCCGTTTGAGGGGGACGCCTATATCCAGTGTCTCAGCAAGGGTATCGTTTGCAGACGAGGACCAGATGATCAAGGAACAGAGGGGATGGAACAGCGATGCAAGCTTCACACGTACCGGGAATGGCTGTAAATAGCGCTTCATACCCCCGGATGAAGGCGACCTCGCTCTGCACCGGCGCGATCTTGCACCACTTCTCCGATACCCAACCCCCCGGCCCAATGCGACTGGGTTCGTGCGTTTCATAGTATCGGTAGCAGGCGATGCTTTCGTAGAGCCTCGGGCGATCTCCTTGATGGTGCTGCATAATTAACGGCCTCGAACAGACAAAGAAAATGAAAGGAATAGGCAAGCACGCTAAGCTGGATAGACTTCCACTATAATAGCCTACTGGCAGCATTACTGGAGGCACCCTGTCAGCTCACATCTTAGTCTCTTAGACGACGTAAGCACTGTCAGTGGGGTGTACCATACCGCCCCTCGCGATTGATTGCGAATTTGCGGCTACACATCATACTCTTCGAACTTCGACTCTGCGAAGCGAAGATATCGTCAACTTGGTATTGTACCGTAATCAAAGGTCCCTTTTGTACGCAGTTGATCGGAATCCCCGGACCCCAGCAGTCGAGCAGAAATCTCTGATCTCTCAAGATGGCGTGCGACGACAATGGATTTGGTCCAGTCATCAACCACGGCTGTCGCGGGTCGTTTGACTTCACCCTCCTCTTTGAGCAGACCATTCTGTCTATCGCACCATCCACGTTGTTTCTGCTGCTGGTACCGTGGAACTATGTGTGCTTGCTGCGGGGTCCGCGGAAGGTACAGCCAAGCTTTCTGGCCTGGTGGAAACGAGTATGTATCCTGGTCCTAGGGGCCCTCCATATAGTCCTGTTAGTGCTCTGGGCGCAGCCATCAGCGCCAGTCACCGACGCCTCGGTGGCGGCTGCCGCGTTGGGGCTCCCCGTGTCGCTGGCCATGGGATTGCTCTCCCACGCTCAGCATATGCGGTCGGTCCATCCATGCACCCTGCTCAACATCTACCTGCTGCTGTCTTTGTTGTGTGATATCGTGCAGACAAGGACACTATGGCTCCTTCACGGATCAACCGCCATTGCCGGCGTCCTCACAACGTTGGTGGTCCTGAAATAGGTTGTCCTGGTGACAGAGGCCGTAGAAAAGCGGCGACTACTGGAAAGGAAATATCGACATGCGTCGATCGAATCGACCAGCGGCGTGTGGAATAAAATGCTCTTCTGGTGGGTGAATCCCCTCTTATGGAAGGGTTCCCGTACGATCCTCGAGCCCAACGACCTGCAGATGATCGCCGAGAAGCTGCATGGAGTCGCACTGGAGAAGGTTCATCCCAGTGTTCTAGCAGAGAGTTAGGAAATCTTGATCTATCATTTCTTCAACGGTAATAAGCTGATCGGTCAATATGTTTAGTTGCGGACCGGGACCGAAAATATGGTCTTTTTTCCGCCCTCATGCGTGCGTTTTGGCCACCGATCGTGTCTGCAGGTTTCCCACGATTGTGTCTTCTCGGCTTCACATTTGCACAGCCATTCTTGATCAACCAGACAGTGACATTTGTTAGTCAATCAGTGGAAGAAGGGACCCAAAATGCAGGATACGGCTTGATCGGGGCGTTTGCGTTGGTGTATATTGGCCTGGCCGTAATATCATCTTCCCTTTCCCAACAGATCGAGCAAATGCTGAGATGAGATCACACATAGGTTTCTACCGGCATCTATACGTATACAATGAACCAGGTCATGATCATGGTCCGAGGATGCCTGGTGACCATGATCTACCGCCGGACCCTCGCGCTCAACGCACACGAACTCGAGGAGTCGGCGGCCGTCACTCTGATGAGCACCGACGTGGATCAGGTCATGCTCGCCCTCGAAGACACCCACGAAGTGTGGGCCAATATGGCTCAGATTGTCTTGGCTGTATGGCTCCTCGAGCGACAGGTATCTTGGGCATGCATCGCTCCGATCACCGTCTCACTCAGTAAGTCGTACCTCTCCTTTACGCCGGAGCCCGTTGTTAACCAAACCGCAGCAAGTGTCGTCGTGTACGGACTCCTAGCCCCGTTAATCGGCACAGGACAGATGCAATGGAATGAGGCTGTTCAGACGAGAATCGACGTAACCGCACGAACTTTAGGCCAGATGAAAGAAATCAAATTGCTGGGTCTCACCGATAAACTGACCTCACTGATTCAGAAGTTGCGCACCGCCGAGATTCAGATTTCGACCGACTACCGAATTAAGTTGTTGATGATTCTGTCGATCTGTAAGACCATCTCTCTCTCTTCTATCATCTCATGGAGCCCGTTCTGATATCAAGCTAGCGCAAGTTGCGCCCATTTTCGCACCCGTCGCAACCTTTGCTTTGTATGCGATCGTTGCTGCAGTCAGCTCCCATCAGCCCCTGCTGTCCGCCCAGGCTTTCACATCATTGTGTTTGATATCGATTCTGTCAACCCCTATCGTCACTTTGACCCAGGCAGTGCCGATGATTGCGTCTGGAATGGGGGCTTTGACACGGATCCAAGATTATCTGTCTACGATCCCCCGGCAGGAAAGAAGGGATTTAAAGGTATCAGCGCAAAGTCACGGCCGGCCAGCAGGATCGACTCAAGCCACCGAGAAACCTCATCAGCTCGCAGAAGTAAAGAATGTAGAAAAGGGTGACCTATACGCAATTACGGTCGAGGATGGAACGTTTGGCTGGGACAATAAGGCCCCCATTCTACATAATATTCGTTGCAAATTTCCTACTTCATGCTTGACGATCATCACCGGACCTGTCGGTTCAGGCAAGACCACTCTTCTCAGGGCTCTTCTCAATGAATTGCCCAGCATAGAAGGAGAAATAGTCGTTCGTGGATCATCTCTCGCCTTCTGTGACCAAAATCCATTCTTAATGCACACCACCGTGCAGAAAAACATCATTGGCGAATCAGTCTTCGACTCTGAATGGTACAAGACGGTGTTGAAGGCCTGCGCACTGGACATCGATCTGGCCTTGCTTCCGCTAGGAGATCAGGCTATGGTTGGTAGCAATGGTATGACATTGAGTCGGGGACAAAAGCAGCGGATCGTACGTCCCTTCGTTCTCAACTTGCCACGTTGGACTAATTTATTATCCTAGGCAATTGCTAGATCGGTATACGCGAAAGCAAGCATCGTCCTAGTCGACGATGCACTGAGTGGGCTCGATCGACGCACTGAAAGGCAAGTTTTTAATCAGGTATTTGGGAAGCAGGGCCTTATGCGCCAACTAGACTCAACTGTGGTGCTGGGAACACACTCAAGTAAGTTGGCCATTTATTGGGAGGACAATCACAAATCTAACAGCTTCACAGATTATCTTCTACCGGACGCCGATCAAATCATCGTCCTCGGCAGTGAGGGAAAGATTGACAGGCAAGGAAGCTTTAACAGCCTGCGGTCCGGTAATAGCTATATACAGAAGCTGTTGATTGAAGAGTACACCGCGACACACCCAGAAGATAGCACTGAGACCAATAACGCGCTTTTGACTCAAGAAGATCCCGTGCAAGCTCCCAGGACCGACTTGAAAGACCGCCAAACGGGGGAGTGGTCCGTGTATGTGTATTACTTACAAGCTGCTGGGAAGAGCAACTCTATGTTCTTCTTGATATGTGTTGCGATCGTTGCGTTCTGCTATAACTTTCCCAGTGAGTTGCACTTCACAATATACCAATGACACGATGTGTTAACGCAACTAGATCTATGGGTCCAGTGGTGGTCGGATGCCAACGAAAAGACCTCAAATGCCAACCTGGGACTCTACTTGGGAGTCTATGTAGCGCTGGCAGTGGCGGCGATGGTATTCCTGGTTCTAGCTTGCTGGTATTTGATGGTGCGAATCGTCTCGAGATCGGCAGGGAGACTGCACCAAACGATGTTACGGACAATGATGAGGTAATTCCCTTGCATGATACCAGATGATCAAGCTAATTAATTCATCGTAGAGCACCTCTGTCCTTCTTTGCCAATAGTAGTGCTGGAGCCATTACCAATCGATTCAGCCAGGATATGCGGCTCATCGACATGTCGTTACCGATGGCTGCCATCAATACCGCGCTGTGTAGGTTAGATAGGTTCCAATCATTCGAAGAAAGAGACTAATGCCGCCAAGATGCCTTTTCCTGTGCGGTGCAGATTGTCATCATCTCATTTTCATCCAAGTATATGGCTGTCACCATCCCCTTTGCTTTGGGTGTCGTCTATCTGGTGCAAAAGTTCTATCTGAAGACCTCGCGACAGCTCCGACTCCTCGACTTGGAAGTGAAATCGCCGCTATATTCTAATTTCATCGAGACCCTGAATGGCCTTGTAACCATTCGTGCCTTTGGGTGGTCGTCACAACTGCAAGAGCAGAACACGCGGCTGTTGGATGAATCTCAGAAACCCGTCTACCTGCTGTATTGCGTGCAGCGAGGGCTAACCCTGGTCATGGATATGCTCGTGGCCTGTTTGGCAATAATCCTGATTCTCTTAACAGTTTTTCTGAAAGGGTCAACCAGTGGCGGCGCTATCGGAGTAGCCCTCGTTAACGTCATGACCTTTAATCAGGGCTTGACCAACATGATCAAGTGGTATACGTCCCTCGAAACGGCTCTTGGGGCCATCTCGAGGGTGAAGAAACTCGAAGCGGAGACCGTGTCTGAAGAACGACCAAGCTTGACGTTGGAACTTGTGCATCAGGAGTGGCCTCCATCTGGGGCAATTGAGTTCCAGAATGTATCTGTATCCTACGAGTTCGTAGATAAGCACCTTCCTGGGACACTGGCAATGAAGCTAACAATTATCATATTAGCAACGGGTCTTCCTTAGCACTAAGAGACATCTCGATGTTGATCCAAGCAGGTCAAAAGATTGGGATATGTGGCCGCACTGGCAGGTAAGTCCAAATGTCGGTCATCAGGTCCTAGTCCTACTAGGATTCTAATTCGTTACTAGTGGAAAGAGCTCATTGATTCTCTCCCTCTGTCAGATGGTCGAGCTCAGTTGTGGATCTATCTGGGTAGATGGGATTGATCTCTCTACCTTATCACGAGAAGCGGTTCGCTCCAGGTTGAATTCCATTACGCAGGAACCCTTCTTTATCCCAGCCACAGTGCGCATGAACTTGGACTTTACTGAATCACTGTCAGATGAAGTCATCATCGAGGCTCTCCAGAAGGTCCAATTGTGGGATTTCATTGAGGAGCGCGGCGGACTGCACGTCAAACTGGTGGCCGATGCGTGGTCACTGGGTCAGCAACAGCTCTTCTGTCTCGCGCGAGCATTGCTGAAGAAGAGTCATATTCTCATCCTGGACGAGGTGTCTAGCAGGTAGGTAACTTATCAATCACGCTCATTGGATATTGCAACTGTCCTTGGGAGTGAGGACGATTCTAAACTCGGCTATCACTTCATAGTACCGATTCCGAAACGGACAAGTTGATGCAAGTCATCATCCGCACCGAATTCGCCGACTCTACCATCCTCTCCATTGCACACCGCCTCGATACCATTCTGGACTTTGACAAGATTGCGTTCTTACATAAGGGTTCGTTGATCGAGTTTGACAGCCCCACGAAGCTATTGGAGAACAGATCCTCGGCGTTTGCCCGGCTATACAATGGCTTGCCAGATTCGAGCTAGGAACTATTTAGTAGAATGTTGAGTTAACGTAAGTACTATCCGATATCGACTCTATAAGCCATGTGTAGTTGATCTCTGACGAACTGAACGGTGATATTCCACCGCCAAGTACAGGCTGATTCAGCGTCCAGGTACAAGCGTATACAGGCAGGCATGTCAAATACTTCCCCGTTAATACATAGCACCTAGCTGTTATAAAGCTCATGGATGGACTATAGTCGATATATCGTACATTGAGATATGGGGATGGGTCCACAGTCCTAGACCTAGTCTACTTGTCCAATGATAGAAGAGGAGGGGAAGCCCCAGATCAGCGCTCGAGAAGTTCCCCTCCTCTTCTCTTTAGCTGTCATTACATTCTCTCTCTCTCTCTCTCTCTCTCTCTCCTTCTTCACTGCGAATTCCTCCAACTCCTAACGACATGGCTTCGGAACATGGGGAATCCACACGACCGCACGCCCGCCGACGCATCATTCAGACCTGTCTTCCTTGTCATCGAGCGAAACGAAAGTGCAATCGCAAGAAGCCGTGCTCGCAATGTCTTCGACGACATACAACCGGTAGCTGCGTCTATGAAGCCATCGCCGCCAGCGACTTGGAGCTGCTGGAATCCGGTGATACCGACCTCGCTGCCGAAAATGCCGCCCTGCGTTCTCGCCTCCACGATCTCGAGGCTGCTGCCAATGATTTTCGCGAGCAATTGCGGCAGACGAGGAACCTGCTGGCTCAAGAACAGAGAAAGGCCGCCTCGTCTCCGGCACAACCGTCGTCGACGGCACACAAGGACGAACAAGGAGTTTACTACGGTCGCTCGTATTATCTCGGCGGCCCAGCTGCACCGGATCTGCTGCAGCAAATGATGTCGCTGTTGCCAGATAATCAGACGGACATGCTCTTCGCTTTCTCGGGGTCGTCGAACAATCTCCAGCCGATGCTGAACGACGCACCATACCTTTTCCCGACCTTTCCGGCCGCCTGCGGTGTCGAACACATGCTTGCAATCCTGGACGATATTGGCCGAGCTCGTGCGGATTCTCTGCTCGACAGTTACTACGAACTGGTCGATCCGCTCCACCACTACGTGCCAACGCCCTGGTTGATGCAGCGTTATGAGCGATGTTGGGATCGGGAGACCCTGCCACAAGCGCAGGAGGCTGCCCTCGTCTTTGCGGTGCTCGCCTTGGGTGATTTGGTCTCGGATAACGAACGGTCCAGCTTCCTGTTATCCGCTTCGATGCAACTGCTTCGCATCTCCAACATGCTCGCCGTGCCAACCCTCGATACGCTGCACAGCTTCTGTTATATCGCGGTATACATGCAACATCAAGGCAAGCTGAGTGAATACTGGCCACTGCTCGGGCTGGTCATCCGGCTGGCGCAATCCCTCGCTCTCCACCGCGATCCCAGCACGATCCCCCTGCTACCGCCCGAGGAATGGGAAATCCGCCGACGTCTCTTCTGGATCATCGCGGCGCAGGAGACGGCGCTGAGCTTGATGTTTGGTCGTCCATACGGGATCGGGTTCGCCGACTGTCAGATGCCACAGAATGTCCGCGACGACGAAGTCTTCAACCCTTCCAGCGCGGTTCCTCGGGAGCCCACATCATACACCGAAATTTCGTATCACCGACTCACGTGGGAACTGGGGGAGATGACGCGCGAGATCATGGACGATGCGTTTCGGCAGCTTGGACCGGCCGACGTCAATCGCTTGAAGCTCACCGAATCGCGCATCCGACATTGGCATGAATCGGTGCCGGCCGAGTTCAAGTTCACCCCCTCGACGAGTCGTGATCTGCAAGAGTGTTCCAGTCTGGAGAACCGCAAGCGATCCGTGCAGGCGGTCCTTTTACACACCATCGTCAACCACAGCATTTTGGTCTTGTTTCGCAAGTCTCTCCTCGCCAATGGCGACTGGGAGGTTCGTCGGCCCTGTTACGAGGCTGCGTTCAGCATCGCCGACGGTTGGAAGGCCTTGCAGGATAACTTCCCCAAGATGGCGCGGGTGGCATTCTTACACTGGTTCCGGGCCTTCCATGGCGCTCTCATCTGTTTCATCGCCATTCGCATGGAGGGTCGCGATTCGGTCTACCGCGACAAGGCACTGGCGTCATGGATCTCGTGCTTGAGGATCTTTCGTCGCGTGCAAGACCAGAACCCGAGTATCTCGGCCTGTTGGCGAGCGCTCAGCCGACTGGACGTCGTCATGAAAAAGGAAATGGCAGGGGAGCAACGGAGCTGGCGCCGGAGTATTCCCAAGGACGTCAAGGACTCGTCGTATAATCTCCTCATCGGACCATCGTCATCGCAACCGGATGACCATTCCCACAGCATGTCGCCTCCCCATCAATTGCCGCCCTTGCCCGAGAACCCTCTGCCAGGCGATTTCATCGTGCCGCCGGCTCCCAATGACGCGCACGAGCCAGCGCTGAATCCAGCGGCTGTTGGACTGGACGGCGGCATCGAGTTGTTCTACGACAATTACAATGCGAATATTTTCGATCTGGACATTCAGAACTGGCCTACGTGGTTAACGGACTCCAACAGTCCTCAGTACAGCGCCCAGTCGGGCGCAGATCCTTCTACGGCGAAATAAAAGCATGAGGAACACAACATTCAAATTTCTAACGATTGTACATAATGAAACATACATCCCCTCCCAAACGCCGCCTACAACGCCTCCACCTCCTCCCGTGGCTGCGTCTCTGGCGTTGGCTGGGCAGCGATATCCACCGTCCCTCCCGCCAGCACGTCGACATCCTCAGCATCCAGGCGCAACTTGGCGCCAAACGCGTAGGGACCGTTGTCATAGACCGTCGTCCGTCGCATGTCTCTGCGATTCGCTTGATCCTCAAAGGCAGTGGCGCGATGCATCGTGCATCGGTTGTCCCACTGGACCAAGTCGCCGATGTTCTTCCACTGCACCTTCAGCTGGTACTTTGGTTGCTGGGCGTGGTTGAGCAGGTATCGAATCAACTGCGTCGACTCCTTGTCGGGCATGCCGATGATGCGGCGCAGATGGCTGGCGATGTAGAGTGTCTTGCGGGATGTGTCGGGGGCCGTCTGGACGATGGTGTGGTATGCCGGCGGGATGGTGATCTTCTCTTGGTCGGTGGGTTTGTCGAATTCTTCGGGAGCGGCCAGCTTGCGTGAATGCCAGATCCAGTGTTCGCCGATCTTGCCCTCGAGGTCTTGCTTGACGTCGGCGGGGAGGTCGTCGTAGGCGGCTCGCATGTCGGCGTAGAGGGTTGCGCCGCCCGAGGGAGGGATTTCCACGGCTCGCAGGGCGCTGTAGCAGGATCGGTGTTGGTTAAAGGAAGAATCGGTATGCCAGAGTCCTATTGGGAAAAAAAAAAAAAAGTCAGTTTCGATCATGACGGGGACACGTGCTTACGGGGTGCTTCTCACCATTTCCCTTGCTATGCCACCACGCCCGGCTGTGCTTGGGGATGATGTTTCCCTCGGCGTCGAGGTTTCCCGCATCGTACAAGTGCGGCGACGATGCTCGACGAGGCTTGTTCACGCCATGGATGCTCTCCAGCGCACCGAAACTCTTGGAGTATCGCACATGCGTATCGTCGTCGAGGCCCGTGGACCGGAAAGCGAGCACGCCATATTGGTTTTGCAACTTGATCAGCTGCGCGATCACGGGAGGTGATAATGGTTTGGTCAAATCGACGTTGGAGACTTCTGCGCCAAAAGTGCCATTGACAGCACCCAGAGGCGTGGCTTTGGGGAGAGCCGAAGACGCAGTAGCAAGGCCGCGGCAGGAAATCCTCCGGAAAAGTTGGTGCGAGAGAGAGTAGTACATGATGAAAAAAGTTGGTCGTAGTTCTGTTGGCTTATCGATCGTGTCTTTGTGACTCGTTCTGATTGCCTCGCCATTTAACCCAGACTAACTCCGCCATCTCCACGTTCTGGCGAAAAGGCGGCGGACGACGTTTCCCACCATCCGAGGTGCTGGATACGATGCCATTGCCGTCCGCCATCTTGCGGCGTTAAGACGGCGCAGAGCGGCGTTGTGCGGTGGATGGACCATGCATCAGCGGCCGATACTCGAATGGGATATAATAAATGCATCAATATCATCATCATCAATCTTGAATCTTTACCCACCACCACCACCATGACTGTCGCCAACGGATCTGGACGCCTCCAGGGCAAGCGTGCCCTCGTGACCGGCGGCTCAATGGGGATTGGCGAGGCCATCTCACGCAAACTGGCCGGGCAAGGAGCGTCCATCCTCATTGCCGATCTCAACGCCCAGGAAGGCGCACGCGTCATCGAAAGTCTGCGCGCCGCCGGCACCAAAGCCGAATTCGTCACGGCCGACGTGACGAAGCGGTCGGACTGGGAACGCATCGCCGAAGCCGCTGCCTCGCATTTTGGCGGTCTGGACATCCTCGTCAACAACGCCGGTGTCGCCTATCCCGCCGAGTCGTCGCTGACGGTGTCCGAATCGGCCTTTGACAAAGTCTACAACGTCAACGTCAAGTCTATCTTCCATTCCGTGCAGACCATCTTCCCCATTTTGATCGACGGCAAGGGTGGTTCGGTGATCAACATTTCCTCCATTGCTGCTCTGCGCCCCCGAGGAAAACTGGTCTGGTACAACTCCTCCAAGGCGGCCCTCTCTAATGCCACCAAGGCGTTGGCCCACGAGTTCGGTCCCCAGGGTATTCGCTGCAACGCCGTGTGTCCCGTCTTGGTCCCCACGCAGCTGGCCAACAACTTCGTGCCGACCTTCGAGAACACCGAGGAGGGTCGCAAGAAGGCGGCCGAGCTCTTCCAGATTCCATTGGGAAGATTGACGACCACGGACGACGTGGCTAACGTGGTGCTGTGGTTTGCTAGTGATGAGAGTTCGTTTATTACGGGAATGGATCATAGTGTGGATGGAGGACGAAGCATCTAGTTGGACTGTATTTCATAGATGATTGCAATAAATGAGACGATATTTGGTCAGTCTATATCTATATTATACTTCTCTTTCTTTCTTTCCTTTCCTATTGCTATTGCTAGAAGAGTAATATATTCTCATTGAGACAAGTAAAGAACTACTGGATATAGTCTACGCATCTGGCACCGCCAGAATAATAGCCTTGGTGACGGTAAACTCCTCAACCCCCCATCTTCCTCCCTCAGTACCAAATCCACTGTGCTTGACTCCACCAAAGGGCAATTCACCTCCAGCAATGACGCCCGTATTGACGCCCACCATGCCCGTGTCCAGTTTCTCGGCCACTCGCCACATGCGAGCGCTGTCCCGCGTGCAGATATAACTGCCCAACCCCACGTCCGACTTGTTCGCCAGCGCAATAACTTCAGCTTCGGTGTCGAATGGATACAGCGCCGCCACCGGCGCAAAGATCTCCTCGTCGTGCGACAACATCTGGTCGGTCATGTCCGTCAACACTGTCGGTTCGAAGAAGTTGCCTGGTCCCTCGATGGGTTTCCCGCCATGCAACAGCTTCGCTCCTTTACCGAGAGCATCTTCCACATGTGTCTGCGCCTTGGTCACTCCCCTTGCAATCGTCAACGGTCCAACCACAACGCCCTCCCCGAACCCATCCCCCGTTTTCAACGCCTGGAATTGTGCCACGAGAGCCTGCGCCACCTTCTCGCCGATCCCGCGCTGCACGTAGATGCGATTCGCGCACACGCACGTCTGTCCGGAATTGCGCACTTTGGCCCCCATCAACGCCTCGACGGCCGCATTCACGTCGCAGTCGTCGAAAATGATAAACGGCGAGTTCCCCCCCAGCTCCATCGACAGCTTCTTCAACGAGTTCGCGCACTGTCGCATCAGAAGCTTCCCCACGCCCGTCGACCCCGTGAAGGACAATTTCCGCAGAATGGGATCCTCGCACAGCGCCAGCCCAACCTCCTGCAATCGTCCCAGACTCGTCACCACGTTCAACGCCCCCTTGGGAATCCCCGCCTGCTCGCCGAGATACGCCAGCGCCAGCGCCGTCAAGGGCGTCTCCCCCGCCGGCTTCAACACCACCGTGCACCCGGCCGCGATGGCCGCCCCGGCCTTGCGCGTGACCATAGCCGCAGGGAAGTTCCAGGGCACAAGGCAAGCGACAGGGCCGACGGGCTGCCTGATAGCAAACTGGCGGTTTCGCATGTTCGCCGCGGGGATGATGTCGCCGTACTGGCGTTCGGCTTCACCGGCGTAGAACTCGAGGTAGCCGGCGGCGAATGCGATCTCGCCTCTGGCTTCCGCGTAGGGTTTCCCGTTCTCCAGCGTCAGGATCGTCCCCAGATCCTCGGCGTTGGCAAGCATCAGATCCGCCCATTTCCGAACGATCTTCCCGCGCTGCTTGGGCGAGACGTCGCGCCAGGAGTTGAAGGCGCTTTCGGCTGCTTGGGACGCCGAGGAGACGTCGCGTGCCCCCATCTCGGGGAGCCTGGCGATTACGGTGCCATTGGCTGGGTTGGTTACGTCGAAGGTCTCGTTGGTGCTGGATGTGTTCAGCCATTCGCCGTTGATGTAGCCCTTGGTGATGAAGAGGGAGGGGTCGCGGAGGGTGGGAGTGGACGACATGGTTGCGGTTGAGGATTGGTTAAAGGATTGGTTACGGGTGGCGTTGGGAAGGATGGAAGTGAGTTGACTGCTTGTGTTGCATCTCTTTGGCATCTCTACCATAATAAATATCATCGTGTCGCCTTGTTCTACAAAGAACTGGATGGAGATTTGCCTGCGGAGTTAGATCGGCGGACCGGCGCTGCCGCAAACAAACCGGGCCAACTTATGGAGATGATAAATGGATGCAAAAGCAATTGACCTATAGCATATGGTTCCATCACGATCAATTCGAAAACACAACCAACATGACCAACATGACCGACCTCGACGCCGCCGCGGCGGAATTGGCGCATCCCAACCACATGCAGGAGCGACTGCAAGCCGGCGAAGTCGTCAGTGCCATGTCCATCCGGTATTCAAGAGGCATTGAGATGGTGGGATATGCCAAAGCCGCGGGCATGAATGGGGTTCTGATCGATTTGGAACATAGGTATGCATTCATTCCACTTGCCGAACATTCCCTTGTACATAAACCTAATGATGAACTCCAGCTCCATCGATCTCGACCAATGCGCCCAATTCACCCTCGCATCGCTAGCCCACGGCATCACACCCATTGTGCGCGTACCATCGCTAGCCGGCTCGGTAGTAGGCCGAGTGCTAGACGGCGGCGCACAAGGCATCATCATCCCACACGTGAAGACGGCGCAGGACGCGCAGGAATCCGCCCGCGCAGCCAAATTCTTCCCGGACGGAAACCGATCAGCGATTGGGGGATTGGCGGCGTTGAGTTACGGGGTGTTTCCGACCATCGTGGCCAACAGGGCCGTCAACCAGCGCGTCATGTGTATCATCATGATCGAGACCCTCGAGGCGTTGGAAGCCGTCGACGAGATCGCTGCCGTCCCCCACGTGGACGTGTTACTCATCGGCACCAATGACTTGTCGGCCTGTCTGGGTGTACCGGGCGAGCATGACGATCCCCGGATTACGGAGGCTTATGCCAGGGTCATTGCTGCCTGTCGGAAGCATGGCCGCGCTCTGGGTATCGGGGGGTTGTATGCGCGTCAGGATCTGATTGATCGGTTCATTGGTATGGCGGATGGTATTGGGAGGTTTATTATGTGTGGGAGTGATCAGGACTACGTGCTTGAGGGGGCAAGGAGGACAGCTAAGTGGTTGAAGGGGTATAATTCGTAGTCTTCATTGTTTATGCACTACTACTCCGTATACATCAATTCAATTTTACTCCCCCGTCTTAACACCGCAAACCTTGGCAACTCCCCGGGATTGACTTGCTTAGCCACTTGGCCCTAATCTCCCCGCGTTCTCCCCAGATTCAGAATCATAGTATGTGGGGAGGCCATGTGGATTGTGGAAGCCAGGAAGATGCACCTTAAAGCGGGTCCATCCCCTGGTATTGCCATCCTACCAACTCGAAGAACTTCGAGAAATTCAAATTCGCCATCATGGGTGTGCTGCAGAACTTGCGCCTGTGGGAGAACAATGTCACCCAGATCAACGAGTATGGCGAGAAGGTCACCATCAAAGTGCCTCGACGCATGCCGCCGAATCCCTGGAAGATTCTTCGTTTGCCCTCGGCTAAGTCGTATGGATACTTTTTCATTGGAATGTAAGTCTTTCTCTGCCTCTCTCTCTCTTCGTGATTGTCCTGTTATATGCGTCTGACTTCTTTCGACTAGAGCTGCCTGGACGGCTGATGGATACGACTTCAACTCAGTGAATCTCGTCACGACGCAGCTGTCCGCCAAATACGGCGCATCGCTGCCCAAAATCACCCTCTCCATCACGCTGACGCTGCTCTTCCGTCCGCTGGGCGCCATCCTGCTGGGCATGGCCTCGGACATGTGGGGACGCAAGTGGCCGCTGGCCATCAACATGTGGATTCTCGCCGTGCTGCAAATCGGCACCGCCTACGCAAACTCCTACGCTGCCTTCATCGGCGTGCGCGCGCTCTTCGGCATCGCCATGGGTGGGGTCTGGGGTCTGGCCGCCGCCATGGCCATGGAAAACATGCCCACCGAGGCTCGCGGCTTGTTCTCTGGGATCCTGCAGCAGGGTTACTCCATCGGATATCTCTTGGCAGCGGTGGTGAATATCACCGCCGTTCCGAATACCAGCGAGGGATACAAGGCCATTTTCCACGTCGGGGCGGGCTTTTCTGCCCTCGTGGGGTTGATTCAGATCTTTGTGCCCGAGTCGACTATCTTTGTCGACGAGGGTGATAAGCCAAGGGTGTCTCAGGCTGTGCGGATTAGGATGTTCGTCAAGGATCTGAGGTTGGTGTGTAAGCAGTACTGGCGCATGTTCTCGTATTGCATCTTGCTGTGTACTGCCTTTAATTGGATGTCCCATGGTGCCCAGGATATGTACAGCACGTATATGAAGCTGGGCAAGGGGTTTAACGACACGGGTATGTTTTTTTTTTTTCTTACTCTTATAACCTCTTTTTCTAAATCCTTTGATACTAACCATGACCATGATAGACGCCTCTCGCGCCACGATCGTCGGCCAAGTCGGCGCCGTAGTCGGCGGCACCATCTGCGGATACTACTCGCAGTTCCTAGGCCGTCGACTAACGGTGGTGCTGGCCTGCTGCTTTGGACTGGCAATCATCCCTCTCTGGTCGCTGCCCACGGCCTGGGGCCCATTGGCCGCGGGCAACTTCTTCCTGCAATCGGCCGTCAATGGCGCATGGGGCGTGATGCCGGTGCTGCTGAACGAATACGCGCCGCCGCAGTTCCGCGGCGCTTTTCCGGGAACCGTTTATCAGATCGGAAACATGATCTCCGCCCCGGCGGCGGAGATCCAGACCCATGCTGCCACCGCGTGGATCAAGGATGGGAGACCCAACTATGGCCAGGTCATGACCATCACCCTGTGCATCGTCTGTGGCTTGGTGGCGGTCATCACGGCGTGCGGGCAGGAGAGACTCGGTAGTCACTTTGAGCTGGTGAAGCGAGCGGGTGCCGAGGAGAATATCGTGCGCGAGATGGCGGAGATGGGTATGGTGAAGGAGGACTTGGGGGATGCGAAGCATGTGGAGGTTGTGGGAGACAAGGTGTAACGTAGTATGATTACGACTTGACAAACACACCCCGATGTAACTAAGAGAGATATGGCGATTTCCACGAGTCCCATGTGGTACAACCCTCCGGGTCTTTTATCAGATATTTTATATCCCAGCTCTTTCTCAAGTCTTAGGGTTTCTCTTTCCTTTGGACAATTCCACAAATGCAATGGAGCCCGAGCAATCCTCGACATCCCTAACGACGCCTGTCGAACCTTCCAAGTCCTGCTCGACGGCGGCGTGGCCATCATCCCTTGATGCAGAAGCTGGATCCGGACACGCCCAAAGCACCGTGGATAGAACCCTGGCGATGTTAGTTAATGGAGGGAAGTTCCAGGAGGAGCTGTCGCGGCTGGCCACTGAAGCTGGACTGCTGTTGATGGGATCGTCAATGAATCTGACAGGGAGGGGAACCAAGTATCTTGTTAAGGATGTTAAGAAGGAGATCATCAACGCGGCGGATATTATAATTGATTATAGTCGACGCGTGTATAATACACCGAGAACATTGTTTTATATCACTATTCTTGTAAATGTGTCAACTCTGAATAACTAAGTATTACTCTTGTGAAAGTCTGCTTATGTAGAGATTTCTATAATCACTCTCTAGTGTAGATGGTTGTTCTGTTATTACTTATTATTTAAAACTAGAAATAATAGATGTTAAGGGTGCGTCCAGAAAGCTATATAGCTGGTATGTTGTCATAAATAGGGCACCTTGCTAAATATTATGCTTGCCATAGCAGCCCATCAATAAATCACAACCGTATAAACAATACTCCATTGCACAAGGCTATATACGAGTCATCCTCTATATGAGTGGTCTGCAGGAATCGCTTTCAAGCCCTGACTTAAACAGGCAGGCCGGGGGCTGCGCTTTCGGATTTGTACACATCTGGGCGTCTTGGCCCTCATTCTCTCCGTCCCTGGTGCCATCATCCCCTATATTTCCCCTTATCGATAATATGGGCTTTTTCACCTCACGATGATTCGATTTCACTCGGGAAAGTAGCGATCAAGACATCCCCGGAACCAATTATTTCGAGGGTGTCAGCAGCAGCTGATTCTGCTATGTCTGTTTGGATTATTGAGAAGGAGGCGATAGGCGCTCGAGAAGGCGCGGAATAGTTCAGCTATTGGTCATTGCTCTTCTGATCGCACAATCGCAGCTCGGGGTGCCTCTCATCTCGAACAGCAACTGCCTTGATAGTTGATATGCTTAAGTCCAACCAGATTGCGCACCGAATGAGCGATCTGCACTCCAAGTACCCCTAGGAGACACCGTCTACATCTGCCTATCCCAAGGACTCGGCCAATTGGGTATGCTTCAGCCTGCTGCGCTGATACTGTATGATTGTCGCCATTCTTTCCCTCGGAATCTTCTCCAACTCGGCAACACGGCGCCCGCAGGCTAGAGCTTGTTGGCTCCCGTGGCCAGAAAGATTTATGTCCAGCCTCTCTAGCGCGCGGATCTCCAGGAGCAAAGCTTCTAATAGAGGCCTGGCCACCCCTCTGACGGTCTGACCGGCCCCTCTGGCTCGGGGGACCCCAGCTTCGAAGCTGCCACTGGATGCGTGGCCGCCTTGGGATGCGATATCCTGCTGCCGGGACAGCCGGGTTGATTAGCTATGTCTCGCATACGTATGCTCGAGATGTTGGCATGTTGCATACCCCTGGTAGTACTTGCTTTACTTGCATGACTACTATATGGGATTTTGTCTAAGGCACTAGAAGGCTAGTTAAAATAAGAGAGTACCATCTTATTACTAGTTATTAGCATACCTAGGATAGTCAAAAGACTCAAAGAGTCAAAACTCAAATGTGAATCTATCTATCTATCGGCTATGATCTATCCTCTATAGTTTATAGAGTATAGACTCGCGAAGTTCACTTCTAAAGCTCAACCATGACTATCCTCCTAACCTAACAAGAGAAACTGGCCGCTAAATAGGCTATAGTTAGATGCTGAAATTGCTTCTCAATTGCATTTGCGCCTCTAGCAGAGGTCTTATAAAGTTATAATAGTTTAAACCAACCATGTGTTCTAGGCGTGCAGACTAACTACAAAAAAAGGCAACAAGGCATCAATCTAAACCTAATTAAGCAGCCACAACCTGGATTGCGACACAATGAATGATGTACTTTCAGCCAGCGATTCCCCAGATCTAGGTAGGCAATACCTTAATACTCTACTTCTCCTGCCACCTTCTGATTCGTCCTTTCACCTCTTTATTTATTCGCCATCTCTAACTAACTCAGGAGTCAGGACTCTTCCTACCGCAACATTCTCTTTCTTCAACTTCCTGATTCTTCAACCTTCTTCCAACAATGTCGTCCCCATCCTCGCGCTGGTTCCACCAAGGAACAGACCCTGGCACAATCATCACCCTCGATCAACCTGTCCCTTCGCAGTGGAAGATCCTCGAGAAGCTCAATGAGCGTAACTTCCAGGCTAGTGAAGAAATGCATCGTCGCCATGGCCACTACTCTTACGCTACAGCTAAACTCCTCTGTTGCGACCCAAAGAAGCCCTCCAGGAGAGCCTTCATGCGAGTTTATCTTCAGGTTCCTTTTAAGGACACTGAGATACAAGATCCGAAGACCAGATCCCGCCAGGCCACAACATACACGCCCCCAGAGTTAACTGCCTACCAGGAGTTTACTCGGAAGGATTTCAGCAATGTACCAAAGCTCCTAGGATACAAGATCAGCACTCAAGATAAGTCAGGGCTGGTCCCAAATGGGTTTGCGACCTGGCTGGCGTGGGAAATGGTCCCAGGTCTACGCCTCGGTGACAAGCTTGGGAATGATCCATACTGGACTCTGTCCGCTGTTGAGAGGGAACATGTCCGTATGGCCTTCATGAAGGCTCTTCCGTATGTCGATCCTCCCGTTTTCCTGATGATTCATGCTAACGGTAAACTTTAGTCAGGCGCTCGAGAAAGGGTATGGACCTTATACGCCCAGTCTCTCTAAGCTAGTCTGGCACAGTCAAACAGGCACCCTGTATGTTATTACATGTTGTGTTTTATGTCAAATAAGTGGACTCACATTTTCCATTCTCTTCAGTTATTTCATCGGTTACTTCTACGGCATTGACGACGAACCTAAAGACCGGAGCAACATCAAGATCGGTCCTGAGGCCCTAGCGCGCTATGGCCTCGCGAAACCCTCTTCGAATGAATGGCGTAACAAAAATTGGAACGGGGATACCACAGGCTGGAAAATGTAGCTCATATAGAGGGGGAGTCCATCTAGCACATCCAGAATCCTTCCCTTCTGCTTAGCTAATTCCCTTGATTTTTTATGCGAGTTTGGACTTTGGAGGCATGGTGACGTGCTAATTAATTCAAAATAATGAGACGCGGTCAAATCTGAAGAGGGTGGCTGCTTGATTAGAATGGCTGCTTGCTTGTGGATTACATTATTTATTATTATGAATCCTTAACTTAGTAAACTTGTGGAGCTCCTCCACTTTTCATAGAAGGTTAAAATCATTTAAAGATACATCACATGACATACTGTGGAAGGATAAAATGAAAAACCAAGAAAATAAATCACTTAAAAAAACTGCTTGTAGGTGGGAAAGAAGACAATAATTGAGCAGAGAGGAGGCCCTTATATTTAAGCTGGCAATGGAGCAGAATCACCCACCCACTAATCACCCATGCTCACCCATGCTATTAGATAGCATCGCTCAGCTCACCTTCACTCACCCTCACTCACCTGCACTCACCCTATAGTTTAGCATCTCTCACCTGTAAAGCAGCAGGCCTTTAAGGGCGCATATAACTTCTGGCCGCGTTGATAATACTGGCTTAAGTACAGCTGAGCGGACGGGAAGCCCTGTTTTCCACACCCTATGGTCGTATGTGCTAGATTGTAGCCATTAGTATAAATAACATAGTCATGCACCTGTATTCTATTACTGACTTGTCCAGCCACCATCTTAATTGCTCTTATATTTGGGGCGATGACCTCTGGCATGAAGGAAGGGGGGGCCGCTACTCGCTAGAAACTCAGTGTCACAGGGATGTCCTCTTCTGTTGCTCGACATGAAGACATTACTAGAGTTATTAGAGGTTAAGGCCTCTGTAAAGGTTATCTAAGGTTCCATAGCTAGCTATATAAATTAGTAGAAGAATAACTCAGCGATTTTGCTCAGATAATAGATGTATACCAGCTTACCAACACAGAGATGACTGAATCTGGACAGTAATCGATTACAATTCATAGATTAAGGGAGAGCAGAACCAAAGGATGATGACCAGGTGAAGTGAAAGGAGTTTTGAAGCTTTAGAAATAAACCAGATAGCATCTCCACAAAGGCATCACAGCCTACTCTTCTAGTTTAAGAGAGTGAATCAGTATTGATGTATAAGATGTGAATGTATTAGTATTCCTCATTACTTTGAGAATTCACAGAGGATAATCTGTATATAGATAATATATAAATGTTCAATCCTATCCCTCTCTAAGGATCATTAATTGCGTATACTACCTTATAGCAAGGGAAGTGAGAAAAGCATTTGGAACGTCTGTTCAGTTTGTCATAATAACAACCATTTGCTATAGGCTCAGTATAAGAAAAAAGGTCAGTACTGCTGTTGATAGATGCCATTCCCGACAGCAAGTCCACCACTCCGACAATCGGACAGAAGTCAACCTCCTCGTTTATGTACCAATCCGCACCCGGGATGGTCCTTAACAGGCTAAATATCATGACTGATATAAGACAAGCCGATTGGCTGTCCATCATTAATATTTGATATAAGTCAGGCACGGACTCCCCGCAAAAGCCAAAAGCTCCACTTTATTCTTCCTTTCCTCCGTATTTCGGAATAAAGTCATATGATGATGCCACTCCCGCAGCATCAGGTTATCCTCGGCAGGCACTGTCTCAATCCCCTGACCGATATATTACCCTATCCCCATATATCCATCCTTTTCATTCCTCACAGCAACAACGGCCAATCTCGAGAACAACCACAAACAAGATACCAAAATGTCCTTCGCCACGCCTTCCCCGCGCTCCCCACGACCATTCTTCAAGCCCGCCTACCCCAGCTTCAAAATAGGCAGGGCAGGAAAACTGTATGTCTGAGTAGTTATTCAGGAATAATCACTAACATAGTAACAGCTACCTCCCAGCCATGGCTGTCATTGCAGCCGGTATGTCTTATCCAGCACATCATCCCAACGCAACTGACACGATCAGGATTCGGCATCGCCAATTATCTCACCGAAGCTCAAGCCCAGGCAGCCCGGTACAGACTCCAGGAGGAAGAGCGGATCCGACAGAATCAAAAGCTGATGGAAGCGTACGGGGACAAGGACAGTCTGCATGATATTCAACATGCATTGGAGGTTTACGAGATCCAATAACCTTTTCTGGTGATGCGTACCTTAATGATTGATGATGATATGGTTGGTTCATTTCTGTTGCGACCGACAATATGGTGTCGGTGCGGGACTCGGCCGCCTTCATAGTCTCTGCTGGCAGGATTATGAAGCTGGTGATTGTGGATATTTCTGTTCCTCTATGGAGATGAGCCCTGTGATACTACGTATATTCGAGCTTTCAAATAGGAGCCGTGATTGTGGCCTTCATCCTCTGAGCCCACTACTTCGATTCCATATAGAAACTGTGCATCTCATTGGCTCAGATACAGTGATGACACGTGACTCTTGGCGGGCAACCATCCTGTGATGTACGTCATTCCCCAACTCAAGTGGGGCTGACATATTCGGGTGTTAACATTATTTCACACATTAGATGTTAGACTACATACCAAAAATGGACTCAGACCAACAGAAACAATCAAATCCCGAGGTAAACCACATCCATATATCTACCTTGCAGTTTGACTTGCTAAGCTATATATCCAGTCACCCTCCAAGGACGAAGAAGGTCTCCTCCGCGCCTATGGAAGGCTGCCCCAACGAGCAAGGTTCCTCGACCAGCAGGCCAAGGTACGTAATACGTTTGCCGAGATCTAAGCCAACAAATCTTTACTGATGCAATGCACGCAGGAACGCAAATACTTCGACTCTGGAGATTTCGCTCTGTCCACAGCTGACCGCGTAACTGATATCGGGGCGATCCATACTGGCAGAGCCCATCCTCAGCGGGGCAGCGTTTCGCATCCCTACGCCCCAGTTCCAAGCTCTAGTAATGCGGATGAAGATGCTAACAAGGATGTTCGTGATAAGACGATTGCAGGTCTGAAAATGACGGAGAGTCCTCTTCATCGGGAAAGTGGTGTTGAGGATACAAAGGCGCAGAATCGGGAGAAACCGAAGTCAGATTGATAAAGTGTATGACAGTATGAGATTTTAAAGACAATCTGTCCAGGACACAGGAGAGTACCTCGGTCCTTGTTAACATGGGATGCTTAACTGAATACTGCACACGCTGCTAGTCAGTCGTCAAGCCACCAGAGGAGGGCTTAGGAGCTGACTCAATCAAATTGTATTGATTTACACATAATCTATCCTCTGCATCTAATATAGTGGATGAAGCACTTTTGAGCAATAATACTTTTGTGTACAATATATACTAACATAATAGAATCCACTTTTCCTTCAAGTTTCTCGCTGCTGTGCAGTCCTCACAGAATATAATATATGATAAATGTGACCATCAGCTGGTCCACTTCTTCTTAATCCAATTCATCCCTATACTTCTTTGTCTGCATGTATCTGCACATTCAATCTCATTGATTACTTCAGCTTATGCGCATTAGCCCCTCTTTTATCTTGACACTCTACAATTTATTACCACACAGAAGGACTGCAGAGTAACACTAACAACTCACCGAGGTTCATTAGTATATGCGAAGAGGGGCAAAATGATGACCTAATTATTTATAGTCAGCTTATAGTCAGCTTATAGTCTCCTTCTTCTTCACAATCTTCACTCATCTCTTTCTAAAGAGCTTAAGAGCATGGCGAAAAATTATTCCGCACAAGAGGTCATTGAGACCTTGAATCTCTCCCCACATCCAGAAAAGGGCTACTACGTCGAGACCTTCCGCGACCGCTATTCATCAAACGATCGCTCGCATAGCACCTGCATTTATTACCTTCTCGAGGGAAAAAGTGGCCTCTCTCAATGGCACCGTGTTGTCGATGGCGCCGAGGTATGGCATTACTACGCTGGCGCCCCTCTGCAACTATCACTCTCCTGGAATGATGGGAGACCTATACGGGATGTAATTCTGGGGATCGATTTTGAAAAAGTGAGTATGAGTTATTTTTCTAAATATTTCACCCTATTTTATATCAATACGTTAGCAATGGCTGCCACTTGATAAACATGCTAATCTATTGATATAGGGCCAACGGCCACAAGCTATCGTTGAGCGTGGAGAGTGGCAGCATGCGAAATGTCTAGGTGACTGGACACTCGTGGGGTGTACGGTGGCACCGGCCTTCTTGTTCGAGTCGTTTGAGATGGCTGAACCGGGATGGGAGCCAGCCACAGATGTGAAGTAGTTATATCAGCCAGTTAGGGTAAAATACCACCTCTCAGGTCGACACATTCCTATGTAGCAGATACATATTAGCCGCGGCATCAGCAGAGTGGTGTTGAGGATGTGATGCAGAATCTGGAGAAACCAAAGTCAGATTGATAAAGTGTATGAGATTCTTAAAGAATGATATCAGTCCAGTACACAGGATAGGACTGGATCCTTATTAACTATAGAATGCTTAACTGAACCCTACATGTGCTACTAGTCACAGTCATCCACACCTGCATGAACCTTTTAGGCAACTTCAGGCTTACTGGAGATTTCCCTTTACTTGATTGAAAGTCTGTTAGCTATGCAGTAACCTCCTTGTCATTCAAATTGCGCAGTCAAAACTCTACTGAGCGACAGAACCACACTGGCAATGTCCAAGTTCTCTCCTTCTAAATCACCATGACCCCAGAGTATCCTCCATATGGGACGTCGAGGAGGGAGAGGTAGAGGATATGGCAGAGGTCATTTGCTCAATCATACTGAGATAGGCTGAGAAACAGGCTGAGCTGATGAAAACACTTGGTTTACTAGGTGTTAGTGAACCACCTGAGTATTTATACAAGACTATGCATCATCTATCGAAGCGGCATGTTTGGTGAAATCCGTAATTTGGAATTCCAGGGCTACTACACACACGCCTCGGCTAGTTCTTCGACGATCTCCGATGATCAATATTGAAACAAGACTGGAACAAGATTAGCATGCGCCAATGCCCAATGACGACTTCGTAGAAGATCTATACTTAAAGTACACCCTAGTGTGCAAATGAACAGCGGTGAATCATCAGCTGGGATCCACTCTATCACCATCAGTCTCATTCTTTCTCAATTGCTAAATTAGCCAGCCTCTTTAAAAGACAACTAGCGACTTGATCAAGTTGTCTTTTCTGAGCTTCTACTATCCCAACCTTCATTATGGCGACATCAACCACCACTCCCGTGCCTGGAAGCCCTTCCAAAATTCCTGGACAAGGCTCACACAGAGGTCAGAGCCTTGTCGAGGAATTCCTTCACACTCATCCAGATGTCCAGTTTATTCGCTACCAATGGGTCGATCTGTCGGGAATCCTGCGAGCTCGTTGTCTACCCAAAAGCCACGCTTTGAAGCTCGCCTGTACGGGCCAGCCTCTACGATGCGCGCCTATCACGGTACAGGCACTGGCCGATAATTCCCTCATGCCTAACATACCTCGTTCTGGCGTGCACGAGTTACATCCCGATTGGACTTCGTTGCGGACTCTTGGCTCTGGAAGCAGTGCTGTCTATGCGGCAGTAATGTGCAGCCTTGTCGAGAGGCTTCCGCAGAATGGGAACAGGCCAGACTCGTCTATATGCCCTCGGACGGCACTGAAGGAAATTCTAGACCTGGCACGCCACCAATGGGGTGTCCAATTCCTTGTCGGATTCGAGGTGGAACTGGTGATCCTTCGCGACAACAAAAACAAGATGGACGGTGACCCTCCCTTCGTACCCCTTTGCTCCGGTCCAGGGCACTACTGCGTTGCGTCAATGCGTGATCCGGCATTTCAATATCTGCAAGAATGCGTGTCAGAGCTGATAAATGCGGGAGTGGGCGTTCATGACTTCCACGTCGAATGTACAACGGGCCAGTTTGAAATTGCCCTGATGCCACTGCCCCCCATGCAGGCGGTGGATGAGCTGGTCCGAGTGCACGATATGGTAAAAACCACTGTCAGCAGACACGGATATACCGCCACCATGGTGCCCAAGCTGCCTGGACTGCGCCAAGGCAGCGGACAACACATCCATGTATCTCTCTCGCCTACCGAGCACGAAGACCACTTCTTGGCGGGTATCCTGGGTCATTTGCCCGGGATCTGCGCCGTCACTATGCCCTATGCCAAATCCTATTCGCGGATTGGCAAACTCGAGGCGGGCGAATTGGCGGACTGGGGCACGGAGAACCGGGATGTGGCCGTGCGCAAGGTCGAGTCGGGTCACTGGGAGATTCGGTGCGCTGATGCCTCGGCTAATATGTATCTGGCGTTAGCTACTATTTTAGCTGCTGGGTTGCTAGGCATTCAGGATCGGCAGCCCCTGAGATTGCCCGATGCGTCCTCGTCGGACGGGAGTCACGGGACAGAGGTTCCTGCAAGATTGCCTCGGACGTTTGGGGATGCCCTCCAGCTTTTACAGGCCTCGTTGCCGCGCCTGGGTGAGATCTTGCAGAGTGATCTTCTCACTCGTTATGTGGCGTTAAAGCAAGTGGAGTCTACGCAGATGGCTCAATTAGATCAAGAAGAAGTGGACCGGCTCATGGTTACATTTTTCTAATTCATCCGTAGATGAGCAGCGGAGCCTTTCTCTGCGTTTATTTCATGTAAAGACTGCACTGGCAAGAAAGGCAGGGCTATTATACTAGTAGATATTACACACAAAGTAATCATTACTTAAAAGTGCTTCACCCACTGTATTAAATGTAAAGGATAGAGTATAAATCAATGCAATTTGATTGAGTTAGCTCCTTGAATTTTACTCTGGAAGACGCTGAATGAGTACCTGGACAAGGGTACTCCATCATGGTATGCTCTCTCCGAACTCGACATAAAAGGAAAAGCGCGGAAGAGAAGCTGACTCCTTCAGGGATCAACACTGGATTCGAAGGCAGCACAGATACCCGCACGTCGGACGTCATCCGATTGCAGCAGTCATTGCTCCAGTTAACCCAGTCGGGTATCTTGACAGGGACCGACTTCGTCCTGTGTCTAGGTGACTATAACTGGGGTTCTCACGCTATGCCTGTGACATGGGTGCGTGTGACGATGCTCGTGCGATGCAACCATCTTCTGCGAGGCCATTCCGGTGTGCGAATGGACATCATCGACCTCTCTTGAAGTTGTTGCACAAGGGCCTCATCCCGATCGTGCCTTTGCGAGGCTCAATTTCCGCATCAGGCGACCTGATGCCTCTGTCCTATCTGGTGGGTGTTCTGGAAGGGAATCCAGATATCCAAGTGCATTGGGACCGGCAGCCGGAAGCTCAAATTGTGTCGACAAGCATGGCACCGAAGGTAACCTCTTTGGTATAACAATTGTCCACGCCTGCCATTGTTCTATTTCCGGATGGAAGGCAACACTAAGCTGCCGTATGGCAGATTTTCAGGAGATATCAGGGGCTGGGATACAACTATCCTCGGATATTCACCAGTCAGTCATTCGTGTATACCTTGGCACCTGAGGACAATCCGTCGACATGCCCCATCTCAGCTCAGCGAGTAACCACCTCCACGCCGTCCTTGACGAACTCGCTACTTTAATTGCAATACAAGTAAGCACCAAAAGGTCAACTGCACTTTACATCTTTAGAGGCATTGGCAACGTCTAGTTAGGAACAATGCCCTAAATTCTATTCCCGTTCTGAAGCTCATCATAATATCTAGTCCGATCTAGTCCGACGGCATCCCACCTACTCCGACAGCATTCCGACTCCAAATGAACAATTTCGTAAGGCCCTCAGTACAAACGGGATATCTGCCTGTGTGACCTATGGATCGCCCTATGATGCTGAATAGAGCAATTGATTGCTCACCGCCAGAAACGCTGCAACGCATACCTCAAACTGCCTGGCTCTTATAGAAACGAGAAATCTCATCCAATAGCTCCCTCCCCCCATCCTCCAACAAGCGCCTAGCAACTTCAGCACCCAGCCCCTCAGCAGCATTATCATCATCCACATCGGCAGCCGCCCAAGCCGAGACCTGACCGGTGCCCCGAGGATGAATAATAGTCCCTTCAAGCCGCAGACGAGGCATCGACAGACCCGGCGTCTCAGCAGTACAATTCACAGCAACTGGCGACGAACAGCCACCCTGAAGTGTGCGCAGCAGCGACCGCTCCGCCAGACACATCTTTCTAACGAGGGGGTCTTCAATCCGCTGGATCATACTCTGGGTCAGAGAGTCGTGCTCTCGGACTTCGATGCCGAGTGCCCCCTGCCCAACGGCGTAGGGGAACTCTGATGGCGAGAGGCGTTTTGTGATGCGGTGCGCCATGTCGATGCGGAGCAGTCCGGCTGTTGCGACGATGATGGCCGCATAGGGACCGTTTGGGTCGTCTAGTTTTCGGAGGCGAGTATCGCTGTATCGTGTCAGTTCATACCCTACGGAGTATAGCATGATGATAATATGAGATAGACTTACAGATTCCCGCGACATTCCTCAACAACCAGCTGCGGATACTTCAGCGCCAGCAGCGCCTTCCGTCTCGTGGAACTAGTCCCCACGACTGATCCCGGGGGCAACTGCGCCAGATCGGCGTACGAGTACTCTCCTCTCAGCACCTCCTTCACCACAAATGCATCGGTGGGATCCTCCCGATGCACAATCGCCCCCAGCACACAGCCAGCCGGTAGACATGTAGGCATATCCTTCAGACAATGCACCAGCAAGTCCAGCTCGCCCGAGACCAGCTTGGCTTCCATTTCCTCCGTCCAGATATTCTTGGCTGTGTCGGACGGTCCTGCGAATTTGAGGAAGGGGCTGGTTTTGTCTACGTCCCCGCTGACTGATACTGTTCGCCATGGGAATTTGGTCCCGGGGTTGGCGCCGGTCAATGCGTTTGAGACGCGCTCGGCTTGGACGAGTGCTAGTTTGGAATTGCGGGTGCCGATGAGGAGGTCGTGCTTAGAGGCCATTATAGATATGGTTATGAATGAATTGACCTTGAAGAGAGAAAGTAGGAAGATTTCATGCGGTTTCTTATCGCTATTTATGTCGAGTTCCTCTGGTGTCAGACTAGACGGACTAGTTGCATGTTGTTTCAGATCTTACAAGCTCCCTCGGAGTATAAATTTCTATTTTAGGTTAGAGCCGGAGTAAACCGTGCTTCATCCACTTACTGACATCTAACGAAATCATGGATTCATGGATCCTCTGTTAATCTCTGTACATTTGAGCCCAGAGTGGAATAACTGAAACTGAAAGCGATACAAGAACGGACTCTATATACAAAATGCCAACTGTGCCATCTTAGGATGGAACCACGCCCTGTGGATTGTGGAAGATATCTTCCGGATCCAAATACCCTTTCAGCTCTTCCAATTTCGGAAGGTTGCTACGCCAGTACGCGCGCTGGGCGTTAGGCATCCTAGGATCTGGACATCCCATATATGCGTGGCTCGCACTCTCCGGCACTGCCTGAGCCAGGACATCATAAAGACCATCGGCGAAACCATATGTGGTCTGCGAGATTGGTCCAAGTGGGTTGATTACGAAAAGTTGAAACCAGAAAAGCACATCGCGGTGGCCATACGCTGTGGCATCTTCAGGCACCGCATTGATAGCTCCACCTTCCAGGCTGAGTGTGACAAACCAGGCCAAAGTTCCGGGGTTGTTCTCGTGGATATAATCGAAGAACTCGTCAATTGCAGAATCAGGAATCAGGGCGCGAGGTGTAAATCCTAAGGACTTGGCATAAAACCAGGTCGGGGTGTCTCCGACCAGTTTTAAAATGGTATCTTCCAGTCCGTGACCGATCATCGCCAACCAATCCGTCAGAATTAGCACAGTGCCAGCGTCGGTGGGCGGAAACCTTTGCTCCAGGCCTAGCGAGTCGTACTCCTCTTTCGTGCCAAAGTAAATACCTTCGAGAATGATCTGGTCGTCAAAGATGACCAGGTTGGTGTAGAATTTCCAAGTGAGGTTTTCCTGAGCTATGAATGCCTGCCAATCTTTGACGAACTTTGCCTTCTCGGCAGAGGTCCCCAGATGGAATGTATACGAATATTGGACGGCCATGCCGGGTGCCTGTTCCGTGCGCACTTTGAATTCGGTGACTATCCCAAAACTCGCCGCAGCACCTTTAATCGCGAAGAAAAGATCCTGATTCTGAGTATCCGACGCACGCACAATACTCGAGTTTGCTAACACAACCTCGACTTCCTCAACGTGGTCGAGCGCCAGACCCCACTGGCGCGCTGTCGGACCCAATCCACCCACAGTCAGGTGGCCGCCTGTTCGAATGGTCGGACAAATACCGTGCGCCATTGCTCTATGGCCCGCATTGTAAAGGTCGGTGTCGAGGTCGCCTAGTGTGATTCCGGGTCCGATGGTCGCGATAAAGGTCGACTCATCCATGGAGAATTGGGAGAAGTGCTTCATTTCAATTACGATAGCACCGTCTTGCCCTCCAAGGCCTAGAACAGAGTACAGGTCAGTGGGCTTTTGTCAGAAAACACCGTAACCAGTCGTACCATAATTGCCGAAACTGTGTCCTCCACTGCGAGCTTGCACCTTGTAGCCATATTCAGAGGCGCATTTGACCACAGCAGCTATTTCGTCCGCTGATTGAGGATATGTGACTGCCGCCGGAGTGACAGGGATATTTAAGTTGTATGGCTGGACTGCGGTAGCCTGGTACAATAGCTGATCTTGGAAAGCGACATTAGCGGCCCCAACGGCGGATATTAAACAGTCACGCCCAGCAGCGATACTGGTGGTATTTCCCATTGTGCAGGCCGAGGGGGAACCCTGCGTGGTATTGGGAGAAAACAAATGGTCCCACGCGCAACTGGGCCCCTTTTGTACTGCAGGGTCCCATTTTCATTTTGTACTGCAGTCGGCCCAGCCCCGAGGGACAGGAATGTTAGAATAGCAGGATCATAGGATGCCAATCCCTTGCTCAATCCGCCTTAGCGGGACAATAGTCCGATTTAGACTCTCTGACCCATCCACAAATCCATATCCAACACACCCAATCCGCACTTTGGATTGGATCCGGGTAGGAGTGTCGGTTAGATAGGTGGTGGATCGGCCCATAATCGGCATGGGTTGGATCGAACATAGTGCGGATCTGGTTCAACCCATATCCAATCCACGACCAGGCTAGTATGTACTAGTCTCACGCAGTCTTTGATTATTAGACCGCGGCGCGTATAAAGCAGCCCAATTTTTCTCACGAGGGCACTGTGAGATACGAAAGATGACAATAGAATGTGCTGTCCAAGAGAGAGAGAGAAGCCATCTACAGACTACACGCAGAAGGTGAGGTGTGTATTGTACTAACCCAATCTAGTAGCTGAGGAGAGCAGTACCTCACAGGCGCATAACAACCTTCACTGTACAGTGAGACCTACACCCTTAATGAGATTATCAGCGTGTGGTTATGGCAGCACAGTTTTAATACTTCATGGCATTTGGCTCGGCCAATTGGGTCTATTTGCACGATGAGCTTCGCACACCACTGTCCATAGACAGCTGGTAATGGTCAGGACTTTTAAGTTCTGTTTACCTATAAATTCAATAGAGGAACATCTTAACATGTCTCGTCCGTGCTTTTGGCCTTCTGCTTTCAATCATAGGATAGTCTTCAGCAAAGTATGAGGACGGTAGAACGGGCAGGTCTGCAATGCAATGGAGGGCTATTTCTGCGGATTCTGTCTGGGATATGAAATGCTGGCGCAACGGGAACGATCGAGAAAAACACGAGCTCTCATATGATTCCAGGATGTACAATGGAATCTTGTTCCCTCCACGATAGGGTTCATCAGAAAGCCCCAGATCAACGCCGCGACAATCTCATCTTTCCAAAGGCATGCTGGATCGTCGACAACTTGGACCAAGTCTTTGTGCCCAAACAGCCAGAAGATGACCGTGACTCAGTTGCAGACTAACGTCCCGAATGAAGCCATCCCACTCTGCTATAGTTCCGGTAAAGTGAACTGGGTGAGAAGCAAACTGTGTAGTTCTCGATGGTCCTGTTCTGGGGTCAGGAAGACGCTCCTGGACTGCCGTTGGAATACCGGGCAGCTGTGCCAAACTTATACTGTGAAGCGCCCTCGTTATACAGGCTTGAATGATTCGTGAACTCGAATGGCAAAGAGTTAGTAGTGGTAATTGACAGATTGGACATGTCGTTACTCACTTGAACACTGCAAGACACCGATGATTGTGCTGTAAGCTCCATGAGCAACCAGTTATTGCAATGGTCGCATGTTCTGGGCTGAGCTCTTCGGAGGCCGCATTCTGCGGTGCCGATAACGGATATTGAGCGATTCAAACCTTGATGCCGTCTGGACTCCAACCTAAGCTGTCGCTGAAGCTCCCTCAGTCGAATTACACACCCCGCGGGATGTATATTATGACTAATGTCCAATGCGAGGGCATCAATAAGAACCATGATAATGGATTCTGATAACATCAGAACCTCTATTGCAACATGAGTACTCAACTTAATAAACACCCAGTCATAGACTCTCTATCCAAGATAAGATAGGAGCAGAGAAACCCGCCGGCTGTTCATCTCCCTTTTTAATCGCGGGACGATGTTGTGAGAGCCTCTTGCGGATATGAGTTGAGTACCCAACATTCAGAGAATTACGTGCGTGATCGGCCACGTTGGGACCAGGTCCCAAGGGTTTCTGCTCGTAGGAGTTCGAATGTGAAGTCAGAGAGAGGAACATTTGCATTGTCGGACACGTCTCCCTCATTCCTCGTCTCGACCCCGGGGTTACTGGAGTCGAGGTTCGAGGCACTTCAATAGAACTGTATGGATCCATTGAAGTAGGAGCAATAAACATCATAATTTGTTCCATCTTTTCTTTCATAAAAATGTCTTTAATAAGCATATCAAATCGAGTCCGTCAGTCACCTCGCAAAGTAATCGACGTCCTGATATGGAAGCCTGGCAGCCAACAAGGGAGTATGAAGAGGACGAAGCAGGCAGAGAGGTCCAGGAAGAGCTGGAGGGCATTTGCTCAAGCGGAATCCTCTATCCTAGCAACGTGGAGTGAATACATCTGATGTCTATTCACTGCATCACCCATACAAATGTAGTATATTTGGGCTAATGTCTTACTTTTAGGTCCTAGTGAATGCATCAAAGCCTGTATTCACCATGGCCATGCATATAAATCTGTGATGTAGTATATTACTTGCAATGTCTTACCTTCATGTCCTCTCCTTCCTCAACATCTCATCCATTGACTATCCAACACCATTGTCATCATCATCGAATCAAGTCTCTTTCGAGAATATATCCTAGGAACTATTGTTACAAGAAGTATCTGGTGCTTCAGCTTCAATCTGAAGCCTAGATCAGGAAGAGGTATCAGTCATACCCTCTCAAAGGGCATTTGTATGCTTCTTAGCAGTAGGAAGAAGATTGTCGGCATGGCACCTGTTTTAGTGGTCTTCTCCAGATTATAAATTCTGTTCCTTTCTCCTCATCACTAACATTCATAACAATAGCACGCTGAACAAGCTAACTTATCAAATGTCTACGGTGGTCCAATCCGGTCTTGCTGCATCCATGCATGCGCCACAAGGAGCATCTGGCTCCGGTGGGAAGCGTCCCAGAAAGGAAAACGGAGGTCGTCCTGCCCCAAGGGACAAGCCAGTGATCGGCAAAAAGAGGTAAGTTGAATAACAAGAACATCTTGAGGGATTCTGAAGGAAGCTAATACATGCAGATTATGTTATATTATGGCATTATTCTTCTGGATATCACGCGATCTGCGAGCATCGATTGCGAAGGTCGACGAGATCATAGCGAACCTTGCAAAGCCACAGACGCGCAGTATGACCAAAGGGAAGAAGCGTGTCTATTTCAGAAATATGGGCCGGAATGCCATTGGATGCGGACGACAAGAGACAGGCCATCGCAACAACGCTGTTCGTTGGTTTACGGGACGCTGCCTTGCGGTTTGGACGCATCCTCCCTAAAGCAGAGAGAAAGGATTGGGAAAAGCTCGCTGAAGAGTTACGGACCCGCTTTCCAGAGCAAGAGCAGGGAGACCGCATTCAAGACGCAATCATGAAACTTTCAGAGCTAAGGCAAGGTCAAAAGAGCCTACAAGATATATCGACGAAGTTCAGGAGTTGACGATAGCAATACCAGACAAATAGGACCAAACAGAATATCAGCAATTCAGAGGAAGAGCCCAACAACAATCAAATTGCCTTGCCCACAGACTTATCCACGTGCCTTGCCTGGTTTGCGAACCGCCACGCTTCATGGGATGTGGTTACGCCAGCTGAGGGTGAGGATCTGCTTAATAAATATGGCCTCCCAGACAACCTCAACCCAGACCAGAGTCACCAGACTACGTGGCCACCGGCTCTGAAAAGCCTAAGAGTTACTAAACTCCAGATCGACAAGGACCTCGACATGTACCCATGGGGAAAGCCAGCTTTGGCCCTCCAAGGCACGCTTGCAAAGGCCACAGGGTATACCAAGGATGCTATGTTCACAGAAACAGCAATGAAAGCGCTCTATAGAATAGAGCAGGGGTACTTTACCCAAAGCATTACAAACAGAAAAGCTCTGTCATCTAAGGGCGTCGACCACTGGACCCTGACAACGAAGGGACGGAAATGCGTGACTGATGCTCTGACAGAAGTAGATGGCACCAAAGACAGTCACCATCTCGAATATCTCGCTGGCCATCACTATCGCCATCACCATCACCACCGCTTTTTTCTTTTTTTTTTTAAAGAAGAAGCACAATATGGCTGTAAGCAATGCTGGGGAATCTTTAAGCTTAATGCTCAATAAAGGCAATACAGTGCAACATATGCAATGTGCCTGTGGGATTGGGCAACATCATGGCATCCTCAAAGTAAGTCTACTACGCCCTCAAACTCATCATCCCAACATTAGTACATAAGATCATCTACAGAAGCATGCATAGTAATAATGGCGCACTGAAAAGCTACAAAGACTGGCCCAAGGTTCTACCGCAACTCCAAGCTACAATCAACAGCTATTGTAATGCGTCTACTCAGTTCTCCGCACACCAGCTTATGTATGGAATTGCACTGCCGCTACCAAACGCACTCGGTCTGCGAGGAACCAGCCGACTACAAAGTTTTGAGGCTCGCATCGACGCCGCAGAAGCACTCAAAATGGCAGGCTTAACGATGAAGCGGCAGTATGACAAGTCCCACCAACCCATATGATGTCATTTATACAGTTTAAGCAGGCATACAAAGATGCCGTGCTTCCGGCGGACCGATCCCAAGACTGGCCACTATACGGGACAGACGCGTCAGACATGTATTTTGGGAGAAATGTACAGCTCAAGTCCGCTAACAAGCCTACCGCTCTACTGCTGCTGCCAGGGCTGGGCCGGCAGCACCTGTGGAAGAAGTGAAGGGAATATAGTGCTCAGTATGCAACGTTCCCGTTTGCCCTGGAAGCAGAGAATAGTCTACGTTAAGGGACTGATTCTGATCATGGCACTTCGTTTTGGGCAACTGAACAGAGACATCAGTACATGTATTGAGATCGCGAGAAAACGACCAAGCAACCAACTACTATGGAAGGACCCCCAACAAGCCCTTTTCCCGTCTATCAGACCTGACCTGACAATCGACTTCACCCAAGCATGTCATCCTAACATGATCTCAAAGGCTCTTCGCAAGATGTACCCCCTAGCAGAGGCTACAGAGCACCTCACATCAATGAGCCTGCGCCGGGGCTTTGCCCATGATCTCGCCCAGGTGCCAAATTTACCATGTGCCAACTATGGCCGAGTCCGCGCGGCCCTTGGGCACACAGAACATTCTGAGGAAACACGCACCTATATTGGAGACAAGGACATCACATACAACAAGCTCATCAGCCAAATGACAAATCATCCTGGGAAAAAAGCCTCCCCAGTTGGAACGTACACCGCAGGCGCAGATGATCTCCATTTAAGACCGCAAGATGTCACCGACTATTGCCAAGCAAATGGCATTGATCCGAACGACATCACCCAGACGCAAAGGGCCAAGAACACCCTCCGAGGAATCAAACTACAAGAGTATCGACAAAGGGCCACGGAGGCCCTACACGAGGTCGTGACGAATCAGGTCAGAGCATACCGGCATCATGGCTGTAAGTAATGTTATGGAATCTTCATGATCAATGCTCAATGAAGGTAATATAGCATAACTGCAATACCTGTACTATCAGTACTTGCCCTGTAGGCAAGGAATGTTCTACTATGAAGAACCTTCTCACGTTCGCAGAGCACTTACGGGCCCGTTTCCCAGAACAAGAGCCAGGCGATGGAGGCCATCATGAAGCTGTCAGAACTACATCAAGGACAGAAGACACTCTGAGAATACGTCGATGAAGGTGAAGTCTAGGAATTGACCATGGCCATTCCCAATAAATGGACCAGTTGGTTGTCTCTATGTTCGCTAGGGGAATCGCAGACCCAATGACTAGGAAAGTCCTGAGTGCTTACAATGGCTAGTTCAACGCGTATCCGTGGACCAAAGTTGAGAGGGAACTCCAGTCTTACATGGAGAAAACCTGTTGTAACTTCGGGAATGTGCAGACTATGTACAGAAATCTGCCATTGGCAGTCAACCGCACTTGAAAGTGGCAACTCCTTCCGCAGAATGCTCCAAGGCCTATCTGTCACACGAGCGTACATCGACCAGCTCAGGGTGAACAACCGTCAGACAGCACCCACCAACCAACACTCCTACGCCGCCCTAATGTGGTAGACTATGTGAGTCCACTGGTATATCCAGCTTCCGTTGTACATACGAGACTTAGCGGGATCATCATTCTATCGCCATACCAATGGATACAACGCATGTTCTACCATAAAATGGTAGCATGTCTATAAGATCTGAGACCTCAGATTAGAATCTTCTCATGAACTTTTTTTTCTCAAATTACCTCACCCTTTCACCTCGTTGAACCACTGTGAGGGAGTCCTTGCAGGCCGGATAGGCCACGGTGGCCACCCCAATGTCATCATGGCAATCCAAACAGCCACTCGCTTTACCCGAAAAAGTCATCAGAACTGGCTATCAGCTAGCAGCCTACTATCAAGGCTTTGTCAATTAGGCGAGATCCCCAGATCTTGGCACCCGGCTGCACTACATTACCTTGAATTACCCTGACCCTCTTCCCCCATGATGAGTGGCAGTGACTGTATCATCACACAGAACCAGAGCAACATCTGAATCCATTGAGATACGCTATCCGGAAGACTGAATACACTCTCCAAGAACCCTCTAAACTGTGATCAGGCACTTCCTTGCTAAAACCAATAAAATCACTGCCGTCAAGCATGAGACACCTGAGGGCACGGAATCTGAGGCCACATCCTCCCAGGAAAAGCCTGAGGCATCACAGCCTTGGAAAGCCATCCCAATAAGCAAGATCCCTACTACATCAAGCTTCAACCCAATATTTGGCGGCAAACGTTCATTCATACAGGAAACACCAGCTTCCCAGGTAATACCAGATTCTCAGCCATCCAGCCCTGACCCCATCCAAGATTCCTTCGCCTCATACCGCTCCCCGACTGTGGAAACGCAACATTCTCAATCGGACGACGACGTTTCTGGCGAATTACCATTAGGCCCTGAGTCCCCATTTAACCCACGCAAGACAATCCGACCCGGGCAGGCATTACCAGCCAACATGGCAGAACCATCTGGGTCTGGTAAACAGCGAGCACACACAACCGAGACTGAAGAAGTCGAGGAAATGTTATTTTCCCCTGCACAAATACAAGCCTTGCAGCGGATCGTACGGCGAGCAATTCAAGCCTCTCTCCCCTCGCTGAACGCGCAGAGGCCATGTACTCCTGTTGTGGAAGAACGTACTACGCCAGTATCTTCAACAGGTACCGCGTCCACCGACACCAATAACCATTGGCGGCCGGCAGACATCGGCTATTTCTATGGTGACATGACACTGACTACTATCACCGGTGTCCCCATAATTCTTCCTTTTGAAGCCCTTTACGAACGGCCCCGTAGTCCCACTGAGAGGGATATTACAATCACCATGCAGATGTCCAGGGCGGAGTCAGAAGGAAATCTGGAGACATTATGGGTTATATTCAAGCTAGCTTTCCCATTCTCACCACAACGAACGTTTCTTTTCCGAACATAAAGGCTGACCTCAGTGTCAGCAGCGGCTGGGTCGCTTTTGGGTCTGGATGTGTGTTTTTACCGTGGCAATAGCATCACTAGCATAGTCGCCAGTTATGGTCGCCCGTTTCGGCCAAAGAATGGGTTAGTTCTGATACCTCACTGACTACCTTGGCTGTGTCTAGAAGAACAAGGATAGTTAGTGTCACTACCTCATGCCTATTACATATACACCCAGCTTTTGAACAGCGACACCGACAGCCAGCTGCAATGGGCCTGGCCATACTGCAGTACACGCTCGCTCTAAGCATGTCAACGTAAACTGCCACGGATTAGACACGCAATAGCATAACCACCCACAACCGGCACATGCCGATGGTGTACCGTGTACCATGACCCCGGGTTCGACCACGAGCTGCCGGTGCCATACAAATGCCTCTAGCGAACATCGGCGTTACGGTCACCCGTCGATTCGAGTCTAGTCTCAAAGGCTCGTTTCGTTTTCATTGGTGCAAGAAGCAAGCAGGTTACCGCAGATCCGGTAGGACCTACCTTATGGAAGTCTGCCCTGCCCGTAAGATCCCGGTCCTCTCAAGCTTTAGCGGAAGCAGAAGCCAAAGAAGGCAAAAAGCCACCGGAGGACTGGCTGCCCTGCTCCCGCAAGAAAAGCTCGACTTGACAGCGTGGCGTCGCCATGAGAATCCAGATCCCATCCTCAACATCCCGCCGCGCAGCTCAGCTGGACTTACTTGGTTGTCAGTTGTCACCTTCCTCACGAAAGCGAAAGCAAAAGCAAAGAGACAGGGGGTTTAGAGATGTGTCTTACACTTGCCTTGCAGATCATGAGAGGTGCGATGAGATTGAGACCAGACCAGCCTACCATCAGAAGTACTACAAGCGCATACGCATATGAAGAGGTGCGTTGGACTGGGTGACAATACGCTACACTTCGGACCTGCCTGACTTACGATTGGTTCGTGGGGTCAAGGGCATCTGGCATCTGATAAGATGATAGTGAGGCAGAGGAAAGGGGACTTTATGTTGGGCTGTATGATAAGTACCTAGCAATTGGGTGATTGGCTTTCATTTCTTTTGGTGTTGTTTGTTCGGTATGTTGGACTGAAAAGGTGCCATAGTATGAACATGATTCTACCGCTTTTTGTGTCTGGGTTGAGGGTCAGGCGTAGACAGGCCATTGGCATGCGAAATAAACTATTATTGCATGCAGTACGAAAAGACATACAGTGATATCATATCATTGATAGACTATATCTACGAACTAGCTGCGGCCGGCGCAGCAGAAGCAGTATCATGAGCAACAGGGGCAGAAGCCGCGTCGATAGCAGGCTGTTGCGTGCCCTTCTCAAAGCTGCGCATAGGATAGAATCCCCAGCGCTCAAACATCTCGCGGTCCTCGTCCCAGCCGTTGCAATCCGTCGTCAACATCTTCTCGCCGGTGAAGACGGCGTTGGCGCCGGCCATGAAACAGGCGACCTGCTGTTCCTCCGACAGCGAGATGCGGCCCGCAGCGAGACGGACGATGGTCGCAGGCAGGACGATACGAGCGGTGGCGATGGTGCGCAGCAGCTTGTCAAAGGGTATCATCTTGCGGTCGCCGAGCGGGGTACCTTTGATAGGAACGAGGGCGTTGACGGGGAACGATTCCGGGTGGGAGGGGAGGTTGGCGACGGTGTGGATAAGACCAATACGGTCGGAGTCGGCCTCGCCGAGGCCCAGGATGCCGCCGGAGCAGACGTTGATACCGGCGTCGCGGACGTGAGACAGAGTCTGCAGGCGCTCGTCGTAGGAGCGGGTGGTGATGATGGAGGGGTAGAACTCGCGCGAGGTGTCGAGGTTGTGGTTGTAGGCGGTCAGGCCGGCGTCCTTGAGCTCCTTGGCCTGGTTCTCGTCGATCATGCCGAGCGTCACGCAGACCTCCATGCCCATGGCGCGCACGCCCGAGACCATCTCCTTGATGTTTTTGAGGCTTGTCTTGCGGCCGCGCATGTCGCGCCAGGCGGCGCCCATGCAGAAGCGGGTGCTGCCGTTGTCCTTGGCGATGCGGGCGGCCTTGAGGACTTCGTCGACGGGGCTCATCTTGGTGGCTTTGAGGCCGGTGCTATACCGAGAGGACTGTGCGCAGTACGAGCAGTCTTCGCTGCAGCCGCCGGTCTTGATGTTCATCAGGGTACACATCTGGATGGCGGCGGGGTCATGGAAGCGGCGGTGGACGGCGGCCTGCGGTCAGTCAGTGCCTTTGAAAAAACCAGAAGATTGCCAAAAAAGATTGACGTACAGCAGCATAAGTCAATTGGCTCAGAGGAGTCTCATAGATCTGTTGGACCTCTTCCCGAGACCAGTTGGTGCGCGGGGCGGTGGCGGCGGTCGCTTCTTGGAGGGCGGGAGGGATGCGGTTGGCGGTAAGTGATGCAGCACTGGGAGGAGCTTGGACTGTGCCATAGGACCTCCTCAGAAGGGCCCTGGGGAGGGACCGCGATAGAGAAAGTGACATGATGGAGTGTGTGTGTGTGTGTGTGTGTGTGTGTGTGGTGGTGAGAAGGGATAGGAAAATGACAAAAATGAGAGTGATAATAATCGGAGGCTAATTGAATTGACTTGGCATCTGGATTGAACATGAACCTCGGGAGTGGACAAGAGAGGGGCAGGAGACGTAGTTGGTAAGGAGGATCAGTCTATCTTAGACTTCTTAGTGCTCACCGGGATGACTCGAGAAGATGAAGAAGATGAAGAATGTGGGGAGGGGTAGATAGAGGAAAGATCCAATAAGGTTGCATCAATTAGACAGTTCTTGTTGACCCCAACAGAGCATCATCAACTGGTTGAATTCAGTGCAGATCAGGGTATGAGTTACTGATGATGTATCCTGATCCACAGTCTACTATTCAATGGCAAACCCATTCATCTCTTCATATTTCTCTTTACTATCTATCTATCATCTAATTGAAAATGTGAAATGTGTGATGTGTGTTCCTGATTCTGGCGGGAAAAGGCTCCGCTGTCCCTGACTGGATTCTGGATGGACCAATTGAATCGACTGATCGGTCAAAAGGAACTTGCAGTTATCTTCGACTGATGCAAATCGATTTCATAATAGTTTATATCTTAGCATACTCCGCACTGAAGTTTTTGGTAATGGACTTTTCTCTCTGTCGGGCCGTCGGTGAGGGATCAGCCAGAACATAGAATCATAGAACAAATTATCCATGTTTCCATCTCGCTAGCCTCGATTCTAGATTCCATGGTCTGGCAATTCGACCATCGTTTTCCTAGGATCGCACTGAGTAGCCTTGGTATTGGAATAGAATTTCATCTATTTGTGGATGCTACAGCAACGCCGACCGTAGCAGCCCTTCCAAATCTCGCAACGTCTCGGGTTTCGACGTGACGCTCGACATGAGATAGAGCACATTTCCCAGCACTCTCGAATGGACGTTGAACTGTGGCCCGCCCGCAGATAACCTCTGCTGCAGCCCCTTGGCTGCCGTGGAGGTATACCCTACGTCACATGTTAGCGGCTAGAATCGGTCGAGACAACATGAATAGAGGACTACTTACCTCCGCCTTGGGCGTCTCTCAGTGAGATACTGAGCACGGTGCCGAGAGCGAAAACGCTCTCGACCGAGTCCGCGTATGACAGGTCTCGCAGCAGATCGCGGGACCACACCGACCAAACCTCCGGGGAATTATCTTCCCCAGACACATCGACTGCTTTCCAGTCATCGCGGTACGTATTCCATGACCCACTGCTTTCCAGTTTCGTCATGGCTCGAAGGGAATCCACTGCGACCGTGCAGCCGACGGCGTGCGCGGTATAACTGTGTCCGTGCAACAAGGCGTCGCTCTTTTCGGGACTGGAGAATGCTTGGAAAATCTCCTCGCTTGCAAGCGTGGTGCAGAGAGGTAGGAGCCCGCCTGTCAGGAGTTTCGCGTTCACGGCGATATCGGGGTGCACATTCAGGAAGGAGGCCGCAGTCTTGCGTCCGAGACGGTAGAGTCCGGTAAAGACCTCGTCGAAGATGATCGGAAGACCGGACCAGGATGTCTCCGATCCTCGGCTGTTTGTATCTGTAGTGTTGGCTGTGAAGAGCTCTGGGTGACTGCGGACGACGTCTGCGAGGCATCGTTGGAATAGGGGATCACAGAAGAGCATGCCACCGGCTCCGAGAATGATAGGCTCCATGATGAGAGAACCAAACTTCATTCCTTGCCTGTGGACCAGGTCTTCGATCGTAGTGCGTATGAAATATCTGTACCGTTCTCCCGCGTCTGATTTGACACGCGTCTCCAGATCGAATACAGAGTTCAACGAGGAAAACTCGAGATCCTCACCCAAGGAGTCTCGAAGCACTTTAGGAATCTCAACCTTCCAAGTCCCTTGAGACAGTTTCACCACGGGAAAGTCGAACCAGTACCCGCGACCGCGGTACCACTCGACCTTTTGATTATAAGTCGACGGCTCCGAGCAATCCATGACCCCGATCGTGTCACCATGGTAGCTTCCCTTGAGACCTAGAATACTGATCTGTTCCTTGCTGGCATCCCAACCGTAGCGATGGCACGCCGCACGGAGACCCATCTTCACAGCCACTTCCATCCCGGTGCTTCCATTGTCAGTGTAGAAGACCTTTTGCAGCCGAGGGTTTCCGAGACTCTCTTTCAGGAGCTCTGCGAGCGATAGCGCCGGCTCGTGAACGTTACCGGCAAACATGACATGTCCATATCGTCCAGCTGCGTACGCAGCCGACAAGGCAAGCTCCGGGTTGCCATGCCCGAGACCTTGAGTCCACCACGACGCTGAGCCGTCAAAGGTTGGTTGCAGACTGCCGTGATCTGAATTGCCGCTCGACTGAAAAGTCTGGAAGTAATCGTCATGTGCAGAGTCGATCACAGTGATATCCTTGGCAGTCATGCCATGGTGCTGCGTAAAAGGGTACCATATCGTATCATGGGCCCGACTAGCCATGGACTCTAGGCGATCGATTCTCTCGGCGTTTCTCGCAGCTAGTTCATCCAACAGACTTTGAACGTCTGTTTCCTGCGCGACTTGCCGATAGTAGCCTGTCATGGCCTCCTCGTCCTGCGCCAGGGACAGTGCATCTTGTGACTGGGGGCGTTTGGGAGGCTGTGGCAATGGAACAAGGGGTATACTCTTATTGCGGAAGTAATCGCCCAAGTACTCATGGTTTTTGTAGTAATCGTCGCGGAACAGGAGCACAGAATTTACATCGTAGCCGCGAAGCAGTAGTGATTCGTAGGCTGAGATGGAAGACGAGATTCCCCCGAGTCGCGAATCTGCGACGAGAACCACCGGCAAACGAAGGGGCCGGTAAAGATCTGCCTGCGAGTTACCGTTCGGTCCAGGCGAATGGACACCACCGGCGGTCTCTACAAGAGCGAAACTGATCCCGGTGCGAGCCCATTCGGAGAGTGTCTTGTGGACGGAACCGAGGATATCATCGTCCCGAGGGATCTAACTTATTAGCTTGTTTGGACAGCAATTGCTTAAGCAAACTTACAACAAAATTCTTCTGTCTAGCAGCGATATGCGGGCTCACCGGCTCATCGAATTGATACAGACATTTGGTCAATGTACCAGCCGCATGACGTTGGATGTGTCTGTCGTCTGCCTCATCCAATGGTCCTGTAGAGACTGGTTTCAGGAATGCCGCCTTTTCGGCCTTGCGACGTTGTACCGCATTGCACAGAATGGTGGACACGATGGTCTTGCCTACATCCGTATTGGCTCCGTAGACTTGGTGCGCACGCAGAGTGCGCCACAAGGCCGCTCGAACCGGAGGCATCAGATAATCAGCTGTTGTTGACCTGACGGCGAGTATTCAAGGCAGAAATGTAAATGATAAGATAGCCGCATAGCCGCATAGCCGACTATAAGCAGCAATCTATCTCGGTGAATCATTTTCCACGGATCCAGAATACTTGGCCGAGGCACCCATCAGGCGCTAAGGCCAATCCGGTTACCTGAGGCCACTAGGCACTAAGGCACCAAGGAATCTCCCACCAATGCCAAACAGTTGATCCCCAACAGCTGGAAGTTAGGAACAGTTTCCAGTTTCCACACTAGACTAGTGCATAGCAATGGCCACTATTCTATTATTATTATTATTTTGATTATCAATTGTGTCACTGTCACAAGGTTCATACCTGAAAATACCGATGGCCGGCCCACAGTCCACACGACAATGCTGTTGATCGCCAAAATCCTGGGCTCCACGTCCCGGTGTGTTGGACTGACGGTCATGTTCTTATTTCACTAGTCTATCTATCTACCCCAGATCAGCTTGTCTTTTGCACCTTTTCCATAATCTGTTGAGTCTGGGCCACCTTTCTAATGGATCGTTCCCCTCCCAAGTCCCTCCGGGATTCAATGCGTCAAGCCCTCCTTCACAGAGAAGCCAAGTCCTCTCGTCGACGCTTGACTGTATTACCTCAATCCTCAGTAGATTTCTCCTCGAATGATTTCCTATCACTCTCGACATCTCCAATCTTTCGAGAACGCTTTCTAGACCTCCTCCACCAAGCTCCCCCGCTGTACCCATTCGCCAGCGGAGGGTCGCGTCTATTGGACGGCAACTCAACCTACGCAGAGGAACTCGAAAATTTCATCGCAGAGTTCCACAGCGCTCCCAGCGGCCTCTTATTCAATTCCGGCTTCGACGCCAACGTCGGCGTCTTCTCCTGCATTCCCCAGCCAGGGGACTTGATAGTGTACGATGAACTCATCCACGCAAGCGCGCGTGAGGGCATGCGGTTATCGCGAGCAGGCAAGCGGGTGATGTTCTCGCACAGCTCGCCCAGCAGCCTGGAGCAAGTCCTCCAATCGCATATTGCCGAGGATGCTCTGATCCAGAATGGCTCGCGAAACGTCTTCATCGCCATCGAGTCCATCTACAGCATGGACGGCGACATTGCACCTATCCAGGACTTCATCGCTGTCGTCGACCGGCTTCTCCCTAGAGGGAATGGCTACTTTATCGTCGATGAGGCACACGCTACAGGCGTGTTTGGGCCGCGCGGCGCGGGCGTTGTCCAGGGCCTGGGCGTACAGAAGCGCATGTTCATCCGGGTGCATACATTCGGCAAAGCGCTTGCAAGTCACGGTGGTGAGTAGTCCTTTCCCCGATCTATGGCACGAACTGACTTGATAGCAATTGTGCTATGTTGCCCCGACACAAGAGACTACCTGATCAACTACGCGCGAAGCCTGATCTACACGACTGCCATGGGCTTCCCCTTCCTTGCTTCCATACGGGCCGCGTACGAGCTCCTGGCCGAAGGAGAGACGGAGCAGCACCAGAGCAAACTGCAGCAGCTGGTCGCGTACTTCCGGGACCGCCTCGCAGAGGTGGACTCCCACTCCTGGGACCCCGCTACCTTCCAGGTGGACCACTTCCCGACGTCGCCCATCTTCTCCGTGCGGAGTCGCTTCCCGCGCCAGTTGGCCGCGGCGTGTCAGCAAAAGGGGTTTGTGGTCCGGGCTATTATGGCGCCTACTGTTCCTGCGGGTAAGGAGCGGGTGAGGGTTTGCCTGCATGCTGGGAATACGGCGGAGGAGATTGATGGGTTGGTTGATACGTTCAAGGTTTGGTTGAGCCAGACGATGGAGAAGAAGGTTGCTAGGTTATGACATGAATTAACTAGCAGTATTGAGAGATCATAAACTCATATCACATAACGCATAACGCCAGGAGCGGTCAAGTAAATAGACGTAAACACCAAGACTCCACACAACGATGAAATCAGGATGACCACACAGCTCGACAGGTCGGGCAGGACGGGCAGACGGGATTACCGCGAGGGTCTTCAAATGTACTCTGGGTAGCAAGCCACTCGTCGATGCAGGCTTTGTGGTAATTCCTACCACACTGGTTTTTGCAGTATACAAGGTCGTCAGGATCGTCTTCTTCGGGGCCATCGTCCTCTTCGTCGGACTCTGTGTCCGACACATTATCATCTTCATCATCGCTGTCTTGATCACTGTCTTGTCCTCTTAGAGGACACATACAGATCTCACAATCTCCTTCAATCGGCTTGCGAGTAACCGTCCTCCGCTCACTCAGAGGGACGGTTGGCTCCGCGACAGCACTGGGGACAGCTGGCGTCGGACCCTCAATCGATGTCCGGACGGGAGAAGCTTCAGGTTCAGGTTCAGGTTCAGATTCCTCCCTATCCCCTCCTTCTTCTTCTTCTTCTTCTTCCTCTTCTTCATCCTCCTCCTCCTCTTCCGCCGTTCCAACAACAGCCTCCCTCTCCACCCTTACCGGTCTCAAACCCCTCTCCGAGACAGACTGCTCGCCCATCGACGCTGCAGCAAGCGAACGCGCCCGACTATCCGCAAACTCGCAGAGCGATTTCAGCACAGCAGCCAAAAGCCACTGTTCCTCAAACGCGCGCAGCCTCGCCCGCCAGACACTAACCAAACTGTCAGCCTGGTTTTTGTGCCGGTGTGAGCAGAGGAGGAGGGGGGCTAGCTCGATGAGTAGACTGTCGAGGGGTAGGCCGCGCTGGAGGAGATGTGTGCCGTGGTTGAGGAGGCGGGTGGCCTTGTTTCGATTGTCTTTTCTTGTGGGCTGCTGGCAGCGGCGGCCTTTGGATGGGGCGTAGCCGTAGCAGTGGGTAGAATGTTCGGGGTAGACGTTGAGAATGGTTGATAGATCGGGGTAGGACATGGTGCTTGCTAATGTGGACTTGATACTGGGAGATGTCACTAGAAAAGTGTACTCTGTTGTTGGCTTTAGACAAGCAACCACAAAATCTCTGGCCTTATATGTATACTCTCTGTACGCAGGGCCAGCACCAACACAATCTACCTTCACGATCATGACGACACAGCCACCAGCCGAACAGCACCGACTGTGCCACAGCGCACGCTATGCGCATGGGTCCGAAAATATCCAAACCCAAATCCTTAACCTTAACCTTAGCAGGAAAGGCACCAAGGCATCCAAGTTTCATCCCCTGCTCAATGATACCAAACAACCAATTGCGACGCCATGGTGCAGCCACATCGCTCATCCCCAGGTACTGCCACAGCCACGGAGTACTACCGATAATTCAGGCATCGACATTCTGAGCGCCATAGGCTTGCAGTTAGCAGTTAGCAGTTAGCTTGTACCAACAATCCAACTTCAGGAAGATAGGAGCTTCGCTTGTATGGTTACATCTGGACCGCAGACCGCAGACGCCTCATTCCATAATAGAGCAAGTGCAGCAATCCCGCCAGGGCGAGGAGTGCGCTATCTGCCGGTCACGAATCGCGTCACGGAGTAGTCTAGTGTTGGTTACTGACCGGCTGGTCTGTAGTTCGGCGCTTAGCAGGGATTAGATTCCCTTACCCCAGGTCTAGCTCGGTGCTCCTCGGGTTTGGCATTGGGATGCTTGAAATAGCATACAGTAAGTATGCATTGAGGCGGTGCATGCCCAGGCCATCAACGCCGTAATGGGAAACCGCGTGGGTTCGAATCCCACTCTTGTCTGGGCTTGGTAGGTATACTTGATGGTTGACTGAGACTCAGGTTGGGTCTACTGCTTGACTATAGGATGGTCAGTTATTCATATTGCCAATAAATGTATGCTGTCAGTTTGATTTTTACCCACTGTATGGTGTAGTGATGTGGTGGGCGAGCACTGGGATGGCAACAGGCCCCGGCAGGATGGCATGGAATTGGAACAGGTACAGCCGTGACTGTCCTAGCGGATGAGGCCGCTCATCCTGTCATTGGCCAATGGTGTTTGATCTTGGCTAGATCGTCTTTGGTGTTGAAGGCGTTCGACCAAGGGAGATGGCCCAGTAACGAGTAAAAAAAAAAAGGAAAAAGAAAAAGATATGACAAGAGTGGGATTCGAACCCACGCGGTTTCCCATTACGGCCTAAACGTAACGCCTTAGACCACTCGGCCATCTTGCCTGTAATTGGTAATTATAAATAGTAATATAATATATATAATAAACTTTCCTCATCAGTCCAAAGAGTCTCAAATGCAGCAATGCTGGAGAAAAGGGGAGTCTTACCGCTATCTCTGCTGTAGTGTAAGTTTTGGTAAAATATTGTCTATATAAGTGTATGCTGAAGCTATATATATATATATAGTACTACTATCGTAGTATCTAAATTTGTATTTGATACGGTTGTTGTTGACCTGCCTGTCACTGTGGAAGGGTTGGCAGTGGAGGCCCCTGGAACATATATTTGAGATGGGCGCATCTGCTGAAGCTGCCTGAACACCATCCTCACCACCAGTTTCGCCTCCGACTAATCCAAACCCAAACAAAGCCAACCCCGATAATACCTAGCACCGTTGTAATAGATGGCCTTGTTTCAAACAGACTTGACTTTATGCACTGCCATGGTGCTGCGGGCTTTCCCCATCATTAGCCTGTTTAATACAATGATTGTAGTCGCCCCGAAGTACGTCCACGCTTGTGTATTGAGATGTCCAGCATTTGTAGATGATTTTCTCGTATTTGAGACCATCGAGCTTTGGGAATACCTGTGCGTTATAAAGCTTTCCGACTTCTTCGGTATCTTCAATCTCGTTGTATGGACGCATGCCCGTGGAAATTTCGTAGATCAAGCAGCCCAGTGCAAATAAATCGGTCTTGAAAGTCCGTGGGGACCACGGTGAGATTCGGTATCGGTCTTCTTCCTCAACTAATGGCTGCAAATCGCCAATGGCCGATCCAGCGAAGTCGCAAAGTTTGATCGATAGGTCGTCGGCCACGAGGAAGTTACGTGGACTAATGTCGGCGTGGATCACACCACAGCTATGTATCAAACTGATAGCGTCGATAGCATTTCCGATCCATTGGTCTCGGATAAGGTTGTCTATTTCGTTGTGTTGTAAATAGTCACGGAGGTTTCCAAGTCGATAATATGGAAAGTGGAGACTCCTTTCTTTGATGTCGAGACAATCAAGAATGTGAGGATTCTTAGGTAGGGTTTGATAGATGAATTTTTCGCGGTTGATGCATAATTCTGAGATAGACTCTATGTGATGGACGTGTTCAATGACCTGTCGGTTGCATCCTTCGACATCGTGCTTGAGAGTTGTTTTAATAACTTGTCCATTGCTGTCCTGGAAGATTGCCCCTGCTGATCCCAGCGCAATAAAACCAATGGCTCCCTCGGGTTGGATTAAAAGTGGATCGCCATTCATGTTGTGAACAGCCGAAGAGGACTTTCAGGCAGCATCACCCAAGGGGAAGCACGGAAATACGAAAGGAATAAATTGTATGGAAGTGATCAAGGGGAGAACCAGCTCGCTTTTGTAAGGGGTCTGACAGAATGGGGAGAAAGTGTCACGTGATGTACACTCTCCTTCCCCTGCAGGAGCTGATGCATGGTGGGAAATGATTCGAGACCAAAGTATGGGCTATACTTGAACGCTCCCTTAGGAGCTTCAGCCATTTTTTGGCGAGGCTTACTCATCCTTCAATATTTTGATCGCATGCTTCCCAAGACCAACAATGCACAAGGCCACCATAGCGTCTCCCCGATGACCGCAAAGATCCTTAACTCTTGACAAGAATTCATGATATGTCTTGTTCTCTTCTGGACGTCTAAGTAGTACAGAGAAACCTTCCGCCACTCGTTTATCCTCATGTGGCTTTAGTGTTCCGCGACGCTGGATTGTGCTAGAAAACTTCTGAAGTTTGCCGAGTGCCTCAGGTACGAGTAATGACCTCTGCCTTGAGGCCATATCTTTTAAAGGAGTAATTTCAACGGCAAATATTGGCGGTCTTGTTAGCACAGGAGTGTGTGATAAGCCTGCAAGCAAACTGTCGGGAAGATGTAAGGAAACTGTCCTTTATTGGGGATGAAAGTGCGGGGAAACGGGTTCGATGTCAGGAAGGCTAGGTTCTATTCATGATCTATACACATTTTGCTCAATGGATTCCAGAAATCGTAAGTGGCCACCAAGGCCACCATCCACTGTTGGCATCCAGGCCTGATTTGCAAGGCATCTAAACCATCGACCTCTCCACCTTCAGGTCACCCGTCGCTTGGGTCTCGGACCTGCTCATGGTGGTATACCGACTAAAGTCCCGGAACATCTTCTCTCCACCATTGTTCTTTGGACCGACGCGTCTGAAATAAATGCGCTTGCACCACTTCCAAGCCTCGCAACCAAGAAAGAAAAGAACCGCTTCGACAAACACCACGCCCCACTCCCAGGTGATCCCGACATGTTTGAAAACAACGTCATTAATCACAGGGATGTACAGGATAGGGAAGGTGGTAATGAATCCGATCATGATGCCGCTGAACAGAAACTTGTTGCGCCAGACGTCAAACATCCACTGGGTGAAATAGCGCTTGGAACCGGGCTGCATGCGGAAGAAGCTGCGTCGCATATCAATCATCTCCCAGGCAAGGAAGAGAGCAAACCAGGTCATGCACACAAAGGTGGTGGCTCGGGCGCGGAACACTCCGTCGCATTCTGTGCTGTGGTGGCTGTTGCAGCCTGAGGCCAGGTTACCATCACCCCAGGCGAAGAGGACGAGGGAGAAAGAGGCGAGACAGAGAGCCGCCATCCAGACGCCGTAGACCATCGTATCGACTATGACTTCCCAGGTGAAAATACCTTGTTTCTGCTGCTGTCAGTATGATTATCACCTCGAAGAGTTTCTTGATGAATGCTTACGCTTTGAGGAGGACGGTCCATGATATCCGGAGCGGCGATTTCCATCCCCAATCCCATATCGGGGAGACCGGAGGTGATCATGATGATCCATAGAATCTCAACAGGGGCAATAGGAAACACAGATTGCCCGTCGTCATCTTTGAAACAGAGACCGATCAGAAGCGTGAGGGCGAGGCCAACGTTTTCCGCCAAAAGATGCAAGACGAATTTCTGAATATTATCAAAAATACGACGACCCTCCTCAATTCCATTGATAATCGATGCAAAATTATCATCAGTCAACACCAGTTCCGATGCATCCTTGGCCACATCAGACCCTGCTTGTCCCATTGCAATTCCAACATCTGCCCGCTTCAAGGACGGAGAATCATTGACTCCATCACCAGTCATTGCCGCAAACCGACCCCGACGGTGAAGGGCATCAATCATGCGAACCTTTGTGTTGGGAGCGCACCGAGCAATCACAGCGGGAAGGGTAGGCAACTTGTCGATTTCCTCCTCAGTCAATTTGTCGAACTGACTGGCAGTCATCACCATGGCATCTGCAACATCTTTTGCAAGGCAGTGCATGTTCGCTGGAATGATGCCAACCTGCGCAGCAATGGCTCGCGCAGTACCGGGGTGGTCACCCGTGACCATGTGGACCGAGATCCCAGCGCGATAGCACTCTTCAATAGCGCCTGCAGTCTCTGGCCGGGGAGGGTCATACAGGCCGATGAGTCCACAGAAAGTGAGAGCTTTCTCCACTTCCTCCCGAGCAGGGACATCTTCCCCTTTGACAGGGTGGTGATTCTCCCGGCAGGCGAGGCAGAGTACTCGCAAGCCCTCCTTTGCGAGAGCTTCCATGTTCTGTAAGATTTCATCCTTGATGTTCTCATCCAAGGCGATTGGGTCGGAGCCAGGTGTCCAGGTGACGGAGGTGCAAGCCTCGAGGACCCGTTCCACCGCGCCCTTGGTGAAGATCATCTCCCGGTCATCGTTGCTGTTTTTGAAGATGACGGACATCTTCTTCACGGTAGAATCAAACGGATATTCGGCTTTCTGGCGCCAAACAGGCTTCTCGCCTTTGGTCCAGCGGTCCCGTCCCCAATCAAAGCGAGAGGCAAATACCTGAATCGCAATATCAGTCGGTTCACCCCGGGCCTGCCATTCGTTGTTCTCGGACTTGTGCACGTGGGCCAGGTTGGCCATTGCGGCCACGTTCAAATACTGCTCCAGAAGAGGATTGTCCTTGAGCAGATCGTCTGGCCTGGATGGCTCTGCCTGGGCGTCAGGAGCAAGTTTGACCGGCGGGTCAGGCAGCAGACTGAGGTCGCCCTCTTCCGGGTTCAGGGGGTCATTGGAAGTCCCAACCGAGAAGGTGCCAACAGAGGGAATCCAAGCCCGCTTGGCGACCATGCGCCCCTGGGTAAGGGTTCCCGTTTTGTCTGAGCAAATGTTAGTCACAGCGCCCAGGGCTTCAAGGGAATCAAGCTTCCGGACAATGACATGTCTTTGAACCATTTGCTTGGTGCCAACCGCCATGGTGATGGTCAGGACCACCACCAGGCAGGCCGGAATCATCGCAAGACCCGTTGCGACTGCGTAGATGATGACCTCCTTGTCACTGCGGAACCCATTGACGCCCATGACGATAATGGCGAAGATCACCGCAATGACGAAAAGGGCCAACGCCAGTTTGGAGAGTTTGCGTTGCAGCGGTGTTCCGACGTTGATTCCCAGGAATCGTCCCACGGCGTCTGTGCAGGTCAGGGTCCACGCCTGCACGTACCATCGTTTCTTGGTTTCCCCCTCCGGACCGCGCTTGACGGGCCGCTTCCTCGAGTCGCTGGCGCGAAGAGCAGCGGCGATGGCTCCAATCTCTGTCTGCATCCCGGTGCCGATCACAACGCCCCGGGCGCGGCCTCTCGTCACCGTGGATGAACTATACGCGATGTTCAAGCGATCACCAGGGCCCGTCTCCGGATCAAAAGTTGTCTCGACCTCTTTTTGCACTGGCAGCGACTCGCCAGTCAGGAGGGCCTCGTCGGTTTCGAAATTCATAGCATCAACGAGCCTACAGCAGTTAGCACAGAACGTATGTATTTGGTAACCCGATTTCATACGCACCGAAGATCTGCAGGAACCGTGTCTCCAACTTTGAGTTCAACCATGTCCCCAGGGACGATTTCATTGGCAGGAATGGTATTGGTTTTGCCATCACGCGTGACGGTTCCGGTGGGAGAACTCAACGAGCGAAGGGAGTCCATCGTTTTCTCCGCGGCATAGTCTTGGTAGACACCTACCACGATGTTTAGACCGATGACAGCTGCGATGACTCCACTTTCGATCCAGGATTGAATGCCAAAACTGACCGCCATGGCGATGATAAGGACCTGTGTCGTCAGTATTTCCCATCGTGACCAATGGCCAATGGAATCTAAGACTAACCAGAACCATGGCATTGGCAATCTGCCTAATGATAATCTTGAGAATTGAAACCCCCTCGCCCCCTTCGAGCTCATTCGGACCATACTGTTCCAGTCGTCGCTTCGCTTCCGCCAATGCCAGACCCTCGTCTGAATCGACGGACAGCTCACGAAGGACATCCTCATAGCGGAGAGCGTGAGCAGGCTGAGACAAAGCCTGAGAGTTGTCAGAGGCTTGCTTCTTAGCACCCATCTTCTATTGAATAGTTCTTGTCCAGTGAGGAGATCTTAAGGTGGCTTCATGTATATCGTATCTTCAAGCGAGTGAGAGTCCATACAAGAGATTTGAAATCAACTTTGAAACTAAAACTTAATTGCAGAACCAGATTCTCTTCCCTGTTCCCTTCGGGGTATCGCCATGTATTTAAGTCCCTCTACTCCATCTCAATCACCACCCTCAAAAACCCCGAAAGGCCGAAACACCCCATGACGCGAACAGTGGTCACAACCTTGGCGACCCTTATCAATCCGCACTCGTATACACTACTCACCAATCACATCCCCAACCCATCGCATCAAGACGGGGCACTTTATCAATCCAGAATCTTGGCCGAATTCCAGGGTCGGTGCGCGAGCGTTCCCGGCCCGATGACGCACACGACCTCGGACAACAGCGGTACCCCATCCACGTGAGCACCTCTCGGCCGGTGGAACCCAAGAAAAACCGCCAAGCCCAGCGGCGAATAAGTGACCAATTCTTTGCCTCGAGCCGGTATGATTGGCTGAGCGGGGGAACCCGGAACCCAGCGCCAAGAGCGGGAGATCTTGGCGGCCTGGGCATTGTTTCCCGCCTGGTTGCTCTTGGGGGTTTCTTGGCGAGTGTGGCCTGACCGCCTGAGAGCCAGTCGCAGCCCTAAATGCAGCTGGTCCCCGTCCTCTCGTGAAAAGACCAAGTTGCCCGACACGGCCTGCTATCTACTATCTACCTAGTGTTTTCGCTTTGTGAGGGTGTTGGTTTGCTGAATGGCTGTTTGATGTCGTTCTTCCCCACACTGGTGATTGTGTTTTGACGGGCTTCGTGACTTCTCAAGGTGCATGGGCGCTCGCTTTGAACGGACTGTGCATACTGACTCGTTGGCTGGTGTTGAGACTAGCTGATCAGATTACGTGTTGTCCATTGGCTGTTGGAGACTGGTCACTGTTTCTTTTTCTGACTACGGAGTGTACTCTTCGCCTCGGAGTGTCTATGGCTAGCGATGGCGAGATCGCAGGTGTTGTTGCGGGAGGAGTCGTCTTATTCGTCGCTATCAGTTTGATCCCTATGTGAGTTTCCCTGGCCTCTGGGAATGTTCTATGATTTTCTATACTCTTCTGCTGGAATCGGACAAATGAAGAGAAGATTTACAACTGACAAGCTGGAACAAGCATCATCATGTGGCAGCACCGCAGGAGAGAGGCTGCAAGAAGAGCCAGCGAGCTCGCCGCACTCCGAGAGCATAGCTGTATGCGACAGGTAGGCGTGCAGACATGGCTGGAAGAGCAGCGGAGGGATACCGTTGCGTGCAGCCGAAGCAACAACAACAATAATGTCCATGATTTTGGACGATACGCGCAAGAACCGTGGTAAGTGCCTTCTCAGACAGTCAGGCTACGTATCAGCCTTCCCTTTTCTTGGCCTTGGAGACATGCGGGGACAGGGCTGCACTAGTGGCCTTGGCTGCTCTCCTCAGTGAGACATCGTCAATCCGTGATAACACCCGTTACTAATGAGTAATGATGTGTCTGTGCTCATAGTGCCGTCTGCCTCTCGACCCTTCTACCCTCGTCGCCATCGCAATCCTCGCTTCCTTGCTCGGATCCAGAGCGTACTCCACAAAGCACGTCTGATCTTGGCCCTCCCTCGGCATCGTCTCTGCTCATTCTCAGGCGCTGTGGCCATGCGTTTCATTATTCCTGTCTTGCGTCATGGTGGGAATACCGTCCGTACAGGTGCCCAGTATGCCAAGCGTCGTACGCCCCGGAGGAATGAAAACCAGACCTTCATTTCCTTGCTTGCTTTGTTGCTTTCTCCCAAGTTGGCTGGACTTTCTTGGGACCGCGTTTAGCGCTTATTTTGCTTTGTCTCTTGGCTTTGTCACATAATCACTGTCCAGTACGGAGTACAGCAATTTCTCTTGGCATAATGGCAGAGGACTGAAGGAGGTCGGTGTCGAGCTGTAAATCTAACGACCTTTGGATGAGTACCGCTATCGTCGGCGCTGAATAATGTCACAAACTGGATAGTCCCTCAAATGGATGTTTCCTCTGTAGAGTCTTCCATCCGCTAAGAAGACTCGTCGTGAAGGACTGAAGCAACCTAGTTCCCCGACGTCACTTGAGGAGACAGTTGAAGAGATGCAGTTTCAACTTGGTCCAATCGGCATTCAAAGACTTCAATCAAACGCTGCATGCACTAGAGCTGAGATGACCGATAGCAGTGTCTCCGCATCACGAGTCATGCGCACCGGCTTATTCTGAGACATTTGCAGTTTGGAGTCAACTCGACGAATAGCCCGTCCTGGGCACGTTCTGCCAAGGTTTATCCCTGGTTTTCGAACATTCTCGAAGTGTCTGTTGGCCCCAAAGACTTAATCAGATTGGCCACCGTGCATTGGGTCAAGCCTGATGTGGTAATTGCTTCTGCGAATACGCAAACAGGTCACTTCCGCGAATAATCTCGTCAAAGCGTCGGCTGACACGGCTGTAGTTCTGCCCATACCGTCCCAACTCTCGTAGCCGGATAGACACCCAATCCTGATAAATCCTGTCCGGGGTAGCCACGCCTGCCATGAAGAGCGGCCACGTGATGCGCACCATGAGATGCGGCCTGCTTCGATGGAGCTTCAGGGATAGCTCTAGAACTAAGGAGACGGCCTTTCTTGCGACATCAATCCGGTCTGTATGGATTTGCCTGGGAACAGCCTGTTAAAGCATAGGTGGAAGTATACAATCGTGCTGTAAAGCTAATCTCCCATCAGATGGACCAGCTACCGAATCGACTGGACTGCTAGCCGCTCTCTCGATTAGGCTGGCGCCCTCAGCGGAACTGTGCAACAACAAACCTGCCGCTTCAGGACTCCCAGCAGTGATTGCAGGGGCTACAGACTTCTCGTATTTCAGCAGAGGTAAAATATGGTTATGCAGTATGCTTTCGATGCCTCGCAAATGGATGTCGATTGTACTGGCGCCGCTCCCGAACCGGTTCTCGTAATCCATCATCAGCCACAACGTTATAAAAACCGCCTCGACCTTCGACGGTGTCTTCACGCCTTCAGCCAGCGCTCACGGAGTCTGGACAAAGCGGTACCGTAGTGTACCCTGCCATCATTGTTGGACGGATCACTGGCAGGGGGATACACACGTGTACTGTCGCAATCGTGGAGACGTAATCGATGAATGTCACTGGCAGTCGTGGCGAGGATCATGCTCATCACCATAGGTTCCTTGACGGTTACTCTATGGTAGGTGTAGGAGATGGTGGACCACGGCCAATGCTTGCCGAGAATAGTGACCAGGGCAGAATCTCGAGATAGTTCAAGCGAGACCGGTCGGATCCCGAGAGGACAAGCGAATTTGCAGCTTGCAAACTACTGTCATGGGTCCATGCGGGAAGCAAGGGAGTGTGCAAGTCAGCCGGCCTCCTCATCGAGCCATGCGAGCTAGCAAGGATCCCTGACTCCTAACTCTTTCTATGCCCTGTCGTTGACCGACGAGGGATCGGTCCACCCTTCCATTCACAGGCGATTCGCGCGACCGAACACCGCCTGCATTGGGGTTCCTTCTTATTGTCGACGACAATCCGCTCCTCGTCGCATTTCACTTTTCTGATTCGACACGTACGGCAACCTGCATTCTAATGAATCATTGCTGACAGGCCAGAGCGGGTGATCATACCATTCTTGGAACGTTCTTTCCGGCCAGGCTTGTACATATTGAACTAGAACGGCCAAAACATGCTTGCACCAGATCTTTGTCCGCTCCCTTGCTTTTCGGGGGTTTAGCCTTGATGCGATTGAATAATGGTCATCTTAGATTTAGCTTGTATCAAGCAAGTCGATGACTGGCATCGACCCTCAGATCCGAACACACGGGCACCAGCGCGACTCGCCGGCGGGTATGACTATCTGATGGGTCCTCTTATCACAGATGACTGACACGAAGGGATCAGATGAAAGAGTGAAGAGAAATAACAAGTCATTGAACAGACCCTAATCATCATAGCTGGATCTGAGCTTTCTCGGCTATCAACTTAAGCAGAAATAAGCCCAGATAATTAACCCAGTTACCAGCAAAAAGCCGCTTTGTGCTTACGTTAGATTATATTTCTAAATACCATAGTAGATCTTCAATCACGGGGATGCAAAATGAACTATCTAGATTATGTAGATAGTAGAGTTTTTTCGTCTCAAACGGTATCTTCAACATCCTCTACAGTCGCCCGGCGATATCTCTGACCTCCCGATTCCGCATGGAATTGGGTGGAATTCGAGGATGAGCCTGTTTCCCTTTGATGCTGCGCAACTGGACTCCCTCTTCTTCTCCTCCCTTCTATTTGCCCGTACCTTGTGGTTTTCAGGCGCTGTCTAGAGTGGAAAAGCCACTCCAAGATACTGTCACCTTTATATGCTGCAAGAACAGCCAACCCCACAACCACGGCAGTCACAGGCAACGCAACAGCCCAGAAAGTAGATTGCGAGTTCGACATGTTCCGAATATCATTCGTGTTCATGCCAAGGTAGCTCGTGACAAACGACATTGGCAGAAATACAGCCGTGACAAAGGTGAAAACAAATATGGCCTTGCTGTTGTCTTCTTCGAGTACTTCGATTCGGTATCGAGCTTTGTCTTCAAGGTCTCTGAGCCGTCGTTGCAGTGCTTTTAGCTCATCCCAGTCTGCGCGGAGTTGACTGACACATCGGTGAAGTACGCCACTCTCAAGGTCATACTGCTGTCGGCCTACATCGAATTATCATATGTAAGTTAGCAGACATCCTTTCCCGAGGGCCAGCAGAAGCTTGCACAAGGTATAATTCTAGCCGGGATGTCCTGTTCTTCTAGACTGTAGTGCTTGTGCCTTCGGATGACTGTTCGAAGCGTCGTAGCAAGCCTGAGACTAGAGTTGCAGTACTGAGGGAAGGGGAGAGGGCATACGTACGTGATTGACTAGTAATTTGGAAGGTTTCTGGATCCACATTCCACCAATACTCAACGAGACTGTTGCTCTGCTGACTGCAAATCTCGCTCATAGTCGCTACCTCCTCCTGAAGCGCCTGGATATCTGCAAGAAGACGACGCCGGGGAGGTCGATGATGGATGTGGTATTGCTTTTGGAGCGAGGTCGTCAGATACTGCAGATACTGGCTAATCTGATCTCTTTTCAAAATATGCTATGGAAAATAACTCACCAACTGGGAAGCCCGGTTAGCGTACAGCTGGACGATGCCGTCAGCTCCATTAACCTTTCGAAGCAGGACAGAACTAAGAAAAGCAGAGGTGATATATTGTGGGCCTGCTGCCGTGTAATTCACGGATTCAGAGGTCGTTCCTGTTCGAATCAAAAGGATGACATCCTTTTGAGCGTCGATTAGGGCAATTTCCTCCCTCCACCCTAAGTATTTGACAAACTCCATGTATTTTCCCATCCTATCGTCCCAGGCGTCGTTGTTTTCCAGCGTCCATTTACCGAAGTGGCGGTCCATTAGTGGCATCACTCTGCTTGCAGTTGTGACGAAATTGAAGAAATGCTCAAACGCTATCACCAGACTACTTGGCAATCCAAATGAAAAAGAGGCGTTTGGCTCGTCCTGGTCCACATTTGCTAAGCCTTCAACCATGTCGAGGAGTTTTGGGTGGAATTTTTGCAAAAATCCGGTGACCGTTTCCACGAGTTTGAGTATGTTGTTGGTCCTTCGCAGCTGTGCCATTCTCATGCTGGTGAGGATTATTGACTCAATCGCAAGATGCTCGGCTGCGGTGTAATTTCGAGTCCCATAGTGCTTTGAAAACAAATGGTTCGTGGCAGCCTGCTTCGATTCATAGGTCTTGAGAGAATTGCAGTCCGGACACTCGGCAAAGGGCTTCAAGGGAGCCTGGATACCTTCCTCAGCTGCTTCCTGTGGTGAAACACTGCGTATCACCCAGGTGATCTTCGGGCGTTGGGCCTGAGCTGATTCGGTAAGCTCACTGCGTGCTGACTCTGGAGAGTAGAGCTGTTCAGGAGGGACGTATTAGTTTTGCTGCGGCCTTTCCTCTCGGGTATTACACCTCCTACCTACCATAATGAAGGATGTCAAGGATCCCCAAGCTTTTCGGAGCAGCTGGCTTTCGAAAGAAATTGGAGCAAAGCAGGACACTATCTCCTCAGTCAATCTCAGTAACTGGTAGACGGAATCATATACTTGAGCTTCCTGCTGCTTTAGGACCGAACTGGTCTTATTAGCGCTATTTTCCGTTGAGGTACTGGCTGGCCGACCCTTTACTAAGGCCTCTTTCTTGGTTCTCAACGTAGCAAGCGTAGTTTCATCCGTTTCATTGTAAAGGCGGCCGTAACGAAATTCTTCCTCAACGCCGTACATGCCGTCTTTCGTGAGGTAGCTATCGGTACTTCGAAGCTTTGATTCAAGTCGGGATAAAATCTGTCCAAGTCCAGCCAGGTCAGCTGTCGGCCGAATTTCACCAGAGGTCGCCTTGTTTCCCGATCCATCTTCGAGCTTCCATGTAAAGAATGGCGGAATACGAGGCACAAGCCTCGGATGTTCTGCAGACTCTCTATGTTCAGTGACTCGACGCTCAGACTTTGGTGTTTCGGCATGTCCTCTATGGGATGCTTTGTTCTCAGGTGCTTGAGAGCGTGCTTCGTTGCGTGCTTCTGTTGATTCGGAGTAGGGCTGGGGACGGTGATCTAGACCTTCGGATGGCATCGATCCTTCGTCTTGACCATTGCTTTTCTCATCTGTCGTTGTTGGATCAAGTCGGTACATTTTCACGCCCTTGGTGTCTCCGGGTTCTTTCTTGGCTGCTATAATAGCAGATGGTTCGTTGACAACCAATCCAGTCCGCTCGAGCTCCTTCACTGCCTTTGCATTCGCTGCCCGTTGGCGTCTGGGCGACTGAGCTGGACTCCGTGATCTAATGGCGACTTTCCAGTTTTCATGGGTACTATGATCAGATTCCTCGCCGCTCGATTCCGATGATGTCTCCGAGTAACCCAGCGCTTTAACTTCAGAGACATGATTCTCTTCGTCGTGCCTTTCCACCACGGAGACGGTAACAAGTACCGAGGTGCCCCCAGTGGCAATTCCGATCCATCTGGCTGCGGTCAAAATCTCGCCTGAATTTAACAGCAGGTCGCAGTGTTCAATCTCGAGCCCGATGTCTTCCAGGCATTGGGACGATACCAGTTGACGCAGTTCAAAGAATGTCTTGCAGTTCTCAATTGGGAAAAAATAGTGCCTTTTGTAGGGATCGGTGACTTGGACCATGCTGCTTTTGCCTGGGTCGACTGGCTTGCGCTGCTTGACGGTATTGGGAGCCATCAGCTGATTGATGGGGAGATGGCAAGACGAGACAATGGCTTCTGATCCCAGCACAAGACACCAGAGGTGCGGGACATGAAGGTATTTCGTACCGTTGCTCTCATCCTTAATACGTAAACATTGAGACGAATCTCGCTCCCTTGTCGACTCTCCGACGAATTGCCATTGCAGAAGGGTCCGGACCGGATGCAGATTGGACATATTCATCCCTCTCACGGTCCCTTCATCTGCGCCATAGAGACGCTCAAATGATAAATACGGGACACATGTGAAAATAGCAGAGACATCTTCTTTCCGAGTATTCTTCGGGTCTCGCCCATCGCACCTGATGCTGCCGGGACTCAGATACTTCCCATGCACAAAGCCTTGTTCCAGCTCTTTCCTCACATTGACCAAGAGATGATCCGCCACCAAAGCCATCTCTTCCGAAATGCCTGGAAGGTGGACTGCAATATGCGCGAACTCGTCAAAATCCAAAACGTCCCGCTGCATATGCGTCCAGCGGATAAAGTAATTGTCCTGTATCCCCCATTCAGAATCACATTTAAGCTCCACAAATGGATTGCCAGGCTTGTCTGAGAAGCTCGTCGAGGAGAGTATATTCAATCGCTCAATTTTTCTCGAGGTAACGGCATGCTGCTGCGCCAAAGTCGGCCAGGTAATCGCCCGCGTCCTCCTCCATTTCAGACCTCCGTTAACCGCAAAGGGATTCGAGCCCAGGTCGAAGTGGATCACAAGGTCTCTTTTGCCGTCAGCACTGCGTTCGACAATAACCCTCTGATGTCTCTCATGGGGGTCTTCATCAGCAGAGGACCTCCGCGGTCCCCGTCCCCTGTCATGAGAATGCAATCGCGGCCGCCCATTTCGAGTCTCAGGCGGGTTTTCCCTAGAATCCCTACTATTTTCTCCCCAGTGTGGCTTGTCCGGTAAGAGAAGCATCTTTTTTCACGTAGAAACGGAAACGTTGGATTTTATTCAGCCAAGAACATCGTAGCAACGCTCTGTCAGCAGGGGCAGACTATTATATGCGGAAAAGGGGAATGTGAGAGTTGCATGGCAAATAACATCCATAGCATTATTGGCTATCATCGCGCCTGTCATCTCCCACTCAGACTCCAATTGAGGCTCGAGCCACTTCATTACCAGTTTACCCCTCATCTGCAGGATTCTACTAGTACAGAGTGCTAGGACTAGGAGCCCTCTTCGGAGTAAAGAGGACTTTAGGGAATAGAAGTCAGTAAATAAGTATCTATATGCATATCTCATCAGGCAGGGCCTATAACCTTTCTATACATTTTGCCCTCTGATGCTCTCGAACCCATACTGCTCACTCACTCTTCCTGCCTTCAGTTCCCCTCGCGCAGGTGTGAGTAAGCGATGGGACTGTCCACATATTCCTCAAGTAGCTCTTCAGCTGGCCAGACAACCTTTCCAGACCTCTTACTACCCCTAGGAGTTTCATCCACCTTCTCTAGTTAATATGTTATTAATAGCTAAGTAAAGCAGCTAGAAAACTAGTGTTGATATAGAGGAAGATAATAGTTAAGGGTAAGTATTAGTATTAAAGCAATGAGTGAATCACCATAGATGGGTGAAGAAATCAATAGGGATGTTGGTATACAGAATGGAACGAGACTGCAAGGCTCGGTCAAAGCGGACAGCGCGTCTTTGAACATTGTTCCTGAGCACTGACTGCAAGTATAGTATCCTGCAATTCATGATGGAAAAAATGTCAAGTGAGAAGACACTACCAAACAGCAAGCATGCCGATGACCGGGCAAGTTTGGACAAGGGCGCTCTGCAACAGATTCAAGAGGTAATCTCATTAAGCGGGCGACTGTCAGCGCGATCTACTTCGTGATGTATTGTACGGGGAAGGTCCGCAGTTGTTTTTTGAGCTCGACGCGCCGAGGTATCAGGTGTGTGTCTGTGTCTATGAAAGTAAAAGGACTGGGCTGATGTGATGCAGAGTGAGTTTCAGGCGGTCATTGCTTGCTTTGTGGTTGTGGTGGTGGTGGCTCTTGGGTTGGGGGTGTATCTGCGATGGGAGAATCGGAGGAGAGCTAGGGTTGCTGGCCACGTAGTTGGTGGATATTACTGATCTGACGAATATGGAGTTCAGATATGTCTACTAGATCAGACCTGATGTGCTACCTGTGGAACGAAATCTATTCTTGTGCTATCGTATAGGACTAGAAGCCTTTTTACATAATATAACATGCTAAAATCAATTATAATTTGACAATCATTGAGCAGCAGCCACCATCTTCTCCTTGACATAGAGGTCAACATACTTGTCAACGTCGTAGTTCTCCAGAGCAGAACGGTCCAAGCCAATTTGCAGAAGCTCGTCAATACGGGCCTGGTCGAAATGGGGCTGCAGGTGGCGCTTGTACTTGGCCACAATCTCGGGCTTGGCCTCCTCACGTCTGAGGCGGTGTCCCAGGGGAGCCTCGACAACGACCTCCTCAAGAACGGTGCCGTCGTTCAGGGTAACAGTCAGAGCGTTGGGGATGGTGCGCTTGGCAGGGTCGTGGTAGTCACGGGTGAACTGGGGGTCCTCCACACAGCGGATGCGCTTGCGCAGGTCCTCAACAAGAGGCGAGGTCGCGGCCTCGGAGCCGTCAGCGTAGTCCTCGGCGGTCAGGCGGTTAAAGGCCAGCATGGTGGCAACCATGTACTTGAATCAAGATCAGCAAAGATTCCAAGGTCGAGCTCCAGCTGGAAACCTACCTGAACACAGTGGTCACGGTCCGCAAAGTTGTCCATAGCCTTGAACTGCTTGTCGATAATCCGGATGCAAGCCTCATGAGTGCGGTTGGTGATCTCCTTGATGTCCTTGGCGGTCTTGCCCATGGCTGCCAGCTTCCTGTTGATAATCTGCGCGCACTCAATGGCGGTCTGAGAGTGGAACTCGGCTGTCAAAGATTAATAGAGAACTCGACTGGCAAAGATTTCTGCAAGCTTACCTGGGTAGGAAACCTTGAAGAGAACATTCTCCATGACGTAGCTGCCGTACGGGCGCTGGAACTTGAACTTGTTGCCCTTGAACAGAACGTCATAGAAACCCCAAACGGGGGCGGACAGAACAGTGGGAACGCCGCCCTCACCCCTCTGGACCTTTAGAACAAGGTTGACAGCACGCTGGCAAGCGTCACCAGCAGCCCACGACTTTCTGGACATGGTGTTGGGGGAGTGTCTGTAGGTACGGAGACTCTGGCCGTCCACCCAAGCCTGGGTGATGGCATCAGCGGTCTGCTTCTCGTTGAGACCGAGCATCTTGGCAACCACAGCAGTGGTGGCAACCTTGACCAGCACAACGTGGTCCAGGCCGACCTTGTTGTACGAGTTCTCCAGGGCCAGAACACCCTGGATTTCGTGGGCCTTGATCATAGCCTCCAGCACTTCCTTGACCTTCACAACCTTGCCCTTTCCGATGTTACCTCCGGCACGGTTGGTGCGGGAGATCCAGTCAGCGACAGCGAGAATACCGCCCAGGTTGTCGGAGGGGTGACCCCACTCAGCGGCAAGCCAGCAGTCATTGTAGTCAAGCCACCGGATCATGGCACCAATGTTGAAGGCACCATTAACAGGGTCCAATTGGTAGGGAGTACCAGGGACACGGGTACCGTTAGGGACAACAGTACCCTCAACAACGGGGCCCAACAGCTTGGCGCATTCCTTGAATCTCAGGGCCTCCAATCCGCAACCCAGGGTGTCGAGGAAGACCAGACTGGCGGTGTCATACTAAATTAATCAACGCATGAGTTACTTTCTTCCAACAATTGCGAAATAAATAACCAAGCACTCGTCTCAATTGATTGATTTCACCTCGAGGCCATAAAATCAATTGTGTGCGAAGGGGGAAGCCAATGGACCCATACCGCCAAATCAGAGTTCACACTGTAGTTGTGAACATAATCAGCCATATCCTTGATCTCGGGATCATAGCTCCTCTCTGTCGGAGCAGAGGGAGCACCGTGCTGAAGGACAGTCATTGTTGAGAATCGCGAAACTCGGGGAGCGCAAGGGTTGATGGTCTTGGTGAAGGAGTTGAGAGCGACAATGCGGGAGGAGGGCCTGGAGACGGAGAGGATGCGGGACTGCAAAGTGCGGGGAGACCTGTGGGTCAGCCGTCTCAGCGCCGAACACGAGGCAGACATGATGGGAGGAGAAAAGAAGATGCAATACTCAGGAGATAGGTAGGATAGGAGGAGAGAAGAGGAGAAGAGGCCAGAAAGAAGAGTTGTAATTAAGGATGGTCACTTAGCAGTGGAGGAGGAAAGGAGAGAAGAGGAAAAGAAGGAGGAAAGGGACCGCGAGGGATTGTTGAGGGAGCTGTCCACGCTGGACCGAGGCCGGTTCTGTTTCTGTCCAGCGGTTACTCCCGGCTATCCGAATGCACACTCGAAGATGTGGCAGAAGATGATCCTTCATGAGTCCTAATGATCATAAAGTCCAGACTTTCCTCCGGTGTCGGAAAATCGGATTGATATCCTGATTCCTTCGAAAAGTCCGAATCCGTGGGTGAGCTCAACGGCTCGGTCTTTCTACCCTGCATACTCAACGGCATCCCGCTGTCTATGGTTATGGCGTTGCTTAGCTTCATTGGAAAACCTGTGAATGCCATATTTTGACATACGCTTGATTCTTTCACTATCACTCAAGGTCTATTGATGAATCGCTAGTTGACTGAAAATCGAAAGTCGAAAGTCGAGGCGGGATCCTTGCCGAGTCAAAATCATCCCTTGGAGCTCCGCGCGGTCGGACGGCATCTTACCATTTCCGCGGCTATCTTAACTCCATATTATGGACACTTTGGACAGAGCATGTGGATCAGCCGATTGGCGATCAATTAACTACACCGGTCACTCGCATAGATATGGACCCTGGATGGACCTCCCTCTTTTGACCGCTCTTCAGACAGTCGCTTCGAATGAGCTGCACGAGGACCAAAATTCATTGAGTCTATCACAGAGATGAAATACGAATCGAAGAACCAACGCTTTGCCCTCGTCACGAATCGCCAGCCCCGAATTCTTGCTCGTCTGTACGCTGCAACGACTTGATGATCTCACGGTAAATCGCTTTGGATAGCGCAGGAGGGACTGCGTTTCCGATTTGCCTCCGAACTTCTCGTGCTCCAAACCGATAGTCTAGAGGAAACGTCTGCAGACAGGCGAATTCGCGATTTGTGAAGCCCCTTGTGCCGGACGGATGGTAGTTGTTCTCGCCGCCGCTGCAAGTAATGGTTCTTGCCTGCTGATTCGCGTCGAAGGGTGCCCTTGTTCCGTTGCGCAGTCCTCGGGTCCTGGCAGCTTCGATATCGTGATCCAGGGCATCTTGGGGGATGTTCGAGATCATTTGGTTGATCGTCGTGTAATCGAAAAGGCCCGATCCGGGAAGCCCGTGGGTGGGCTTTGGAAACGGTGGCAACACTTCACCTGGTCTAGAAAAGATATCAGCTTCTACACATTGGAAAGCCAGAAGAGGAAAGACGAGAACAATACGAAAGCAGGTGCTTACCCGGAAGCAATGATGATGAGCCTTTTTCGCGATTGCGGCACCCCATAGTCCATGCAATTCAAGATCCTCCACCGAACAGAGTATCCTATCTCGATAAAGTCCTGGATGACTCGATGAAAGGTCTCCTTGTGTCGATCAAAAAGTCCACTGGTCTCTTCCATTGTGTGCACTCTCGGCCTCGATTTCTTGATCATGTCCGCACAGGAAAAGATGCACGCCGAATTAGCATCGTCATTCACACTGTTGATCGTGTGGGCCGGAGAAAACGTTTGACACGGAGGAGATCCATGGCTGACATCCACTTTCAAAAATTCTGGCTCGTTTGTCAAGAAACTGAAGACATCACATGGTTCACACTCCGCAGTTGCAAAGTTCAAACGATACGTGGCAATCGCATGCTCGGACAGATCAAATGCCCACTTGATATGCAGACCAGCTTTTGAAGCACCACACGAGACACCCCCTGCACCGCAGAACCCGTCGCCAAATGTATACTTGCGGTGTCTCTTCTGCTCTTTGACATCTTTCTCGAGCTCCGTAAGATCAATGACAGGGTCTGCATCCAGCACTATGACTGGAGATTGCGGAGCTTCCCCATCAGCACTACCGAACGGACGGGTTTCACCTCGCCATGCCTGTCGTAAAGAGGTTGAATCAATTGCAAAGCCTTTGTCAGATTCTTTGAATGACAGATACTCTACTGCTGCCTGATCTGACTCGAGATTCTCCTTCAATCGGCAGAACAGATCATTTGGCCGATTTTGTTTCTGAAGGTCTTGTTCAACATGGCAGCAGCTTGTGAAACGGATGTTGACAAAGCGCTTGACAGAGCCCAGTGGGATTTCCGTTGACTCATTAACGATCCAGACCAGTTCATTGGACCATTTGGGAATATAAGTTCCCTTGTGGTTTCTCGTTCGGATCAGATGACGGCCTTGAAAGTAGATCTCTCCATCGGTATCTTGAAGCACAGTTTCAATTCTGAGATAAAGGCCATTGTGAAGCTCAAGAGAATGCCCCGCTTTATAAATTATTCCGTCGATGCAAGCGTGGTCGATTGGGCACTTCTCCGGTTCCGCTGCCTCTTGAATCGGCAGAGGCGCTGCGGCCGCGGGTCCACCTCCCCAGTCTTGCAGTAGCCGCTCGAAGCATTCATCGGTGAGATAATCGCCTTCCGTAACCAACAGCTCAGGGCCCGAGGTGAGGTCTATGATCTCTTGGTGACTTTGAGGTCCCAGGGGGAAAGGCGTCGGCGTGCGTCCATTGCCTCCATGATACCATTGCTCGTCACCTAGGAAAAACGATTGATCTGGGTCGTTATCAATAGTCACACTGCTGTCAGTGTCGCTCTCGGTGTCACAGGTCCTAGAATCATCACTGTCGTCGACGTATATTGGCTCTGAAGGAGGAAGTTCCTGGGAATGGAACGAATGATCTGAAGAACGGTTCATCTCTACTGACGCAGGTAGACTGGGGGATGATGAGGAAGGCTCTTGAGCTATTCTGAGTTGTATCAAAGGTCGTAGAAATGGAGTCAAGCAGCGAATGCTGGAAGAGAAGGACTTGGGACAGGAAGGGAATATGAAGAGCGTAATGCTGGGAAAGAGGAACGAGGCAGGAAGGGAATATGGAGAGCGTAAGAGCTGAGAACTAGAGGATACGCCATGGTAGATATTATGAGGAGAGTAACACAAGGTAGAATTTCTAGCAAAGAAGTGGAGCAACCAACTATGAAGACGTTCAACAAAGAGGTAGCAAAGAGGTAGTAAAACATTGAGCAGTGAGCACCAGTAGTGAATTCATCAAAGGCTTATTCCTAGCAATTGATGAGGCTCTTAGTCTATTTTACAGTGAAACCTACTCCAAGACTGAACTGAGAGTGAGCTGACAGAACCTTATATACAGATCACCAGTAACTTGAGTTGAACTACATCTTATCAGGTCAACTGTATCCATCATACCCTAAGGGAAGCAAGATGTCCCTATCAAAGTGTGTTGATATTGAAAGACAAATGAAGTAAGTTTGTCCTGTTTGTGAAGGGCAAATGAGAGCTTAGTCATCGCCGGTCTCGGCACTGCCTGAGGCTCCGAAGCGGTGGCTCGCATATTCTTCTTTGGGTCATGAAATTTGCCTTTGGTTTAGCGGCACCCGCAAAAATTCTGACTCTCCCAGTCAGTGAGCGGTGGGGAAACAACCAGAACCACAGCAGAGAAAGAATTAAAAGAATAATATGAGGGCTTCGTCTCGTCCCAGTTTTCCCCTCTCTCCTAACTCTTCCTTCACCATGATATCTGTTTATTCAATATTCCCTTCGTGGGCTCTGCTTTGACCACCATCTTGACTCTAGTCACCTTTCCAGTGGCTACTGTTATGTCTCAATAAGAGAATCATTCTCTAAAACCACCCCCGTCTTCGCCGACGTTTCCGGTCTTTTTTTCTCCTTCCCCTCGGTCTCTGTGTGCGCGTGCCAGAAGTTTTGACTCTAGATGTGAGTATCACTCGGACGCTTTCTTAATTTCGATGCATTGCATTCCTTCTCTTTTATGATGAATTTCGGTTTTTTTTATAGATGTTAGACTTCCTAAGCATCCTTGCGGAGAATATCCGATCTGACTTCAATTGCTTCGTCTTCATTTGTCTTGCCGTTCAGTCTGATTTCCAGGCTCAATGCTGATATCATGAATATCTCTAGAATACCCTCTCGTCAGCAAGATGTGTGGTATAATCGGTTTAATATTGGCGAATCCTAAGTCGTCCGCCGCCGTCGATCTTCACGAAGCGCTCTACCTCCTACAACGTGAGTATCTGGATGATACACAATGCCTTTCGAGGATCGAGACTAATTTTCATCTGCCTACTAGATCGAGGACAAGATGCTGCGGGTATTGCAACGTGCGCGGCAGGTGGTCGCATCTACCAGTTGAAGGCCAACGGTATGGCAGCCAAGGTTTTCAATGACGGTGCGAGAGTGGCGGACCTCCCAGGCTTCATGGGCATTGGACATCTGAGATACCCGACTGCTGGAAGCAGCGCGAACGCCGAGGCTCAGCCGTTTTATGTGAACAGCCCCTATGGTATTTGCCTGGCCCACAACGGAAACCTCATCAATGCTCCCGAGTTGAAGAGATACTTGGACCTCGAGGCCCACCGTCACATCAACACCGATAGTGATAGTGAGTTGATGCTGAACATCTTCGCCGATGAGCTCAGCGAGACCAAGAAGGCACGTGTCAACAAGGAAGACCTCTTTGCAAGCCTTAGCAGGATGTACGAGAGATGCCAGGGTGGCTGGGCTTGCACGGCGATGCTGGCAGGATTCGGTATCCTCGGTTTCCGTGACTCATACGGTATCCGTCCTCTGGTTCTTGGTTCCAGACCCTCCCTGGACGGTCCCGGCACGGATTACATGATGGCGTCCGAGTCGGTTGCGCTACACCAGCTTGGATTCGGCAACTTCCGTGATATCCAGCCTGGTGAAGCTGTTATCATCGAGAAGGGTGGAGAGCCGGTTTTCCGTCAGGTGGCGCCGAAAAAAGCATATGCTCCCGATATCTTCGAGTATGTCTACTTCGCACGTCCCGACTCCGTCATCGACGGTATCAGCGTCTACCGGAGTCGTCAGCGCATGGGTGATCGCCTTGCCGCGAGAATCCTGGATGTTCTGGGACCTGAGGTTGTCAAGGACATCGACGTCGTCATTCCCATCCCTGAAACGTCGACCACGTCGGCCGCAGCGGTTGCTCGTTATCTGGACAAGCCTTACTGCCAGGGCTTCGTCAAGAACAGATATGTCTTCCGTACCTTCATCATGCCTGAACAGAAGACTCGGCAAAAGGGTGTCCGTCGCAAGCTGAACGCCATGCAAGCCGAGTTCAAGGACCGAAATGTCCTCTTGGTAGACGACAGTATCGTGCGCGGAACTACCAGCAGAGAAATCGTCACCATGGCGAGAGAAGCCGGGGCCAAAAAGGTCTACTTTGCTAGTTGCGCGCCTGAGATCACGTAAGTCATGATTCAGATTCTTATCTATGATGATGACACTTACTCATACATCTGCAGACACGCTCACGTGTACGGTATCGACTTGGCATCGCCTAGCGAGCTCGTTGCACACGGCCGCGACGCTGACAGTATCGCAAGACACATTGGCGCCGACAGCGTCATCTTCCAGACTCTGGACGACTTGATTGGTGCCTGTGCCGAGATCACTAAGGAAAACGGATTGAGCGAACCTGTCGACTTCGAAGTTGGAGTCTTCTGCGGCAACTACATTACCCCCATCGATGACGGCTACTTTGACCATCTCGAGAAGATTCGCGGCGAAGGACGCAAGATCAAGGCCGTCGATCGTGCCAAAGAGGCCGTCACTCATGGTTTCGCCAACGAAGAGGACTACCAGATTGCTGCTAACGGAGTTAAGCTCGACCATCATGGCAAGATCGTTCCTGCCAATTATCCTGGAGAGTCCGAAGTGCCTCAAGCCGGCTTCAATCGTTGCAACATTCCCTTGACGCATGAAGAGGAGCCTCCCAAGGTCAAGGATCGTATGGATATCAGCATCCATAACATCGCCGATCACGCATGATTATGGTTCCTCTTCTGATGGATAACTATACCAACGGTGCATTGTATTTGGCGTCTTGGAGTTTGTACGTGATAGAGAAAAGCAAGATCAAGGGCGGCTCTCTGTTTGATGTGTTCCATTGCATAGCTACTGCTGCAAGAGGGATGGTATTCCTTCCACTCACGCAATTGATGGATCTACGATGAAAATCTTTTGGCACACATGTCATGAGGCTTATGGTGTATGTATATAGATAGAGCTAGATCGGCGATCATAGATCGGATCATGTGATATGACGAATATTGAATCGAAGAATCTGATGAGGCTATCATCAACCTTAGCTCTGATTTTCTCTCATCTTTGTTGCACATTCTGGGAAAGCAAGATCATGATGACAGAATGTTAGGCCATTGTTCCTGACTGTAGTCTTTCGAGCCAAGAGTCCATCCAAGGGACTGCTCGCCAAACTGCTCTTTGTCTAATGTACCATTGTCCATCTATCACCGCCTGATAAAGATCACTGCCTCCATCCTCGTTTATGCATTTCATCTTCAAATTCTGTCTTTATTGATTCAGCTGCGTACTCTCAACATGACAGTCCGTGTCACACGTTCCGTAGCAGCCCGAGAGGCAGCTTTGCTTGCGGCAAAGACACAGGATGTGAAGCCGCAGCTAGCCGACACGAACGGTCCAGTCATCATTCAGAAGACAAGAAAGTCTACAGCTGATCGGAAGAGAAAACTGCCCGCAGAGCAACCAGAAAACTTATCAAAGGCCCCGAAAAAGAGAAAGACAAACGGCACTTTGCCAAGTCTCAACGTGAATGACGACCTTCCACACAATCTGGGCTCAGTCGTTCAAACACTTGAGAGTATCAATGCAGATCTCAAAATCAACAAGCAAGACCCCAGCATCAAAGAAGAAGCAGATTTAGACAAACTTGCAAATGATCTTCAAAAGACCGTCGACAAAACTACAGAGGGACTACCACAACAAATCAAAACTAGCAAGAAGAAAAATCCTTATGGGCTTACTCCCGGAGCTACCCCATTTCCTGAATGGGCTCGGCCCACGCCTGAAGAATGTGAGGATGTGAATAGGCTTCTCTCCAGTGTTCATGGAGAAGTTACACCTCCTACTAAGATCCCGGAGCCTTCGCTCACGGTTACTGGGTGTGGCGAGGTTCCTTCAGTGTTGGACGCGCTCATTCGCACGCTACTCAGCGGTGCCACGACAGGGAGGAATTCCGCTTTGGCTTTCGGTGGTCTGGTGCAGAGGTTCGGTATTCTTGAGGAAGGTATCGGCAAGGGAAGTGTCAACTGGGACGCCGTCCGTCAAGCACCGCTGAAAGATGTCTTCGAGGCGATCAAGAGGGGTGGTCTGGCAGATGTCAAGAGCAAAAAGATCAAGGCAATTCTGGACATGGTTTACCAGGAGAACCAAGCGCGCAAGGACATTCTGGTGAAAGAACAGTCTAACGGGCCCTCGGACCTCACGGCAAAGACCGAGGGAGAGAAGCAGTACGAGATAGCGTGCGCTGATCAGAATTTCCTCTCCCTGAACCACCTCCATACTCTCAGCACGGAAGATGCCATGACAGAGCTGGTGAAGTACCCAGGAATCGGTCCCAAAACAGCTGCTTGTGTGATTCTGTTTTGCTTGCAACGCCCATGCTTTGCCGTCGATACTCATATTTTCCGTATCTGCAAGTGGCTCGGCTGGGTGCCTCCAGATAAAGTCACCGAGGTCACCGCTTTCAGTCATCTTGAGGTTCGCGTTCCGGATCACCTGAAATACTCTCTCCATCAGCTTCTGATTCGCCATGGAAAGACTTGTCCCAGATGCCGAGCAATCACCGGGCAGGCCTCCGCTGGCTGGGAGGAGGGGTGTGTGATCGACCACCTTGTAGCTCGAACTGGAAAGAGAAAAGAAGGAAACGCAAAGATACCTGTGGTCAGCAAGAGAGGGACTGGACGAAAGATGCGCACTGACACTGACGAGAGTGATGAATGATGTTGTTGTTTCTGTCAGCATACAGTTGTTGCTCTACATATTTACCGATTACTGATTCGGGGTACGGGGGGACGATTCATAAACAGTTAAGAGTCCTGAGAGGATATTATTGCTTAATACCCTATGTTCGATGCTTTGAGACAACTAGCTAGATCTGCGATGAACTTTGATTTCTATTTCCTCTCAGTTGAAGCATTTTAGCTACAGTGATTATGGTCTTTTGCTTGTTTGCTCCTTTATCCTCAGATGGTCCGTGCTTTGATCGCGTAATCGTATCGGACTTGTTGATAAAAAGATGGGACCACTTCTGGCCTTGCTCCAACAAAGCTCCTTAGGTGCGAGCGACACAGACTCTCCAGGAGAAGTTTCTTGGAATCAATTGAGGTGCAATTGATTGCCAAGATGGACTCTCTGGCTTCGCTCGTTCCGCCTGCTTTGGCTCCCCTCATTGACACCCTGGCGAGCCATGTACACCTGCTTGGCGTCGCAGTGATCTCTGTCGCTGCGGTCTACCTGGGCTACGCTTTCATTTTGAGCAGCAAGGAGGCCGCTGTGTCTTTCAATGTCCCACTACCGGCTGAGGTTCGCGCTAACTGGACCGGCAAGAAATGGGAGGACGTGCAAGGTGAAGAGAAGAAGGTGCTTGAAGGCCAGGTTCGAGGTGTAGGTTTATTCCCTATGCATTGAAGATAAATCGACCGGCGCGATGCTAATGTCTGTGAATTACACAGCAATGGAGTGACAAGTTGATTATGAGTTACTGTCCCGCAGACGGACGAGTGCTGGGCAATGGAATCAAGCCGGACACCGCCGACGACGTTAATCGAGCGATACAAGCTGCCAAAACCGCGCAAGCCGAATGGGCCAAGACTAGCTTTGCTGATAGGAGGAAGGTTCTTCGGACATTGCTCAGGTGCGTCGCCAGCATCCTGAACAAAAGTTCGAGCTAGAAACTGGGAGCTGACAATCGGTTCGAAATCCCGCAGATATGTCCTCGAGCACCAAGATGAGATCGTCACGGCATGTTGCCTGGATTCGGGGAAAACAAAAGTCGACGCCTCGTTCGGGGAGATCCTCGTCACGGCGGAGAAGCTGAAATGGACCATCGACCACGGCGAAAAGGCCCTGACGGCGGAGTCCCGCCCGACAAATTTCCTGATGATGTACAAGAAGAACATGGTCACATACGAGCCTCTGGGCGTTGTCTCCGCCTGCGTCTCCTGGAACTATCCGTTCCACAACTTCATCTCCCCGGTCATCAGCGCGATCTTCGCTGGAAATGGTATTGTCGTGAAGCCGTCCGAGCAGACTGCATGGTGCACCACGTTCTTCCTTGAGATCATCCGAGGCGCTCTTTCGAGCTGCGGTCATTCGCGAGACCTCGTACAAACTGTTGTTTGCCTTCCTGACGTCGCAGGCGCCCTGACATCTCACCCGGATATCTCGCAGTTGACTTTCATCGGCTCCCGGCCCGTCGCCCACAAAGTGTGTGAATCCGCAGCCAAGGCATTGACACCAGTCACCGTGGAGCTGGGCGGAAAGGATCCCGCCGTCATCTTGGACGACGCCCGGACCGTGAGCGAAGTCTCCTCCATTGCCTCGGTGCTCATGCGCGGTGTTTTCCAATCCGCCGGGCAAAACTGCATTGGTGTCGAGCGCGTCATCGCCCTCCCAGGCGTATACGACAAGCTCCTTGACACCGTCGCCCCTCGCATTAAAGCCCTCCGTCTCAGCTCCGTTCTGCTCGACTCCAAACCAAATGATCCCCAACAGAAACCAAACACACCGGACATGGGCGCGATGATCTCCCCAGCATCCTTCGATCGATTGGAATCTCTCATCGAAGACGCCGTCAGACAAGGCGCACGGCTAATCTGCGGCGGCAAACGCTACAATCACCCGAGATACCCCCACGGCCATTACTTCACGCCCACTCTCCTCGCCGACGTGACGCCCTCGATGCGAATTGCCCAGACAGAACTCTTCGCCCCGGTCTTTGTCCTCATGCGCGCGGACTCAGTGCCCCACGCTATCAGCATCGCAAACTCAACAATGTACGCCCTCGGAGCCAGCGTCTTCGGGTACAACCAGAAGGATGTCGCGGCGTGTGTGTCGCAGATCAAAGCGGGCATGGTGTCCGTGAATGACTTTGCCAGTTACTACGCGGTGCAGCTGCCGTTTGGCGGCGTCAAGGGTTCCGGGTATGGTCGCTTCGCCGGAGAAGAGGGGCTCCGCGCCGTGAGTAATATCAAGGCAATTTGTGTGGATCGCTTCCCCAGGTTGATGGCTACGAGGATCCCGCCGCGGGTGGACTATCCGATTCACAAAGGTGATGATGATAAGCGGAATGGGACTGGGGCTTGGGAGCTGTGCAAGGGTGTGGTTGAGACGGGGTATCAGTTGACGCTGGCAGGCAGGATAAGTGGGATCCTGCGGCTGTTGAAGAATATGTAGGATTATCTACTGTATACTGTATTAAGGTGGAATACCTGTCAATAAGCCCACCAAAGGGCATAGATCTTGTAATTTATATAATGAATTATGATTCACCCTCCCTTTGATTGACAGACAACATTGCAGCTGGGCTCTTTATGAATCCGTCGCTGCCGTCGTATTGACGGCCCTCCATTGACTAAACAAGTCAACAGACGCCTCTTCCATCCAACTCGGCAGCTCATCCACATTCAATACATCCCGCAAATACCGCCTCGCCAGCTCAATCTGCCCATTAGCTCTACCGAGATAAAACACCGCCCCCTCCGCCGGATTCGCATTCGCAGTCTCTATCTGCTGCGGCAGCCTCAACATCAAATCCAGCAACCAATGCCCAAACGAATCACCGAGACTCATCGCCCACTCCGTAATCTCGGGATCATCCGCCGGGACGGATTCGGCGCTCGCTCGAAGCAACGTTTGGAAAAGAGCTGGGTCGTTCCGCGCGACTCGCACAGCAGTGCGGAAATGTTCGGGTGGGATGCTGTATGGCAGGCTCTGGCCGCCGGCGCCGGCGACGGCGACGGTTGCGCTGCTGCGGAAGACGTACTCGTCTATTTTGAGGAGGGTTGCGAGGGCTCTTATGTTGTGCTCGACGAGAGCGATGTGGATGCCTTGGTGCAGGGAGTCGCGGGGGACGGAGACGTCTGTCTCGAGGTGGTCGGAGCGGTTGAGGCCGCAGGCGATTCGGATGGTCTCGAGGTACGTTGCGTGTTCGTCGTTGAAGCCTTCTCCGCTGGCGCCGAGAAGGAGCTTCTCGGGGAAGTGTTTGATGCGGAGGATCTGGTGGGTTTGTTGCTCGTCGGTTTCCTGGCAGGCGATACTTATTGCCACGAAGGGAGTGATGGATAGGGTGTAGTGCTTGCTGTCTTGGTCGGTACCTTCGAATGTAGAAGTGTCGTCTTCTCGCGCGAGGAACCGGTCTAAGGATTCTTGTTGGTCTTCAGTCATCTCAATACCAGCATTGACCCAGTGTCTTTGGATAGTCAGGTTCGTCATGTCTGAGAACTGGTTGAGCAACCGGGGCATCGTGCACCACCGACAGCGCAAGATGGAGGTTTGAAGAGTTTCGCGGTCGTCATCCTGCAGAGGAACATAGTCCAAAGGTCTCAGTATCCTCAAAATAGCAGAGTCAGAATCCTCAGCGTCTGGAGCGGAATCATTCCAGAAAGCGAGCAGTATCAACACGCGATAGATGCGCTCACTCGACACCGCCGCCGCCAGCGAGGGCGATGCACGGGGTAGATTGACATTCAATGAGTACAAGAAGATCTTCTCGATCAACTCTACCGGAAGAGCCTCCAGCACGGACAATGTTTTACGACGCTTCGACGGCCTGGCGGCTGCGGCCCACAGGCGAGCTCTCTTGTTGCTCTTGGACTGAGAGGAGTCGAGTCTCGCCTGACGGGACATCAAGGGCCGGCCGCCCTTGGGGCCGCTTGGTATTGCCTTCGGCCCTTGATCATGGCTGGGGTTCTGTGCAGGGATTTTCTTTCTGCGGCCGCGGACCCTGATCGGGGTCAGCATGCCCGGCTGAGGGAGTGAGTGGAGTTCGTCCGGCGAGAATTAAGCTTGTCTTTGCGCCATGACAAGCGAGCCTGTAGATTCTCGAGGAATGTACACCACCCGGTTTAGCCCAGTTCAGCCCGGTAGGGCTTGGGGTGGCAGAAGTCAGAAGTGCAATGACGATATCTTTGACTTGACAGTATGGCATAACATCACAAAGAGCCGTAGCCAATGAGGAAGAGGTCTGTGAAGAGCCTTACCGTAAAGAGGAGTGAAAGTGAAGGGTTCTCAAGGTCAGCTGATATAGCCCTACCACTAGCCTATTTGCGGGATAGTTCGCAGGGGCAAGTAATGATGTCATAGCATGATGTAGATACAGTTGAGTATCTCAGGTTTCTCAAGCCACTTGCGCAGACCCTAAGCAATGATCATGAACAAATATGATTGTGAAGTCAACCTCCTGAATGGTCCAAGCACAGTTAAGCTCTTCCTGGATCCAAACACAACTTTTTCCAGGACCACCTGACAGCTAGTCCATCGATCCACAGTCGATTTGCCGAATGTAGACGAATAGAACCAAGAAACAAGTATGGACAGTCGTCGATATGACGGCATCGAGCAGTGTTGGTCCTGGATCGGTGGAGATAACCATGCCATAGAATTACGTCCGTGGTGGCATCTCTCCTGTCCATGCTTCTATTCTTTCCTGCTCCTTTCATGATATTCACTGACTTGTCCCATTCCTGCATATCCCAACCTCATACATCATTCCGAGACATTGGCGCCATTGTGTCATCGTGCCTGCCATATATAGTCTCAATATTCCTCCCCTTCACCCTTGAACAATGCGTCCATTCTCAGATACCTCTGTCCACACTCCTGCATCTTCGAGTACTTTGGCAAACACAGAACACGCTTCCTCCTCTAAACCACAAACCGTGATCCACGTCAAGACAAAGATCCTACAATAAACAAGAGCCTCTGATCAATATGGGTGCTGTCGTGTCTTGTGTATGTCCTTTTCCTGCCACATGCCTTGCACGTTTGCTGACCATCCATAGATCCAGGACATCTTCCGTTCCATCGGCGCCTGCCTCATGGGCATCGTCAATACCATCGGCGCAGTCCTGAAAGCCATCATCAACGGTGTCGTTACCCTCTGCGATGTCGTCATTTCATGCCTCACTTGTGGCTACTGCGGAAACCGAGGAAGGATGAGGTCTTCGAGACACACTCGACGATCAAGGGTTTAATCACCGCACCCGTCGGACTTGATGAGTGATGATGGATATGATTTGCATTGTGTTCATGGGCTTGTCTTTTCAGTTTCGTTTCGTCGTTCGTTGACGCTCGCGCTTTTATCGTCTGCTTTCTCCATACCCCAGCAGTGTTGGTTGTCTTTATCTTTAGAATCTTATGTATTCCTAAATGGTAACGGTTAATTTGTGACTTCACGTCTCTCAAGAGCATCGAATGTAAAGTGTATACCTCAAGCTTCCAAATCTATTCCTGCTTTCGCTATTAATTCATCCTTGAGTTTCGTATCCGACCTAGGTATAGCATCCCAACGCTCCCCAACCAGAAAGTTGAGGAAAGGATCACCCGAAGAGTCCGCGTACTTCAAAGCTGCCTTGAAATGAACCGGAAGTATCGGCCAGCGGATGGGATACCGATATATTCGGATCCGAATATAAAGATTCACAAGGACCTGGAAAGTACTGTAATCGCGGCTGCGGATTACCCGCCAAAGCAGACGCCCAGACCGCTCATGATGCTCATCGTCATCGATGTATACCTCCGTACATAGCAACTTAAGGAACTCGATCTTTTCATCTGTCCATGGCCGACGAAGCAACTTATCCGGCATGCGAGCTGGATTCTCGCCCGCACAACAGGGTAGTCGAAAGAGATCGATGTCGGTATGAATCGGACCCGGGTTGCGAATCTGAAAGGCACCAAAGTGGAACCACACTGCGACTCTATACTCCGTGTTGGTGTCTGGATCTTTGCAGACCAGATCACCTTTGCCTATACGGCCTTGGTGTCCCTGGTCGTAGCGTTGAAGGTCGTGGAAGTGGTCCCCGATGTTGGCTAGGATGGCGCGGTCTTCAGGGGCGAACACTAGGTCCCGACACTTGACACGGACGGCGTGCTCGATGTATTCCCTCTGGCATTTGCGCATGAGCTCTAGCGTGCACCAGCGAGACGCGAGAATTGCGGTTTGGAGATTGCTTCGTTCTTCTGTGGATAGTGCGAAAGGGTCCAGTGGTGGAGGGAGGAAGTCCGGCGTGAAAAAGTCCTTCTTGGAGCTCTCGTTGGAACTACTGAAGGCTAGGCGAATGAGCCAGGGATAGAACATCGGTACTGATAGAGCCCTAGTGAGGTAGATCGAGGCTCCCGGAAGATTGAACTCGAGACTGTGTAGGAAGATCTTCTGAAGGAGCTCCACTGGGAGGCATTCCAGCCGAGACCGAGCCCGCACCGGACGCCATTCCTGGTTCATGTGCTCGGAGGCTTGTTCCTGACGGATCTCATGCGGTTTTATGATGTGATTTGACATGGTATGAATGGTCGTGGTGAAATCGAAGACGGACACAATATGTTGACAGTCATGTTATGATATGGGTGAATCCATATATATCGTCTCAATCAGCCGGGCTCTGCAATGAGAGGCCAGGCAATATTGCGCAGTCACAGCCGTAACTGATTCTCTCAAATCATCTTTATTGTCAAGTATGTCTCAAGACTATTACTGCAGGACGCGGGTTAGGCGCTCGGCCACCAAGGTGTCGATCCAGAGAAGCAACCAACAATACCATTCGACCAACACTCTGTCTGGAATAGATGAATAGACAGAATCAAGCTACTGATTATGACTCGATGAAATCAACGCTGCAATATCAGAAAGGGGTGCAAAGCGAGTCGCTAAGAGCCTAGTAGTAGCATAGATTCAATTTACATGTAGGAACAGGGGCTGAAGGCGGAACAAAGAAAGTTCGCTGAAAGTCCAGCGTTTGACACACTCGATATATCCAAAACTTGTCCTAGTTGGCCAATCACCAGATCTCATATTTGACGGGCCTCCTTTTTTGCTTTTTTTTGGCTTTCTCTCTCAATGCTTGCATCCTTTGATCGTGGATAATCGTTTTACGTGTAACAGGTCGATACAGCTGCAAGCGAGTTTCCAGTACAATGCTCGCCCTGGGCTTGCCAAAGGAACGCGATCTACAGCACTTTCATCACACAATATGCGAGAAATCATAAATCAATAAGGAAACCAGTATTCAAGGACCGAAATGACGAGTCCTGGCTACGAGCCGAAGCGAAAAGGCTGGATGCATAAATGCACGGAAACCGTCTTCTAATTGCAACATTGATTCTATACAAATCCCACGACCAAAGAACACACTGCCAGATATCAGGAATGATAGCCATTCGTTAACAGACTTGACATGAAGTTTCCGTCGTGTGATTCCATTGGTTGTAGGATAAAAGATGCGGAAAATGGGATGCAAATGCTGACAATTTAAACAGCGGACAAGTCACCGAAGCGCTCCTATTGAAAAGAATTGTCATCAGTATATCGACTCGAATAAAAGTAAATGTCCAGGAATCGCAACCCACCTTGTATCCGGCTGGCATCCATCTGCCCCTAGAGACGAGCGCAGCAGTCTTCTCGTCAATCTCAGGCTGAGCAGCAGCGACCTCATCCTAGAAAAGAGTCAATTCATATTCCTTTCAAACCAATGACCTTCCATTGTAATCTAAAACATACCACAGTGAGCTCATCGAAGGGACGAGCAGTCTCGATGTTCTCCAGAGTCTTCTCCAAGTTGCGGAGCTCGGACTCGACCTTGCCCTTGGTCTCCTCAGCGCTCTGGACGGCCTGAGCCTCGAAGGCATCGATAGCCTTCAACTGACGGCTGACATCGTAGGTAGCGGGCTTGAAGTTCTTGAAGTAACCCTCGATCTCGTCGACGATAGCCTGGTTCTTCAGGACGCTGCGGTAGTGGTCGAAGTTGACGGTCTGGGGCTGCTCGGACAGGATCTGAACCTTGCGGCGCGCATCGTCGTTACGCTTCTTGAAGGCCTGGAGAGAGGCAGCGGTCTGGCCGCGGAGGCCGAGAGAGCTGGTCACCTTGACCCAGTCGATCTTGAGAGCGGCGCTACGCTGTAAAAATGAGGGTTAGCGAGTCGAATCCTTCCAATCGTCACATATTCCTGTTCAAAAGGCGAAAGCAACATACAGCAGCCATTTTTATTTGTAGAATGGTGGAATATAGGGAAAAGAGGGGGACTTCAACGTGCAAAGCTGGACATCCGAGATGAGGGTTGTTTCGGCAAGGTTTGGATGGGGATAAAATCACGTGACTAGTTTGTTCCCGTGTTCCGGAAATGCCCATCCACCAAGCCGCAAACCATTAGACAGGCTGAGCGGTAGATAGAGATGCATCATTATTTATTGGGGCTTTATATGTAATGGCTTTATGTGTAATGTCTTCACAATTGCAAAGATTGAGATACAACATTCCAGGGCAACAGTGCCCGTAGAAAAGATTGATTTAAATCCGGTCAATTCTGCTTTTTTGAACTAACTGATTTACACTGAGGGCGAGACAGAACATGCGTCAAAGGGATATCAACCTGACGTCGCACCCAAAGTTCATCCTGCCAGCAGGGCTAAGACGTCAGCCACTGATAGCGTGGATTCAACTTGGCGGGGTTTATATGCTGAGCGCCATGATCGAGTTGACGATATCGTTGTCGTTCTCGCGCAGGGCCTTGACGGCCTTCTTGCGCGAGACATTAGCCTGAGCCATGACGAGCTCAATGTCCTTGGCCTCGAGGCCAGTCTCATCGACCTCCTCGCCATCATCCTCTTCCTCCTCCTTCTTGGCCTCGGTCTCGGGGGCCTTGCCCTTGCCGTGGTCGTGGTCGTGGTCGTGACCGGCGTGCTCGCCAGCGGCGGCCTCAGCGGCAGCCAGCTGCTGAGCAGCGGAGGCCTGAGCCTGGGAGTTCAGGTCCTCGATCTTGGCCTCACCGAAGATGCTGTTGAAATGTGTAAGCTAAATGATAGACGCTCATCGGAAGAATCCGTAGGACACATACATCCAGGTGTTGCTGGAGGGAGAGCGGTAGACATCGGGCTGGTTGATGACGAAGAGAATCTGCAGAGGACGGATTAGCTTCTGCTTTCTCACATTTGGGCCCTGCCTAGCAGGAACCCGAGATATATGGACTGGCGATTGTCGCGCAAATGGGCCGTGTTCTTACGTTCTTGGGTCTGCGGAGGGTGACACGAGTGATGCCGGGAACGTGCTTCAGGCCGAGCTTGCCAATGGCCTTTCTGGCCTTCTTCTCGTTACGGGAGTGGATGGTGACGGCGGCGCCAGCGGGGATGCTGGACTCCTCACCAGCCTCGGACTCGGAGTCGCTGCCAACGTCCTCAACGTTGGCCTTGGGAACCTCCTCGTCAGGGAGCTCTTCAACACGGGGATCAGCCATTTTTGCGGTCTAAACGAGCCTAGAAGGGCTTTTAAAGTGACAGTTAGCGATCCGAACTGGAGCACCGTCTGGTGGTTCAAATATAACGCTGGAAAATGCCCCACGAAACACTGAAATCTCCACCAAAGTGCAGGAAATTCGAAATTCGAGCCAGGAATTGAGCTTGGGACCTGTAAAATCAATATAAACATACCTAGTTCACGGATAGAGGGCTGTTGGGGATGATTGGGGGTTTTTTTGTCTTGTTGTAAGTGGAAGGTCGCAAACCTGTGTGAATGCCATCCTGCCGAAAATCGTTAGCGAGCTGATTATGACCCTCACCCCGGACTCACACAAGCACCACCTTACAAGATATACAAGTCGCAATGAACCAATTCAGCTGAAATAGTATATTTGAAGTTACATTTCTACATATTCCACGATGCAATTCAGTCTAAAATGTTTAATTCCCAATTAATGTCTAAGGAGACGGCTAAAAACCAGAGCCGTGTACTAATCGGGCGCGCCATTTTGATGACATAGTAGGATAACCCGTGTCAGGATATCAAGGTTTGAATCATTTTTTGGCTGTCATTGTAGTGGATACAGCTTATTTTTTGCTGAAATAGAATAAAACCCTCAGCCATGTAAAACCGTCCCAAGGTACCCCTTCATACTATGCACCGAGCCTCGTGAAAACATCTATGACTTAGGAGCAGCAGCCCTGACCTTAGCGTGAGCCTTCTGGATCTCGTAGCGAGCCTGTTAAATCACCAGTTGTTAGCAACGGATCGCAGATATCTTGCAGTAATTCCTCCTTTTTCCTCTCGCGATAAGCAATCGCAGAGCGACCCAAAATCTCCCATGCCCCCATCACAGTTTACCCATATTTCCGCAAACTGCACGTACCTGCTTTCTGAGTCTGAGGACCTTGAAGCGCTCGAAGTCGGTCAGGTTCTTCCTCCGCTCAGCGCGCTCAGTCTTCTGAGCAATGGAGCTCTTAGCCCACTTTCCATCGATCTCGTTCTGCTCCCAGAGCTTCTTGACGGGGCCAGTGCCGGCAGCGCGGGGGAGTCTGGGAATGACGAAGGGGGTGAGAGTGGTGTGAGCGAGAGGAAGGGCGTGACGGGGAACGATCTTGTTCTCCTCGGTGGAAGGACCGTCAACCAGGACCTATCGCGACTCTTGTCAATATCACATCCAACCATAATCTTTCCGTCCTGCGCTCAGAATTCCTCCGTTGAACACGTACACGCTTGTGGTCGATGATCTCGACAATGGCAGCAAGCTTGCCGGTGTAAGGACCGCTGCGGATCAGCACAACACGGCCAACCTCAACAAGCTTCCATTGAGCAACCTTGACATCGATATCGGCCATGGCGAAGGCTTCCTAAAAAACGACAAAAGCGGATTCTTCAGTGACAGTTCAGAAATGCGATAGAGGGCGTAGATTTCAAACTCACGGTCGACAGACTCCGGGAGGGCGGTGATGGGAATTTGTTGTCGAAGAGTCGGGGTTGTCAAAGTCGTCCGAAACGCACAAGTTCGCTCTGGGCTACTGGATCGCGAATTTCGGGTGTTGCGGTCTTCGCCCACAGAGTCTCGCTTAACAGCCAGTAGCAACTCGCCGAACGGGGTTGCGTGCGGCCTAGGGCTGCCTTTCGCTGGGGCCTTGGCGCCTCAAACCCGGCTTCTCCCATTTTTCCGTTCCGGTAGAACTACATTTAAGCTTCTCCCAAAACATTTTGCTTACCTTTTCCTTGCATCTGCGAAGCTTTTGAGTTCGCTTTTGGATCATTCATCCAGGACAAAATGATGTTCTGGTTATGCTATCCGGGACTGACTTGATCTAGACAGGTTCCTACATGCAATATCTTATATTTTACTGGTAAGTTTTCTATCTTTTTTTTTCTTAAAGTCACCTTCATATGATGCGGTAATTTGCGATTGACGCAGTGTCTGTGAACCCTCGCCGGGGTTCTTATGCAGCGCTGCCGCATGATATACATTTCTTACATATTCTGATATTTCTCGATTGCTCTTTTATGATCGTCATGATTCTTGCTTTCAGCGAGCTGACTCTTTGAAGACATTTTAGCTTCTCGTCTACTCGTCAACTCCATCAATCAGCAGACATTCTCTGGTACGTTCGACTTTTTTCCCTCCCCAGTCACCGTCCGATGATTACACCTTTTGCACTGCCTAGATAGTATATGAGCCTCTGGCCATGATATGTTGCATTATCACCAAGATCTCTGAGGACTTGTGACCTTTCAACCTTTGCTTGCACATTTGTTGATTCTTTTGCATCTGTCTAACATGACATATTTACAGATTATGATGGACAGCTATGGATCCTTGGATAGTCGTTGGAATAGTAATAATATGAATCTTTCAATTCGTCTTGAATAGCCATCGAGGTTGGAGGTCACTTTGTACTCGCTGTAATATTCTCCTTTAGATGTTCTCTAATCATTGCCCGAAAACTTTCGTGGAGAGCCTGCAACTCGTACTACGAAGCGTGTGGAAACTCAAAGAAATCATGATGGTATTGAACCTCAATAGTACATACAGTCGCAATGAACATCCGGCAAGCGAAGACCTAGAGTCGAGGCCATCATAAGAGACTGCTTGCTTTTCATGAAGCCCGTCTATGTCATTATTATGTGCAACTCACTGTCATTAAATGGAATCATGACAGCGACCCGGCACCCTTTGCAGCCGCGGAGGCAGCAGTAGCTGGGCCCTCGCGACTTAGCACCCACATGAAGATGAATTGGATGACGTAAGAGTAGATGAACAGGAACTGAGTTCGACGATTGCGCTGCGAACGGGCAACTGTATGCATCGAACCAGCGCGCATGGACGCATCACTGGTTGAGTCTGGGAGTAGAACGTACTTCAACGAGCGGAGCTGGAAACTTGTCAGCAAACGGCAGGCTGAAGTAGCATGTTTTTACTTACCAAGAAGAACGCATTAGCGAGGAATGTGTAAACGAACACAACCCAGCCAACCCAACCACCAGTTCCCCTTCCTGGCGTCAGGATCTCGGACATAACCAGAGTTGCGATGATGCCAACGAACTTGTAGCCAGAGTAAGCCACAAGGTCCAGCAGCTGAGATTCATTGTTGATGCTGAGAATGTACATGGCCAACTTGAGACAGAGGATTTCAAAAACTATGACGGCGATAGCCGTCGTAGTTATCGAGCCAAGTAGCTCCGGGTGGAAGTGACCGCGGAACCCTGCCAGCACCGCTGAAAGGAGAATATAGGTGACGATTGCCATCACCGGGATGTACATATCCGGAGAGTTCAGATCGTCACGAGGGGGGAGGAACATGGAGGAGTATTGTTGCTGAGCAATCTGGCCATTAGGACCCGTTGACGATGTTGATAGACGTGCTTGCTGACGAGACCAAGGCTTGTGTCGCCAGGGGAAGAGCACGAGTGCAAGCTTATTCAGGACGTAGGAATTCGAAACGTTGAAGTAATGTTTGAGAGCTGGTATGGAGACATAGCGATTGAACTATCGAAATTCAGCAGACGCTCGTAGTTTCAGGGGATGGTAGGCTTGTCTCTCGGTGCACTCACGTTCTGTTCCATATACTCCTGACCAGCAGCCATCGCCGTCTTCCCAACCTGGAATCCCATCTGTGCTGTAGGATCATTGATGAACCCACTGAAACCAGGCGCATATGTCCCGCTGCCGCCCTGCGCAGGAGAGGGCTGGTAAGGATTACCATACCCAGACGATTGGGGTTGCTGGGATGCTGGGGGAGGAGGCGAGCGCATCATGGGGACGGTAGAGACATGCTGAGGCACAGGATGGTGGAGTGGAGGTGACTGCGCCGGCGGCGGTGCGAAAGACTGGCGATACATGCTGAATTTTCTGTATAAGTGGGAAGCTAGAGATAAAAAAAAGACTCGAGAATATTCTGTCTTGTCTCCTGGTCTTCTAGCAGCTGGAGAGGGAGGATACTGACAGCCGGACAGTGTGAGTGCGAGTGATGTTGAAATGTGTTTATACGTGGCTGGACTCCGTCTGATCGCCGAGAGCTCTCGCCTTTTCCCGCCCACGGTTCCCCACTACGACTACATAGTAGCTACAACACTCACCTGTCCGACCCCCAGAAATCACGCTGCTCACTGCAAATAGTATACGCAAAAAGTGCTTCCGACATGTTAGAAGCCTTCGAAATCTTGACTACCTCCGGGGTGGTGCTTTGGTCAAAGTCGTATGCGCCGGTCGGAGCGCATGTGGTCAACAGCCTAATCAACGATGTCTTCATTGAGGAGAAGGTTCGAGCGCAGAATCAGGCAACGAGCAGTGCAGCCCCTATATACAAGAAGGAAAAGTATACTCTGAAATGGAAGCGAGTCAAGGATTTCAATCTGATCTTTGTGGTATGTTCATTCCGTGCTTTGATTTAATGGCGCCGCTGACCGATTCTATAGGCCGTGTATCAATCTCTGCTACACCTTGGTTGGATCGACAAACTCTTGGATAACATTTCGACCATATTCATCGACTTATATAAGGATGAGTTGAGGAGCGCACGCGCTAGGATTATCGAGTACCCGTTCGATAAGTACTTCGACCAGCAGGTGCGAGAGCTTGAGGCCAATGCTGGGGCTCCTACATCAGAAGCTCTCGTAGCAGAGATCAAGGAGAGAAAGGACCCTCTTGTTTCGTCAGATAACGGCGGACCGCCTCCGCCGCCTGTCCCTGGTCTACTCAAAGGTATTTTACGTCAGAATGTTTCTCTGCTCGTGATTGTGTTGCTAACTACCTGCAAAGCGCAACGTCCAGTTGCGCAGGGCGGGGCGACCTCAGACGAGAGTTCGCCACCCCAAACCCCAGATCTTTCTCGAACATCAACGCCCATTTCAGGTCATCTGTTGACCGCCAAAGGAGGGCCTGCTGGCCGCGCCTCTCGCCGGGCACGCAAAGCGGCCAACGCGAGCGCTACTGCTTCTTCTGGAGATGAAAGCATTCGGAAGGGGAAAACACCGAAAAGTGGAAAAAAGATGCGCAAGTGGGATGCTGATGGCTTCGCGGATGAGGACGATGGCAAGGTCCTCGATTACTCCGCGCCTGCAGATGGCGAGGACGCACCGGCTCCAGTAGTGGAAGCTGTCACGCAAGAATCCTGGGGACGCCGAACTGGCAAGGGCCAGTTTGTCCTGAAAGATCTAGGGGATGAAGTCCATTCCATTCTTGAGAATGCCGATCATGAAAAGGCAAAGGCTTCCTCGTCCACGGGCCTTGTTGGGTCAGGAGTCAACGCCCTTGGTGGATTCTTCCGTAATATTGTCGGCGGCAAGGTCCTTACTGAGGCTGACTTGGAGAAACCCTTGAAAGCTATGGAAGACCATTTGCTGAAGAAGAACGTTGCGCGCGAAGCGGCCGTCCGTTTATGTGACGGCGTCCAGCGTGAATTGGTTGGAAAGAAGACAGGCAACTTTCAAAGCGTTGATGCAGCGCTGCGCTCAGCAATGGAGTCCTCATTGCGCAAGATATTGACACCTACGTCATCTCTTGACCTACTGCGTGAGATCGATGCTGTTAGATCTCCTACAAGCAAAGGACAGGCTCCTCGCCCATATGTCATCTCCATTGTGGGCGTCAATGGTGTTGGAAAGTCAACAAATCTAAGCAAAATCTGCTACTTCCTTCTCCAAAATAACTATCGTGTTCTGATTGCAGCGTGTGACACCTTCCGTTCTGGAGCAGTGGAACAGTTACGGGTCCACGCTCGCAACTTGAAGGAACTTAGTGCTCGAGAGAATGCTGGAGAGGTTGAACTCTACGAGAAGGGATACGGGAAGGATGCAGCGAATGTCGCAAAGGATGCAGTGGAGTACGGCGCGGCGAATCAATTCGATGTCGTCTTGATTGATACTGCCGGTCGCCGTCATAACGACCAACGCCTTATGTCTTCGCTTGAGAAGTTCGCGAAGTTTGCGAAACCGGATAAGATCTTCATGGTTGGTGAAGCCCTGGTCGGTACGGACAGTGTGATGCAGGCTCGCAACTTCAACCAAGCCTTCGGCACTGGGAGAAACCTCGATGGGTTCATCATCAGTAAATGTGATACTGTTGGTGACATGGTAGGTACTCTTGTCAGCATGGTGCATGCAACAGGTATTCCTATTGTTTTTCTGGGCGTGGGTCAGCACTACGGTGATTTGAGGGGCCTAAGTGTGCCTTGGGCCGTCAATCTGTTGATGAAGTGAGCGCAGCTTTTGCAAGTTATGGAGGTTTATATATATCGCTTATCCCGCCAGATCTTGGAATGATTTTGTAAAGTATCTTGACTGCGATTGTATGGGCCATAATGAGGGTCATTAAAAAGAAAGAAGAAGAGGACTCCGAACAAAACGGCAAAATAGGCAAAAACAATTGACCTACGCAGGATTCGAACCTGCAATCTCTTGATCCGTAGTCAAGCGCCTTACCATTGGGCCAGCAGGCCTTGTTGATCCTTGTGCATCATATTTAGATATAAGACTCAAAATGGGTGGCAGGATCTGCTCCACTCAATTTGCAAGAGTATGGCAATGTTTCGATTCTCATCAACGTCGTGCCAGAAATGGGTTTAAATTACAAGCTGGTGTCGTAGACATCAACATAGTTCTGTCTAATCCCATGTACCTCATGCACGGGACATTTAGAGCCTCCCATAAACTCATGTCAGTCATCGTTACTGCAGTAGTGCGGCTCTTACCAACCATACAGGACCCTGAACGATGCATCTTTAATTTCGCCTTGACGTATGACATCATTTTGGTTTTGGAGATGGTCTCGGTCTCTGGAGCTTGCTACTATCTCAACCTTCATTGAAGGATTATGACCATCCCTGGTTCCTGAATCTTATCTAGTCTGAAATGACTTCATTGACAAATATAGCGCGAATTATGAATGCTTCTGGTTTGGTTGAGCCTGGTATTGTCGGTCGCGTGGGAAATGCATGACTCAGCTTGTCTCCCCAGATCGCTTACGTCATCCTCTCCGTCTCGAATTCTGGATCGTGCCTGACTGCTTACTCGAATTCAGCCATTGCATACCTTAATCTGGTCACTTCTGCTCTGTACCTTGCCTTGCTATTGTACACTGGGAGAACGGTTTGAGATTGATAATTCGCCCGTTCGAAAGTACATGAGCCCTCGCTCGGACTAGAAGGCCTTATTCCTTCCCAATCCGGCCGCGTGACCAGGATTTTCCTCCGCATTTGAAATTTCCGGAGACCATTGAGCAGCAACGAGACTCGATTACCAATCGACCTACCTACTACAATCAAGCCTCGTTCGAATTGTTGCCAAAAATACATATCTCCTCGGATTGCGCGACGGTCGTGCCCTGCGAAGATGAGAGAGCCTGAACAAAGCTCGCTCAATAGGCGTCATTCAAACACGCAGCACTATCAGACCTTCGACACTCCTCCTCCGAAATCGCGTGGAAGGCCGAACTCAGGCCAGTCAGAATCCTCGGGCGGCGGCGACGACTCGAATCAGCAGCATGGATCCCAAGGCGAGAACGGATCCCGATCCCCCTTACCGAAGAAGCAGATGGCAGTGTTGGCGATGATTGCACTTTGCGAGCAGACGGCACTCAATTCCATTAGCCCTTATTTGCCTGATATGGCGGCGTCGTTTCCCGGAGTCGAACCGCAGTCGGTGGGTATCTATGTCGGGACGATCGCCTCGGCGTTTGCGATGGCGCAGTTCATAACCAACTACTTCTGGGGTTGGCTTTCTGATCGTGTGGGACGGAAGCCGGTCATATTGCTTGGGACCATCCTCACTGCAGTTTGCATGGCAGCGTTTGGATTCTGTAGGACGTTATGGCAGGCAATCCTGGTGCAGGCATTGATGGGCGCTGTCAATGGCAACCAGGGATTGGTGTCAACATGCCTGGGAGAGATTACCGACAGAAGCAACCAGTCGAAAGCTTTCACTTATCTCCCTGTTCTCTACGGTATCGGAGGTATCACGGGACCTCTTATTGGCGGCTTACTTGTCTTCCCCCGAGATCCTTTTGACAAGAGCAAACCCAATCCATATCCTTATGCAGGGCCGAACCTCGTGTGTGCGGCTATACTTGGGGTGGATTTCATTTTGACGAGCCTATTTCTCGAAGAGAGCCTCGAGGATGCGGAAGTTCTTCCTACATTCAAACGCAGAATTCGTGCCGTATTTGTCTGGTTGTGGGAGTGGACTAGTCATGCACAGCGGGCAAGACACGCGCACCCTCCCAATGAATATCGTTCCATAAATCAGCAGGCATCTGAGCACGAGGATCATGATAGCGAACTTGACTCGGCTTCGGACGTGTCCAGTCAGCAAGGGGTCACCCATGAGTCCCTGCTCAAAAGCGAGATCTGGAATCGGGATACTGTTTTGCTTCTGTTGACGTATCTCATATTCGCTCTGGGCAACGTGTCTTTCAACTCGCTTTTCCCTATTTTCTCGCAGGCTCCACCTCCTACGGGGCGAGGCCTTACTCCTAGCGAGATTGGTCTCTCGCAAGGTTTTGCCGGGTTGGCCACCATTCTCTTCCAAGTCTGTATCTTCGGCAGACTACGAGATAAGATGGGCAACAGGTGGTCATATCGGGCAGGCCTCTTCGGCTTCGTCCTGTCGTTCATACTCATGCCTTTTGTCGGATACAAAGGAGACGATTCTGACGGTCGGCTGACCAAAAAGACTGCTTTCATGGCTATTGAATTGTGCTTTGTACTCTTGGTCAAGACAGTCGCTTCGGTTGGCGGTTTGACTAGTGCACTTTTACTGGTAAGGGCCTCCTCAGACTGACTGAGATTTGAGAATGCGCTAACTTTGTGGTCAGATTACGAACTCTGCTCCTGATCACGCAGTCCTGGGAGCACTCAATGGCCTTGCGCAAACTCTCGCCGCGGCTGGCCGTGCAGCTGGTCCGTTTCTATCTGGTGGCCTTTTCTCCCTGGCCTCTCGTATTCAACCAAAGGGAGAGCTGCTGGCTTTTGGTATCTTTGCTGCCGTTTCTTTTATCGGTTTTGTCTTGAGTTTCGGCATCAAAGGTCGCGCTTTGGAGGCGCAGGATTGGGAAAGCAGCGACGAGGATAATTATAAATCGGATGATGAGCGTCCCTCAACCCCCTGATTGAGCCCGGGGAATCGTCTCACTCGTTTTTACGAATTGATGATCATGTATAGTGTCTCTAAGCCTCGAGTCCGGTGTTCTCTGTGTTATTCTTTTTCGTTAGATTGCCTCGCCCATCTCTTGTGCGAGCGCTTGTTCATTTGCATATATTTGGTGAGAGCAACGATAGACTTATGGTTCCTTCCGGGCCTGGCATCTAGACCTTCAAATCAGTGGGCACATCTTGTACGGGGTGGTGCTATCAGATATCTGCATAAGATTAATCGATGGATTGTCCTGTAGAATTTCGATCATACAGATTATGCGAATCCAGATGGCTCGCTGGTGCGCTCATTCTCTGGTTACGCTATTGATTGAAAGTATCCAACTGTATTCTATCTACTTCGTACCTATTCTCGACAACTCCAGAAACAAAGGAAAGGAAAGGTAATGAAAAGGCTAGTACATCTCATGCTGCGTCCTCACTTCCACTCCCACTCGATGACATACATGAACGCTTCCTCCAGGTATCCCGTGAGAAGCAAGCCCTGAGCATACTCGATCAGCTCACTATCCGGCAACGCCAGAGATTGAAAATGCTCCTTTTCGCCGTTCGCGCCCCGCACGCCGATTCGCTTCTGGATGGCAGATTTGAACATTTCTTTGCCTGGACTGACGAGGACGTACTTTGCCGGTGCGTCGGAGGACGAGGACGAGGACGAGGGGGGGATATAGCAGATGGCTTCTTGACGTTCGGGGGTTAGCCATTGTAGTCCTTTGGCGGTGGTGCTGGAGGTTGAGGTTGTTGGGCGTGAAGAGCTTGTGTTGACGGGTCCGGACGAGCTGCTGTCGAGGGTTGTGAACTGGATGTCGGCGTCTAGGGAAAAGATGATGATGGTGTTTGCGAGGGAGCTGAGCTTCATCCGGAAGGTGGTGAAGTTGCGCGGGTCAAAGTAGAAGGTGTAGCTGGCGAGTACGTCTACGGTCCTGCTTCTGTCGAGGGGGCGGATTTTTGAGAGAGCTTGGTCTCGGATCCAGGATGGGCAGCGTGGTTTGACGGCGAGGGATTTGGACTCGCGGAGGGACACGGAGGGGATGCAGTAGGGGAGGTGTGCCCGCAGGCTGGCTTTGTGGCATGGTTCGCTGCAGAAATGGAAGATTTTGCATGCTGGGGAGAAGGCTCGTCAGCTTGTCTTGTAATTGGAGGGAAGATGACAAGAGAAGACTCACAGTTGCAGAGGATTTTGGTGGATGTTCCGCAGTTCTCGCATCGCCCAGGCTCGTGCAATCCCCACTCTTTTCTCTCGGTGGCCAGGACCTCTCGGCGGCGTTTGAGCTCGACGATTCTCTTTTGTGCATAGCCGATCCGTTTCCGCGAATGGTGGTCCTCGGGTGTGGAACTTGCCATTTGGACGAGCTGGTGGTAGGCGAGGATTGCTTTATCCACGGAGTCGAGGTGCTCGCGTGACACGCAGAGCGCACTGAGCGCATCGAACGTTTCAGGAGCCTCTGGTCCTCTTACGACCAGGAGATCCTCGAACAAGGTCTCGAAGAGATCAGCGGCGTCTCGGTTCAGTCCTGCATCCATGTACGATCGGCCCAATCGATGGACAACCCTGAGGGCCTCAGGGTCGCGAGAGTTGCGGTAGTGGTCGAGTACGTCCATGATTTCTGGGGGAAAGTCGAAATTGTCGGAGCCTTGGATGTACCGGACAACAACATCTCTCGTGATAGCACTCGCTACGCCGAAGATCGTCTTGCAGTGTGGGATGGTTTTGCCGCATATCATCCGAGATTCCTTGACTAGGCCGAGCTTCTGATACAGAAGAGATAACTTGTTCATTGCGTTGAGGGTCGTTTCGTTCTGGAGTCCAAACACCGTGTCGAGCGCAGGAACCGCCCTCTCCAATAAGAGGAGCGCAGATTCTAGATCACCCAAGGAGACCTTGAGAGACGCCAGATCTTGCATGCTACTCAATGTTTCCGGTGCGTGCTGTCCCAGAGTCTTCAACCGGCCGGCGAACGAGCGCTCGTATAGTGCAGCTGCTTCTGTGGCGTATCCGTCCTTCTCACAGAGTGCGCCGAGATCGTGTAGAACTGCAAAGTTCGTAGGGTGGTCACGCCCAAAGGATCGTTTGTAGAGCCCCAGTGCCTCCAAGTAGCAGGCTTCCGATTCTGCGGCCATGTCCAGATTGCGGTATGCATGTCCCATCGAATGTAAAATGGACGCGCGAGACAATCTCTCGGTGTCCAATCCTGGCGCACTGTCCAGAGTCCGCAGTGCATCATGAAACTCCACAACCGCTGCTTTCGAGTTTCCCTGCTTGAGGGCTGCATCAGCCCGCATACGCGTTATCAGGGCCTTGGAATAGACTGTCGAGGCGGAGAGCTCATTCTTCAGCTGGAGAAAGAGCTGCGCTACCTCATCCATCTGAAGCAGTCTTTGACGTCCAGAGGCATCATGAACCATGGCTCCTCCAGAGAGGTTTTGAATATGAATGAAAATGTTCTGGCAGTTTCGTAACAAAGTCATATACTCGGCTTCGGAAACAGCCGCTCGACATCCATCTGCTCTGTGTTGTGTCTTGGCTGTGGTTTGCATGTCACTTGAGCTTCCTCCGCTTTCTAAGCTTGTATCACTTTCGGTCTTGGAGCCCTTTTGCGTGAAAGAGAGCCTCACGGTATTGACTCTTTTCAGCAACTTTCTCCCTCGGTTAGAGGCAGACTTTGCGCGTGACAGACCTGTCCTCCGTCAGCTGGGTTAGGCCAGCATGATATTCATCAAGCAAACCTTTCGGGATGGTGCGACCAAATATCCTTTGCAGAAAGGATTGCCTGGGAGATGACAATGGTGCCGCCTGGGCTCGATCTTCAACCAGATTTCCCTGCGAATCAACATATTCGCTTCTGTAATGATCGTTTTCCTCCTCACAAAGGGACATGCCGGATGTCTTTGAGCCAATGATATGGACATTATTCGGCGCTAGCAGTAATTATCAGCGCTCATTCTCATGGACTAGAGACAAGGCCGAGCATACTTTCATAGGGACAGTCCCTGTCTGACTGTGTCGGTTGCAGTTCGGCAGTAGCTGCGAACTGTTGGAATATACCATTGGGGGCATGCACTGCATGACATGTTAAACCCGGCGCGTCAGAAAACGGGGTTGGCCCACCTCTCTCCAGGTCATATAGCCCAGCAAAGCTCACCGCGATGAGCTCATCTTCATCACTCTGCGAGATTTCTGTCGGGAATTAGACATGTCCCTCATCAGGAAATTGTGGAGCTCACTTCTGAATGACCAGGAATCCCGCAACTTTCTGGCCCTCTGTGCAAGCGAATGCTCCCCGGCGGTATTGGTCGCCATATGGAATTTAGAGCCGGTTAAGCTCATCTGTGCAATGCTGGGGCTTCTGCTGTGCGCTCCATTCGCCCTGTCCTTTTGAATATCTCGAAGACTGATATCGTCTCTGGGGTCATTCAGAACAGGCTCGTATCTAAATCAGTCGTGTAAGACTTGCTGAACGACAGATAAATCAGTATCAGACTGGCACTGACGAGATGTTACACTCCTCCCCGCAGTTTTTGCAAGTGGTGAATGACGGCGTGTCTGCGAGCTTATATGAGAGATATTCATAGGCATGTACGGGAGACAGTCTCACCTGGTTGTCGGTCCACTACTTCGTCCTTGTCACCCATGGTAAATTGCTTCTCGCAATGCTCGCAGAAAAAACGGAGAGGACGGGAGTTCAGAGGCAAAAACCGCTTTTCCATCCGGTAGCCCCTGGTGATAAGTCTATAGAAGACTACTCAGTTTGAATCAACCGTACCCTGAAGTCAAGCATACCGATCTCGCGTCATCAAATAAATTGCCACAGCTGCCCCAGGACAGAATCTCGTCAAGTAGTGTTGTTTCAACTCACTCCTGTATTTATCGTCAAATTGTGCATTGAAGAAGCAGGAAAAACTAGTGGCCGTACGGTGAGGAGAAGACAGCATCGCAATCCGGGCATTTTGAATCCGTAGCACCAATCGGGGCTCCATCGTCATTTCTGAGAGGCGGGAACAGACGTACAGTTTCTGCGAAACTTTCGACGCCTGGAGAATCTTCGACGGTTTCTAAACTCGCAGCGCAATACGTTAGATTTATCGAGTGACAGATCATACACAGGGCCTGAATTTGACGAACCATTCTCTGTCTTGCCGGCCAACGAAAGTAAGACGTCCGACGCTCGAAGAACGCGTGTCCGCGCTCCAAGCCCAGCAGAGGCATTGTGAGAAGAAGGGCTTAGAACGATTTGCTTCTCAAAGTTCCGCTTCGCTTCTGCCTGCAACGGACTGCGGCTGTCGATGCCATCTCTAGCCATCGGATATAAGTTCTCAGTGGGATATCCTAATCGGGAAGCAAATGCAGACCCTGAGAATGTTCTTACCGTTCAACAGTCGGACTTGTATAATGACCGAAATCCATAATCAAACTTCAGACAGGATGAAGAGCAAGGGCAAGGGCAAAGCAGTCGAACCAACCCTGAGTCAATGACAGGAAGCCACATGCAGTCTGGGCGAATGTCAAAGAAAGAGAGAACCCGCATCAGAATGCATCAATGAGCCGGGTGAGGCATCATTTTCAATAATCGGCAGGTCATGGTCCAGGTGCGTATGCCCTGCGGGTCGTCCTGATGAAATCCGTGCTCCATGGGGATGAGAGAGGTAAACGGGCCGCATACTTTCTGGGTTTCAAAAGGGAGGAGTTCGCAGCGTCAGTGCTTGTTATCCCTCGCATGATCCTAGTGGGACGCTTTCCTTGGGAATTGAAAGACGTTTGTAAGGATGGAAGCCAAATAGGCTCTGTAGTCTGATGAAAAGGCCAATCAGTTGATGATTCAGAGGGTGGTTGGCGTCTGCAGGGTTTGTTGTCTCGGGCAATCCCGTTGAGTGTAGATATGTGCTATCTATAGAAAGCCGTGTTGTTGGAGTGTCGCGCTCTTCGCGTCTTCTTTGAAACTGACCAGACATCAAGCAATCAGGGGGCAGAATATCTCCAACAGCCAATCAGAAATACATTCTTTCTCTCAAAGAAGTTCATCCCTGGCTCTATACAACGATAAACTGACTGCTCCCTTGCGTCGAACTTTCTACGGGCACCCCAATGCAGGACACGTCTCCTTCGGCCACGCCATTTTTCCTCACCGCATGGACATGCTCCTGCCTGTGGCTCCCTTTGATTGAAAGTTGGCCTATGAGGCTATGACTATTGCCCCCGCATTCGCAAGGTGAAGTCGCTTCCCACCTGTCATATTTCGCTTTGGGCTGAGACGATCTACGCAACTCAAACGAAGGCCCAGCAGATCCCGGATAGTCCGCCGCATACGGGTCTCTAGTGCTGACTCCAGAGGGATTTCGGATCAATAATTGTTGGTATCCATCTGATAGTCGAGCCGATAGTTCATGGTCTTTGGTCCTGGGGATATGACCTATCCATCGTCGTCCTAAAGCGCGTCCTCCGCTCCTCCCTCTTCCCAGCAACAGATAAATCCATTCGATGGCCAGTGATCGAAACTGTGTGAGAAAGGTGATACACGATGCGACCGTTGTTTGAAGAAAGAAAAGTATTCATATGAATATCATTGGGAAAGAGTCCGAAGGAGAAGAAGAAGCAGTAATAACGGCCAAAAAGGGAAAAGCAGGACTAATTCGACAGATACAAACTTTATCCGCTTCGTCTACTCCCTACTCTAATCAGACTTGCGCGCAAGATGCCGCAGGATCTATTTCTCACGGACACTTCAAATGCCGTCCTAAGACAATGTGCTCTGCCTTGAAGTCGGCAAAAGCAAACGACTTCTCATTGAGCAATGGTCCAATGGATCGTTGAGAGCATCAAATTCGCCCAAAATTCGTTTGCTTCCCTGCTTCTGGAGCGGTGTTGCGTACCTTGCGGAACGATATACAGCCGCCCACAACACTTTCGGCAGCACCAATACAGTCCATTTGGAATAACATTAATGAATCTGTTGGACACTCAAGGCTGTGAGTATTCTGCTTACAACAAGGTCGCTGCAGATCATCGGACTCCCCCGCATGGGGGGGAAGTTTGAGTTCCTTGGTTGTAGGACAGAGTCATGACCCGTATACCCTGCAACGGTATCTAGAGCTTGGCTCTCCATGAACGGATACCATCCTTGAAGAAAAACAGGCTCAACGGAAAAGAGTTCAATTGGAGAAGTCATGAAGGAGAGTTCCGCATGCGAATTCCGGTTTTTTTCAATGGCTCTGGGCAGGCTGGATGATCATCAGCCGAGGCCGACAGTCAAGGTGACGTCCGCCAACGTCACACTTACGTGCGGTCAACAGCTCTAGACGCAATCAAAGAGCATTTATTATTCACCATCGAAGCCAGCACAGAGATTAAAGAGATGTTCTTGTCAGATCGACGGTGTCAGTTCTCCAGAGAGCTTAAACTTAATCTGAAACTGCCTTGAGCATCAATCCCGAGAGTCAACATGGCCACAAAGATTGCTGGAGGCTTGCACAAAGCGCAGGAGGTGCTTCAAAACACATCCTCTACAAGCAAGAAATTGATCGACTTGGAAAGAGATACTGCCGATGTTCATACCCAGCAGCCAATGACCACTGATCACGGTGTGCGAGTCAGCAACACCGATCAATGGCTCAGGGTTACGACTGACCGCCGGACTGGCCCAACCTTGCTGGAGGATCAGATCGCCAGAGAAAAGGTAAACATATTGCATGTGAATACACTCAATAAAGATAATATTAACGATATATTTGCAGGTCCATCGCTTTGATCATGAGCGTATTCCTGAAAGAGTAGTCCATGCGCGTGGCACCGGCGCATTCGGAAACTTCAAGCTTAAGGAGAGCATTGAAGATCTGAGTTATGCCGGTGTCCTGACGGATACGTCAAGGAACACGCCCGTCTTTGTTCGCTTTTCAACTGTGCAAGGAAGCAGAGGTAGCGCTGATACGGTCCGCGATGTTCGTGGATTCGCTGTCAAGTTCTACACCGATGAAGGTAACTGGGACATTGTTGGCAATAACATTCCTGTGTTCTTCATTCAAGATGCCATCAAGTTCCCAGATTTCGGTACGTTCGCTCCTCCTCCTCCTCCTCCTGCTGCTGCTGCTGCTGCTGCTGTCTCTTTCCATGTGTAGATCTGACTTGCTACAGTCCATGCCGTCAAGCCGGAGCCACACAACGAGGTCCCTCAGGCGCAAACAGCCCACAACAACTTCTGGGACTTTTCGTACTTGCACCCGGAATCCACGCACATGTTCATGTGGGCCATGTCTGACCGCGCCATCCCCCGATCCTTCCGGATGATGCAGGGATTCGGTGTGAACACCTTTGCTCTCGTCAATAAAGAAGGAAAACGACACTTTGTCAAGTTCCACTGGATTCCCCATCTGGGTGTGCACTCTCTCGTCTGGGACGAAGCCTTGAAGCTGGCAGGCCAAGACCCTGATTTCCATCGCAAAGACCTGATGGAAGCCATTGAAAACAAGGCGTACCCGAAATGGGACTTTGCAATCCAAGTCATTCCAGAGGAGAAGCAGGATGACTTTGAGTTCGACATTTTGGATGCTACCAAGATCTGGCCCGAAGACCTCGTGCCCCTTCGTGTGATTGGAGAGCTCGAGCTAAACCGCAATATCGACGAATTCTTCCCTCAGACCGAGCAGGTCGCATTCTGCACCAGCCACATCGTCCCTGGCATCGACTTCACCGACGACCCACTTCTCCAAGGCCGAAACTTCTCCTACTTCGACACCCAGATCAGCCGCCTGGGCATCAATTGGGAAGAGCTCCCAATCAATCGTCCAGTGTGCCCGGTGCTCAACCACAACCGAGACGGACAGATGCGCCACCGCATCACGCAAGGCACGGTCAACTACTGGCCCAACCGCTTCGAAGCCGTGCCCCCAGCCGGCGTCAAGGAGGGCGGGTTGGGCGGCGGGTTCCAAACCTACCCCCAGCGCGTGGAGGGCATCAAGGCCCGCGCCCTCAGCGACAAGTTCCGCGAGCACCACAACCAACCGCAGCTCTTCTACAACTCCATGTCCGAGCACGAGAAGCTCCACATGAGGAAGGCCTTCTGCTTCGAGCTCGACCACTGCGACGATCCCATCGTCTACGAACGCCTCGCCGGCCACCGCCTCGCTGAAATCGACCTCGAGCTCGCCCAGAAAGTCGCCGAGATGGTCGGCGCCCCGGTCCCAACCAAGGCCCTCAAGCAGAACCACGGCCGCCGCGCCCCGCGCCTCTCCCAGACCGAGTTCTTCCCAAAGACACCCACCATCATGAGCCGCCGCATCGCCATCATCATCGGCGACGGCTACGACCCCGTCGCCTTCACCGGCATGAAGACCGCCATCAAGGCCGCCATGGCCCTGCCCTTCATCATCGGCACCAAGCGCTCCGCCATCTACGCCGACGGCGAGGACAGGACCTCCTCCAAGGGCATCGTCCCGGACCACCACTACGACGGCCAGCGCTCGACCATGTTCGACGCAACCTTCATCCCCGGCGGGCCCCACGTCGCAACCCTGCGCCAGAACGGCCAGATCAAGTACTGGATCTCCGAGACCTTCGGCCATCTCAAGGCGCTGGGCGCCACCGGCGAGGCCGTGGATCTCGTCAAGGAGACGCTGAGCGGCACGCTCGATGTCCAGGTGGCGTCGTCGCAGAGCCCGGACCCCGTCGAGTGGTATGGTGTTGTTACTGCGGGCGGGAAGCAGAAGCCCGAGAGCTTCAAGGAGAGCGTGCAGATTCTCAAGGGCGCCACGGACTTTGTGGGCAAGTTCTTCTACCAGATCTCGCAGCACAGGAATTATCGGCGTGAATTGGACGGTCTGGCGTCGACTATTGCTTTTTAGTTCGCCGTTCGTTCCCACTCTATACGATTGGTTTTACGAATTAGTATGTGAATTAGTTTTACGAATGGTTTATGAAATGGATCTAATGGTAGTATTTTATCCTGAATGTCATATTTAAACGTGATTGAAAGAGACAACATGCAAGCTATGCGACAACTTCAAAATGAGTAACATCTCTATCTGGAAAGTGATTGTACAGCAAATGTCTTGTAATGAATGTACAGAATGGGTATCGAGCCGACGTGTGAAGACAGGTATTAATGAAAAGCAAGAATGGCAATAACTTTGGTCGCTGAAACGCAGCAGGAAAGAAGATTGATGGCAAATGCTTTCAAAACGCGGCAGTGTGATGATGGGTTCTGCACAAAACATGGCGTTGAGCATGCAGACGTTGACACATACATAAACATAGGTTGACTAGAGAGGTCAAGCCCATCTCCAGCCTGAGTTGACAGACTCTTGACTGTTGATGACCGACTCAAGCAAGGATGGGCTCTTCGAGCGAAAGGCGAAGCGGCCGCTGCGCCGTTGCTCGTATCGTTCTTGTTCCCGAGTGAGTAGTGCAACAGCGGCATTTGCATCGATGCCCTCGCCGTTATCCGTGATCTTCAAGGCCCACTTGGCATCTTCTTCTTTGAAGCCGAGCTCGTGGACCATCGTGTGGATAGCTTGGTCGACGGGGTCGAGGACCTGAGGTCTGTAGAAAACAGGGTTCGCGGTCGGTGGTGGTGGTGGGGGTAGTAGCTGTGAGTACTGGACGGGTGCCGGGGGGGAGTAGCGAGGACTCTGTGACACAGGCGATACCACTGGCTGGCTGGATGGAGGGGGAAGGGGAGGTTGCTCGCTTGGGAGCCCCTCGAGGCGGCTCATTATCATGGCATAGCTCGAGATCGGGCGCTCCTCGGCGAATGCGATTGCACTACCAGGGTTATTCTGCTGTTGAGTGCGTCGGTTTCGCAGCTGAGCTGCGAAGATGGCTTGTCGGCGCCGATTGCTTTGGTTGTTGTCGGTCGAGTTGCTGCTTGTTTGAGACGTTTTCTCGCAACCGGCAGAAGATCTGGAAGAGGGAGAACTGGCGTTCGACAGGCGCGACTCATTGAGTGAGGGGCTTCCTTCCCGTTCCTTGTAGGCTCTGGATACGGCTTCTTTGAGAAAAGTGGACCGGCTGATGTCGGAGTCGCAAGGCTCCCACTTTGTCAGTCCAACGGATTGCGCCGTTTGAAATGTCGCTTCAGCATTATCGAAAGGACAAATAGAGCCAATACTTAGAACTGCCGAAGGTCCCAGCGTGAGGACATAGTATGTCCATTCCTCTATGCAGTTGTCAGTCCACAATCCCGGATAAGAAAAGAGGACATAAGGGACACTTACCTATCATAGCTTCTTCCTTGACCGTGTCATTTTCTGCTATGTCGAGCCCGTCGAAAACGCCAGCTTTTCGAGCCTCAGTGCGACTGCCGTGAATGGGTTGGAGCAACACGGCAAGACAGGTCCATATTTCGTTCATGTCGTAGAGCTGATTTTGGGAGAGACCTCCTCCGTTTCCGTGCCCGAACCCTTCCGGGGGTTCGAATAGGACATTATTCATGCCAAATGGCTCAGTGAGCGACGTGGTAACGATGCTGTTACGGTCTTGGGCCATAACACCGCCATTCAGCCAGTCCATCTGTCCTACTATATCGTTCTCCCTGTTCTTGCCACAGCCAAAGATTCGGCAGAAAGTCCAGATTCGCCAAAAGGCGTCATCGATTTCCGCCGCTCGGGTATCATCTTTGCCTGTTAGGCCATTGATTGTTTCCTGGCGAAGGAAGGTATTGCACCGGGCCAGGATGAGTGACTTGAGCTGAGCAAGCGTATAGATATCTTGCGCGTAACGTTGGAGATAAAGTGTGGGGGTATATTCGGGGACAGGGGCGTCGGGATCGACCAGAATCTGCCATTCGCTATCCCAGGGAGGGCTCATTTCACGCAATTCCCAGGCTGGCGGAGACATGCGGTAGACAGCAGTCTTCATGAGTTGCAATTCATGTTGCTTGAAAACACGATAGTACTGCCTGGAGACGACGGCTAGATGGAAGAGATCATCAAGGGAAGAAACCTGCTCCAATATTTTGAGGGTGATGTCGTCTGGTAATTGGACAGCAGTGGTCCTGCGGGGTTTATGGACTGAGATGGTAATTTTGGGATGTGGTGATGGCAAACCTGCTTCAAGTTCATAGACCATCCTTTGGGGTAGGCCACCTTCCAATTCGAAAAGCATGTCTGGGGTGTTCAATCGTCCTGCTTTGCTCGATGCAACAAAAATCTTCTCCTCCGCATCGTTCGTTCGAAGATCAGGTATCGATCTCTCAGCGACCCGTTTGTTCTCCAAGCTGGAGGTGAAAATGAGGTCTTCGTGGCTGCGCACTTGCTTTGTCTGAAGCCGAGGGAGTCTCAATCGCAATTCTCTTTCGCTGCCAAAGGACGATGGTCTCTGTCTTGGAGACGGGATTGGCAAGCGGGAGTACTCGGCCACTTCAGCCGTGTCTTCCGCCTCATCAAGAATAGTTTCTGGGCGCGGTGGGCGCTGAGGGCAGTAGGACGGGGATTCCACTTCGGACTTCAAGCTGGAGCTGCTGAACGATCGGAGATGAGGATTGGTGTACTTGCGACTGAATCCAGGGACCGCAAACGAGAAGGGCCCTTTATTCTTGGTGGATTTCTTCATTGTTTTTCGCAAATCGCGCTCTGATTTCTCGTGATTTTTTTTTCGACTCGAGTTATCGTTTGACTTGACAGAAGCAATATTTGTAGGAGGACTTGGAGCTGGTCGAGTAGCAATCATGTCCATATTTCCCCGGCTTATCTGCAAGGGCCCGTTGAAGATCTGTGAAGACAACAAATGGGACTCATTGTGGCGTTGCTCGGTGATTCCTGCAAGAACATTCTCCAATTCCTCAGCTGCCTGGGATAAAGTACGCTGAGAACGCCAAAGTCGTGCGGCCGGACTGGCCGGGGTTGTCGTACAAGGCCGGTCGCTGGGGGGATGCTCGCAAGCCTGGAGCTGACGAGGCCCCCGGCCTTTGTGACGAACTGACAAGGGAGCTAATGCAATTGGGGGCTCCCGAGGGAGGGGCTTGTTTCTCACCTCGTCCAGTGAGGGACTTGTTACGCCTAGCTTGGGGGCCAATCCTACTAGCGCAGTCGCTGTATCGTCATCAAAAACACCTGCAGCGGTGGGCGAAATGACTGAAAAGGCATCGGCTGATCTGTAGGGGCATCCGGCTAGTTCGGAGCCAAGACTTGTCACGGACGATCTTCGGCTGTAGCACGAGGAAGTTGTGTCGAAAGTGTCTTCAGACAAGGACGCAGACAAGGACGGAGAATCGGTTCTAGTGCCAGAATCCGAGGAATTCTGTCGGTTTTGATGATCAATCGCCTGCATTTCTGCCAGAAGAGAAAGAGGTGTCACCTTAGGGATTGTGGTGCTTATCGGCGACACCAGTGAGAAATGCGATGACAGTTCAGGGAAGAATCGAGTCCAATGAGTCCCTCTCGGAGGTGATCTGCCAGTCACTGGTGAGATTGCGAAACCGTCGTCGTCTGTCCATTCGTCATCAGATGGTTGACTCGTGGAGGTATCACACTTTGAAATCGATGAAACGGAGTGTTCTGAATCGGACGGCGGCGCGCCCAACGGGTCTGTCGTGCTCATTTTTAAAGATGCTCGCCTTTCCAACGGGTCCTTCCCGCACTTCAGAACTCTGATCGAGTCAAGCCGGAAGGGCTGTGTTGTGTACGGTTTACCCAATTGAAAATGCGACGTCCAATATGATCCACGGATCTGGAAAGGGCTGGAGGTTCGTGCTTAGAGCTGCACAGGTAATCACCGAGCAGATTCGCCTTTGTCAGGCGTATACATGATCATGCGAGACGGATCCGTGGCTTCAGGGCGTTCTTTGTTCTCCTTGACAATGCCGCTCCGGCCTATTCCTGGGCCACTGCACTGCTCTTCTCAATAAACAAAAAGTCGATTCTGAACAAGTCCTCCAGTGGCGACGAAAGATCCCAATAGTAGTTTCAGGTCTTTGTGAGTCGAACGAATCCGGAAGTATAGAACGGACGTCCCAGCAGTGGGTGTTCCTTTACTTCCCCGGTAATATCGAAGTTGATGGAGCTCGCCTCGAAATGCGCTATACAGGGAACAAAGAGAACAGAGAAAGACTACCTGATAAAACCAGTTAGCCGGATCTGTTGCACATGACGACCAGTTGCTCGGTGGGAAACGAACCAGTCAAAAGGCAGATATATACAGAGTAGGACAAAGAGGTAGCACCATCGCCTGCCAAGGGATGAGTGGTCAATAGAGAAAGCGACTGGTGAGGATACCGAGTATATAGTACTGAGATGCAATCCTAGTATCGACAACCACTGCAGAATCAATTCAACCCCCTGTCACCACGTGCATGGCATGGGGTGGTTTCCAACAGAAACAGGTCAAGCATTGTTGGAGTTGGGGGACACATAGACTATTATGTTCAATCCCATTGTTGAAACTAATCATTCTTTCGGCAAGCTGCCTATCCAGACGAGCTACTTCTTGCCAAGGCTGAGGGCACAAGGTTAACTTTGCAAGGGACGATCCCTCGACAATAATCCAATGACGATGGAAGATGAAGCCGGTGACACGAGGAATGATGGATGGGGGGGGGGCCAAAAAGAGTCAGGCGTGCCCAGTTGGCTACTATCTAGCGGGTCTTTTCATTCTGAAGCTTTGGGGGTTGTTCGTCTTCGATAAAGTCTCACTTAGTTGCATTACAATTACCATCGATTCTAATAATATCATTTTGTCCATCAATACAAGAAGTATTTCTTCAAGAAAGAAGAATAAAGAGAATGATGCTGATTCTATCGACGTCCACAATCGTATATGCAAATACAAAAGAGGTATCAATTCCCTTGGGAAATGAAAGAACTCGAGAACACGAAGTGACATTCCGCTTTGTCGTATCGAGTCTTTTTTTGGCATCCTTTTCGGCCCTTCATCCTTGCATCTCTCTTAGTCTTATCCTCCAGGCTTGGTTGCTCCGCCATGGGGCCAACGCCACTGATCTGCAGTTCTGCGTCTTCCGGACGTCAGCCACCGATCCACTAATCGTATAGAATAACATCGTTGATTGACTAGTTGCCGTCTTGCTACCAACCTCGCTGGATTTCAGGAGGATTTCAGGAATCAGCCATCCTGTTCAGGCCATCATAAATACGGCCCCTGGCCCTACGGGCCTCGCTCAATTCTAAAGTCACTAAAGGTCTGGGGCGGGGGGCCAAACAGACAAGCCTGGGGCATTGCTATGCTTATGACAGTTAAGCCGTCGATCCGGTCGTCAGTTGGGAACGTGAAGCTTTTGGGATGAATGAATTATGTTGGAGGAGATGCCTGAGGCCAGCCGGGCCTATGTTCTTCCGCGTAGGGCTTAGGTATAGGGTTCCTAGATAGCTTCCTTCTCCCTCTCCCACTTTCTCTTTAGCAGCCATTATATTATCCATCTCCGTTTTCCATCAGCTCCATGAGGTTATGAGCCCTTCTCTTCTCTTATAACATTCTTTTCACCCTCTTCTCCCTGAGGTTATTATTTTATCCTTTTTCAGCGCGTTTTGCAGCTACAAAGAATCACCATGAAGAAACATAAGAAGAAATGAATTAAAATACTAATTAAAACACGAATCGACTGACGAACCTATCCACAAATCCATCCATGAATTAAATCCACCCATAAATTAAATCAAATTCAATATAAATACAAAATTGAGGCAGACTAGGGGAGCCAGATAGGTGACCTGGCCACAGTCAACACAAAAATCGCTAAATCAGCACTAGGGATGTCTAAGTCGGCGATCTGGGAGCTATTCTATATGTCTCTATATTTGTTTAATATGAGGGACGTCTAAGTCGGCGTCTAGCAGCACTACGTGTCTCTACATTTGTTTGATGCAATAGGGACGTCTAAGTTGATGACCTGGCGATAATCCAATACAAAAAATCGGCAAACGAGGGGAGTTAAAAGCGACGACCTGGCCATACAAAATTGGCAAACGAGGGGAGTCAAAAGCGACGACCTGGCCATACAAAATCGGCAAACGAGGGGAGTCAAAAGCGACGACCTGGCCATACAAAATCGAGGCAGACTAGGGGAGCCAAGATAGGTGACCTGGCCACAGTCAACACACCATAGATTGGATTGGATTACTGGATTAGGAAGTCATCACGGAATCATGTTTTTAGCTACACCGCAGAGAGGCCTCGTCTGGGGGGGTGTGTTGGATGAGATGCCTGAGGCCAGCCGGGCCTACGTTCTTCCGCGTAGGGCTTAGGTATAGGGTTCCTAGATAGCTTCCTTCTCCCTCTCCCACTTTCTCTTTAGCAGCCATCATATTATCCATCTCCGTTTTCCATCAGCTCCATGAAATTACATTGTCCTCTTCATCTCTATTTCAATAATAACTGCGCCATATCAACCCGCTGATCAGCTCCTGTCAAGGCACACAGCAAGCTGCTTCCATCTCGGGTTTGGCCACGGCCCACATTCCTTTCGCTTACCTGCATGGCTGCATCTTCCTCGCATGACTGAGACCAGGCATGAAGCCTGGGATTCGAGTATGATTTACTATGAACTAAGGTTCATCCTCCGAATAGGAGACATCCTGTCTCCAAGACTGTTAGGATGTAGACATACCATACTGCAGTTCCCAGATCCGTCTGTTTCTCTGTTTGTAGCCCCACACTTTTAGATATGCTTGTCGTTGAAGACGTCACTCTCTGTACAGCCTATATCGACCAAACGACTAAAACCACCCTCTGCCCCCAACACTCCGCAATCTTCGGTGGAATTCCGAAGGGGGCCAAACTTATTGTTGTGATCGGCTGGATCAAATAACCTTACCTAGCAGTAAGGCGTTTTCGGGAAGTAAGTCTGAACTATGTCTCTCACATACGTTCGAGTCAAGCTTTACTGCTGAGGTGATCACGGGAGAGTGTAGGACGCCCGTCCCCGTCTAAGCTCAGCAGTTTTGCTGAAGATTGTCATGGAGATTCGTCTCTGTCCGGCCCCTTCTTTCGTGATGTGCATCAGCTTCAGTATTTCTATTGTAGCTAAACATAAGATGGGGACGTTGGGGGCTGAAGTCGGATAGAATTCTGACAATAAATAGAAGTAACTATCAGGATCTCTATGATTAAGCCTTAAGCAAGTCGTCTTCCATCTTCAATATCTAACCAATCAACACTGTTTCTGTATCCCAACAATCCTCTCAGTCTATTCTTGTCTACAACCAGAGCATTGGGGCAACAATAGCTGAAATCAAGGAACTGCCTTATCTGGGGCCAAGATCACCCAGACATCAGACTCAGATAAACCGCCCAGATGACGCCAAACAGACTACCAACAAGCAATCGCTTGTCTGCGGGTACAACCGTGAAGTTGAGAATCGACACAAAAGGCCAGAGCTTGAACCCAGCAAGCATGATGGGCCAAAAGTCCTGTCGGCGCATTAGACCTGGCTAACCCTCACTACAGTCGCAAAGAAAGGGAGTAACAGCAGTGGACTTACATTCTGAATCTGTGCCTTGATGACCTCAAAATCCTGTCCCCGTAGGAGTCCCATCGTCATAATGAAGGCGACTGTGTTGATCGCGGCGCCGACGGTCTGATCAATCACGACTTTGGCTACGGTATTCTTCAGATTCAACCTCTGCTTCCCCTGCTTCGAGCCATTCTTCTCAGCAGTAGACTTGGCTGCAGACGTATCCTCACTGAAGCCCGGAAGCCTCGACTCCAGGCCCTCGAGCCATACGAACGTCAGCGGCGAGAGTACAAACGCACACGTCGTGAACTGGAACAACGCCTGTAGGTCAAGTTCGAATGGTGTCTACCTTGTGCGAGTCATCGCGCCACTCGTCAGAATTGCCATCATTCCGTTTCATGTTAATGGAATTGCCCACGGCTGATTGTTCGCTGGACGAATAAGACAACATGAGATCAAATCCACGTACCTGATCTCTCCACGCTTTGATTCCCTGCGCAAGGACATTCGAACCCGCATTCACGAGCGCAGCCTGCAAGGTCGCCGTCGCAATCGGGGGTAGAGACATATCTGGCAATGTAGATACGAGATAGACAAAAGCTCAAGCGACCGAGTAATACGAGCTCCTCCTCGTAAATAATAGAGTAGTGGACTCGGGAAGGAAAGTCAAATAGGAGGCTTGGCTCTATTTTCGCATCAGCACTTAGCTTAGTCTAGTCTTTTTGTGCGAGATACGGACCAGAGGAAATCTTTGGCTTACTTACTGCAGACTACTTCAGAAGCTTGTGTTGCGTGGGTTGACTCCGTCCGTGCAGTGATGTCAACTGGCAAGACTCAAATTGTTCTGGGTGAGCTAAAAATACTGTGAAAGTTCAGAACTTCAGATGAAGGACTCGTGTGGATCAAGTGTTATGCACTTACGGACGCTTCGATGAAAGTGATTGGGAAGTGGACACGAGATTACGAAGATCTCTTCAAAACATTTATATTGATGTTGTACCAAGTTCTTACTTGGATTTTGATTTCTTAAATAATCAGGAGCTGGAGTTCGCAGGGTAGATCAGGGCTCTCGATAGGTAGGGTCCCTGGCACTCGAGATAGTGGAGAACAAAGGGGCAAGTTGACACGTCAACTGGGAAAGCCAGGGCAGTGAAAGAGTGTGTCGATTCAAGATGTTGATTGGTGGCTGGCCTTCATTGCTACCTAATACGACCTCTTTTCTCCCATAATGAAGATGTAAGAACAGACAAAGAGACGCTCCCAAGCAATGAATCTAGTAGGGAAGTGCCTTGATTTCAAGTCGGTGCAAGATATCTGCAAGGCAAGTATCGCATAATACGAAGTGATAACGGATTTGCTAATCAGCTGCTTGTCACAAAGAGCTCGCTCAGTGCTATGCTATTAAATCTATCACCTACTACTTGACTGATCGCTTCATGCGGATGACGGCTACCAGGCCAGACTTGTGGATCTCTCCCACGACATTCGAGCTCTCTGCGAACTGAAAGAGTCAGTGATGCTGCCTTTGATTCCTCGGGCTCTGGATTTGCGAACAAAGGGCTGGACTTACGTCGATCGGCCTGCTGGGACTTTGGTGTCATTCGCGGCTGCCTCATCGCAGGATGCACTGCCGTCCCTTGCAGCTTTTCGAGTTCAGTATGCCTTATCAGCTGCTCGATGATTCCTTTGCAAATATATACAACACAAGCACATTAGGGCTGTCCAAAGATGGGTAATGAGAGCCAGGTAGCGACGGACTTGACTTCTGCTGCGCCTGTATGGTAGCCTTGTGAAGACCACGTTTTGAAGCAATGCCTTGAGACCTGGAAAGTACTCGTCAGAGTTTAGAGCGGTGTCCCACAATGTACTAAGGACAAGACAGTAGGTGTGACATGAGAGCGAAGCGTCCTCCCCCTAAAAACTGCCGACTATGCATGATATGGTCCCTAGGAACCTGAGCAGAGCGTACTGTTCTCCCACTGACGACCTGGATCTTCTCTGGACTAGGAAAGGTCTCGTCTCGTCTCCAGAGCTTCGAAAGGCGAAAATCGACTGTGGGTGATTTCATACTCGACTTCTCTCCTATGGCCAGGAACTTTGTCACAGGTCCGAGGAGATACCACGACTATACGGTTATAAGACATTTCTACCTTTCACACACAGGCAAAGTTGTATATCTGTTGGAGATTGCCCTGCGCTCGATCTGATAGAGCGGCTGGCTGGAATACCCCGAAGCCCGAAGCCGGAAGAGCACGTGCTAACTCAGGCATTTGAGCTTTAGCAGCTAAATCCGGCCGTCTGATGTTTCTTTCATCTTTTTGAGTTCCTTATTCTTTTGACATCGCAGCCAATTGTGTACTATTGTAACAGAAGAAGGATTAGATAGGTATATCGTTTGCTGAAGAATACGATCCCTTGAAGCCTCTTGGTACATCAGTCAGAAAGAATGATCAATGAAGCATGTGCATAGGGTGTCCTGCCCTGCTGATAGGACCAAGGGTGCATGCAGACGAATTATGTACTAAACATCATTTGATACCAGGCATCTCTGCTTGTAAAAAATGGCCATAGCATAGGCAGTACTAGTAGTAGAGGATGGATAAAGAACAAAATGAACACGATACTGTTCAGTAAAGGAATCTGGAAGCGCCGTAGACAAAGAGGTATCTACAGTATGGACTGATACCTTTCTTAGGAACAAAGCGGAAAGACCCCTTCCAAATACAGTGTTCTTGAGACAAATTCAGTCCTTCCTTTCCCTGTAATCAGACTGATGTTGAATATATCATCTCTTCATGGCCGAGTGTTTTGCTGCTGCCTGCTGGGGGGCTTGTGTGGCGATGGAGAGTGCTCTCAGAAAAGCAATGCATATCATCATAAATTCAAGAAAGCTGCTCTAAAAGATGAAAAAGTGAAAGGAACCATTATTTAAAGCATTTCTCCCGTGTTCTGTGGATTTCAATGAACTTTGACATTCAACATAGGATACTGAAGAGGGACATCAATCAGGTGCCCCACGATTACGTCGTGATCTCATTCTCCGCAATCCGGGCCTGACCGATCAGCCATTTTGCTTTTGATTTTATCTGCTTCACTCAATAGGAAAAGAACAAGTCTAATAGCACACTTTTCGCATGATGAGCACTTTTCTCTGAAATATAACTCATCAAGCTTCGAATTTGCCATTAAGAATGGCAGGCTCCAGCACCAAATTCACTCCTCCTCCTTCGCCGCCATCACCCGCCGCGTCCTTCTACGATGTCAGCGACGCCGAGGAGGATGAATACAATAGCATCTCCTCCACATCAGGGAGAGGGGTGAAGCTTTTGTTCTCTAAGAGCAAGGTGTGTCTTTGACAAATCTAGCAATATTTTGCATAAAGGGCAAGAGCTGACGTTTCCGATGTCTTGCTGAGAATTGCAGGTATATGTCCATCCGACTGCCTCCTCCAAGGACAATATACCTGGCTTTATCGCTCTGCTCCAACAAAAACCAGCTCCTACTATAAGCAGCAATGTTGCATCAGCGAATACCGCTAATACCACCGCCGACCTCTCTTCCTACCTCCTTGCCTGGGTCCCCGAATCCTCTCTCGGCGACGCCTACAGTACCTATGTCAAAGTCGACTTGTCTGATGACTCTTCACCACCGAAGCAACGATATTTGGTGCCACCGCTCCCGACTACAACCACATATAAAGATCCGATAGGTCTATATGCGTTCGCCATACCGCTATCCGAAATTTATTCACTGCTAGTGCGACCTCCTAGCTTGGGTTGGTGGTTTGGTAGCCTGGTGATCAATACCCGCGCTGGTGATAGTTTCCCGGCGCTATTCTTTCACGATAGTGAGTGCGAATCGACGATACTGCAGAAGAAACGAAGGACAAGGGAAAATTTTGACCCGTTTGGTGAAAATGGCGGTCTATTTTGGGGCGGTGACGAGGTTCTGCGATGGCTTCGGAGATACGTTGAGGTGCAGCGCTCTTCGGTCGACAACAGTGTCTATCTAATCAACCCCTCCGAGGAGGACCGCATATCCTTCGCACGGCCACTGAGTAGCTATGACGGATCGGTAACGAAGCAAGGGCTTGATACAGCTGCTGGCCCAAACCAACCCGGTGGCAGTGCACAACGAGATGCCGGAATGGATCCCTTCGTGAAAGCCCTCAAGGAGACTAGATGGAAGGTTCTTGAGCAGCTCAGCAAGATTACCACGTTCACAAGGCGAACGGCGAACGAACTTGCCGACAACACCATGATTCCTCCGCAAGTCCGTCGCCTGATGAGAACTCCCGAGATTCAGACGTTGCAGGATGAGTTTGATAGCGCCAGGCTGTACTTGGCTCGATGGGCCATGAGCATTGCTGAGCAGAGCGAACGAGAAAGGTCTCAGCGCATATGGACTGCGCGGGATGTTCTGGAAATGGAAAATAGCTCTGTGGGTGATTTTGAGATTTTGGAGCTTGAAACTGGAACAATGGCCATTCAGGAACGACGCAGGACTCTCACTATGCAGGAATGGAAGGGCTTCTTTGATGCCACTACAGGAAGGCTCATCGTTACTGTAGACGAAGTGAAGGAGAGAATTTTCCACGGAGGCCTTGACCCAAATGATGGTGTCAGAAAGGAGGCATGGCTTTTCCTTCTTGGAGTGTACCCTTGGGACAGCAGCCGCGACGAGCGTCAAGCTCTGATGAATTCCAAACGGGATGAATACATCCGGCTGAAGGGTGCTTGGTGGGAGAGAATGGTTGAGGGTGCTTCCACTACCGAGCAGTCTGAGTGGTGGAAAGAGCAGAAAACCCGCATAGGTATGCTTCATTCACTTGGAGGTATTTCTGAATTCAGCTGCTAACGTATCGGTATCAGAAAAAGATGTGCATCGTACAGATCGCACGATACCTCTCTTTGCAGGAGAAGATATCCCTCATCCCGATCCAGACTCTCCCTTTGCGGACGTAGGGACGAACGTACATCTAGAGCAGATGAAGGATATGCTTCTCACCTACAACGAATACAATCCTGACCTGGGCTATGTTCAAGGAATGAGTGACCTCTTAGCACCAATTTACGCGGTCATGCAAGACGATGCAGTCGCATTCTGGGCCTTTGTTGGATTCATGGACAGAATGGTAATCCCACATATATCCGTCCCAAATCAACACTGCTTATACAGACCAGGAACGGAATTTCCTTCGCGATCAGTCTGGCATGCGCGCCCAGCTCCTCACCCTAGATCACCTGGTACAACTTATGGACCCCCAGTTATACCTCCATCTCCAATCCGCCGATAGCACGAACTTCTTCTTCTTTTTCCGGATGCTCCTGGTCTGGTACAAACGCGAGTTCGAATGGGTAGACGTCCTACGTCTCTGGGAGACATTGTGGACCGACTATCTCTCCAGCAGCTTCCACCTCTTCGTCGCCTTAGCAATCCTAGAAAAACATCGCGACGTAATTATGGACCACCTCAAACATTTTGATGAAGTTCTCAAATACGGTAAGTACATTACCTCTACCCCAACTCACTGCGACCGTCCAACTAATCAACCTAAAGTCAACGAGCTCTCAAACACCATGGAGCTCATCCCCCTCCTTACCCGCGCAGAATCCCTTTTCCGTCGCTTCGAACGCACAGTTGAAGCAATAGACAAGAAGAATAACTTCCCCGCTCCATCAACCCATCTACGAAGACCCACGCAGGAATCTGCTTCGACCAAGGGCAAGTCGCCACAACGACCACAAAACGTCGGATACAGTAGCGCTGTCAGTGCCGGTCCGACGGGTAGTAGCGCTGTTGGAGATAATGCTGAGTCCAAGGTTATCTCACCCGAATTGAGGCAGCTTCTGAGCAAGGAAATTCTGTGGAAACAGCCACATGCGTCCAGATCAAAGTGAGGTGCCGCTACGATCTTATTCAGTCATCTTCGCATCCTTTTATCGACTTGTGTTGGGCTCATATTTGTACTGGTTGAGAATCTCCGGCTGGGTTGGGCTTGGGACGGAGTGGCGTTATTTCTCTTCATCTCCGCAGCGTTTCTTTGTATGATGCTACGTATACAATGAACTATCTCAAAACGACCATAAATAACCCTTGATTCTCGACTATGGAGTATGTTCAGGCGGTAGTTTCTCCACCTCGCCCAAGTTGTTGCCGCTGCCCATGAAAAGTAGCGCATAGCGCATGTAGATAGGCTTACGTAGATGTCAAGCACCATTGGACACTTTGGCCGAGTGGTTAAGGCGCAGGCCTGCTAAGCCTGTGGGTTCGCCCGCCTGGTATGTTCCACTCACTTTCATCTATCACAAAACATCTTCTAACAGTCTACCTACAGGGTTCGAATCCCAGAGGTGTCGTCCGCAATCTTTTTTAATTTTTATTTTTTTGCGTCCAATTTCTTTCGTTAGTCGGCCAAATGGACCTGCACCCTTGGTTTTTATTACTGCTGCATACTTACAGAGTAGATTATCTGGCATAGCTTGGATGGCTGGTTTTGGGGATGCTAAGAATTGCTACTCCCATACTCTCCTGCATATGTGGGTATATATATATCGTACGACCAAACCCAAGGTTATTGGGTTGGCCCAATCCGATATGCCTAGGTAGGGTCTCATATCGCAGAGTAAGGACATTCAAACGAGTGCACACAGGATGTCCATCAGACCAGAAGTGGAATTCTATGCAAGGTTTATATACCAACAACGACAAAACGGACTAGAAATGGTATAGGATCAACGCTCGATAATGCTAATGATGATAGTACAGAGATTATATGACATTCAGGAACCACAACGCCTCTACCCGGGTAAGTCGAAAACGACCAAGCAAAAAGGACGTCGCGACAAGGGATATCAGTGATAGCAATTAACCTCGGACTTTACGATAACTAGGAGGTTTCCAGGACCGTTGGATAAGTTTAGCTGCCCAGACGGGGATGACGGAGACGGCGCAGACGGCGACCACACGCCAGACCCAGTCGACAGTGATGACGTATTCGAGGTCGAAGTAGTCGCCCAGAAAGGGGACGCTGGCGGCATAGACCAGGGCTGTACCGATAAGGCAGAAGATCATTACGGGGTGCCAGGTGGTGATGGCGATAGCGACCATCAGCAGCTCGTTAATGACGAGGGCAGTGAACGAGACGCTGATCAATCGCGGCCCTGAGATAGTGTGCAGCAAGATCTGCGAGAGCCCCTGGATTACGGCACCCTGATAAACTGACACAAGCACCCAGCCGAAGAACGAGCGATAGCTGAGGCTGCGACCCGACTTGAGTTCTTTGTACAGTTCGGGGTAGAGGTTGGCCAGGTGCTCGTCAACGTCTCGGTCGAAAACGAGCGAGAAGACCGGGGCATTGGTGTAAATCGTCGCGTAGCCGACCATCAGCCAATTGATGAACAGACCCTTGGGGTCAAAATGGCTTGCAATGCTGTACATGGTCTGGCAAGCGCTAATGATGAGGCCACGATGCATGATGAATTGCGCCAATTTAGCGGACCTTTTGTATGAATTGCGGCCGTGCCAAACGAGAAGCTTTGTAAGGTGGTGGAAGTGTGTGATGCTAAAGTCGGCAGCCAACGAGGCCTGACGTCCCTCCTTGCCGACAATACCAATTCCAACATCAGCTGCTTGGATCATGGAGACATCATTGCCGCCGTCACCAATACAGCAGACTCGTTTCTTAGTGTATTGACGAATCAACTCCGCGACTTCGGCTTTCTGAGTCGGAGAGCATCGGCATGCAACCACAGCCGGTAGCAGAACGGCCACGGATATGAATGCCGAGCGGAACTGACCAAGCATCAGCGACAGAGACTCGCCATCGATGAGCAGACAGCAATCGGTTTTATTTCGCAAAAAGTCCAATGCCTCCTGGGCGGCAGACGGGTCCTTCACCTTGGCGACGGTGTGGATGTATTGGCCCCGAGCAACCAACTTGGCGGAGATTGCGACACAACGTGCTGTCTCGACTTTATCCCCGGTCAACATCCAGATTTTGACTCCAGCGTTGCGAAGAAGCTCCAGGGATGGTTTTACATCTCTTTGCAGACGATCTTCCACACCAGTCACTCCGAGAAGCTCCAGGTCACGCTCAAGATGCTCGCTCACAACCTTGGCCATCCCGACGTCGCGTCCTTGCAATGCAAGCGAGGCTTGTTTGTACTTGGCAGAGAACTCCTGGAACTGCTGCAAGGACAGCCGTTTTCTACCAACCACAAGGGTACGTAGACCCTCCCGAGCCATATTCGCAGTTTCCTCGTCAAGCCAGTCGTTCGCTGCAACAATGCTGGACATAACAGTATCTGCGCCTTTCTGATAGAACCAGATTTCGGTATCTTCGTTCGAAGACTCTAGGATCGAGTCGGCGGTTTCGAATTGTACAATGATACCCATCCGCTTGCTATCCGAGGTGAAAGGGAAAATCTCAAGGATGCGAACACGAACGACAACACTGCCTGTGTCGGTCGTTTCGAGGACAATGGATTGCCGGTCACGGTATGACAACTTCAAACCGACTTCTTCGGTGTACTTGACAATGGCAATCTCGTCGGGCGATGACGCTTGGTAATTCGTGACTTTCACACCGTCTTCTTCGTCGGTCGTGGGCGTGACATTATGACATAGAGCCAGCGCCAGGACAATATCACGAACGCGAGACCCAATCTCTCGCCTTGTACGGGGAGCTGCCCCAAGTCCTGCTTGAGCTCCAAATGCAGCTGAAGGGGTGGTCAAGGTATTGCCAGCGAAGGCTTGTCGAACAAATGACGCCACTTCCTCCATAGCGTCGTTTGCATAAGAAACCGTTCCGACATGGATCTTTTTCAGCTCCATTTCTAACACAATTAGCAACGCAATTTGACTGTTCAGATGTATGAGAACTTACCGTTTTGAGTTAGGGTACCAGTCTTATCAGAAAGGAGATACTCGATTCTACCAAGATCCTCGGGTATCGTACTCGTTCTAACAACGGTCCCGGGAATATCTTTGTCTCGCTGAATGAATCTGCTATACACAGATTTCGCCATGTCCAGGTTGACGCGCAAGCTCATGGGAATGATGGTCGAGAAAAGGATAAGGTAAATCATGATTGCGACGTACCACTCTTTGTCGTTGTTTGGTTCAAAACCCTCCAGTGCTACAAGGATGATTGACAGAGCGAGGGTCAAGGCGCATAAGATCTTGGTCAGGTTATTGATCTCATATTCCAAAAGACCTACTTTTGAACGAGATGGCGATGTTGAAAGAGCCGCTCTTGTTTGTGAGCCAGTGTAGATAATGACGGCATAGGTTGTTGTATTGGATGCCAGGACTGTGTTTGCCCACGCCGTGTTGTCAATTGTGAGGGGAGCAGAATTGGCTTGCCGGTCCTCGCTGCTCGCTCCGCCACCAGTCTGCGCTTTGTCGACGTGGGGATCGTAGAAACCTGACTGCGAGCCAAGTTCAATAGTACCAAGAAACTCATTGACTCGTTTGTCCGGTGCGCTGGCGGTGACTTTGAGTCTAGTGAAATCGCGGAGTCGCAGGGACTGAGATAGGACCGAAGGAAAACGTAGTTTCCAGTCAGTTTCACCATCCAGCTGGTCAGTACGGATGAACGTGTCACTCGTAGAAGAAGTATCAATTTTATCCGCGGCGGCACTTGAACTAGGCTCAACCTCGACGGGCGGTTGAGCTGATTCTTGGTCGGGTCGCATAAGATCCGTGGCAATCTCAGCTGAAGAGCTCTGCCGCGCAGTGACAGATTCATTGGGGATGGATTTCAAAATCACCACATCTGCGGGAAGGCGCTGGTTTTTGCGAACCTTGAGAACGTCGCCGACTTTCAGGTCCTTAGACTTTTTAGTGATCTCGAATACTTCATCGACATCCGAATCGTTAGTTGCAGGTGCCGCAAACGCCCTTCCACCCAGGGGCCTATCCAAGGACAATACTGAGAACTCTTCGGAATTTGCTTCAGCATCTCGTCTTCGCCGGCCGATATCATCCAAAGCTTCTTTTCCCAGGGATATCGAGACGACGAAAGCTAGAGGCGCGATGTAGGACGACATGTACCCGATGCGAAGCACGGGAATAATTTGCGAAAGAGCCACAAGCAAAAAATAGATGTTGAAGAAGAAAGAAAACTCATTGTATAGGGTACGCGGTAGAAAGCTCCAAGGGGTATATTTCGCATTGGAAACGACGTTCGCTGGGTACTTCGACCTCTGCGCTTGCCCAACGAACACTTCCCGGGGAGGCTTGGTTGTATTATTTTCATCATTCCTGCGAGCCCAGCTCGACGGACCGGAGAAGATGCTGGCTGCTTTGAAGCCGAAAAACCGTGACCGAGAACCCCTTCGTCGAATTGATCCATCACACGCAAACGAGCGGGCCGAGCTCCGACGGGGATTGTCGAGCAGTGGAGCATCATCATCGGTATAATTGCGAGAGCTCGCGTGCGAGCTCCGGAGAGCTTCTCCCTCTCGATCTTCCAGTAATCCGTGTGTATCCTCCTCCGGATCCCTGTGCCGTGTGCCGGAGGCACTACGCTTCCACCTTCGACTTCCACCTCCAACCCGCAAATTCCTCAAAGCAATCCCAGAACCATAGCCTCTTTGTCGCGTTGTTTCGTCTTTTGATAGTCGAGGAGATTGATGAACGGTCGCCGTGGTCGGATCCAACTCCTCCAAGTCGAGATCGTCATCGGATCCGGAGTCGCCAGCAATGCTGGCGCGGTCATGAGGATGAAGGTATTCGGATGATGAAGGCATTGTAGGTATGATGCGGAGTGATATTGACTGTGCTTTCCATATGAAGCGGCGATCCCAGATCTTCCTCGCAAAGTTCTATTAGATCAGGATCCCTATCTCACGGTAAGTGGCATTTCAGGTCCGCATTGTTATTGTACTTGTCGCTGTGGAGAAAGTTGATGGCGTTCAATAGCGTGTCAGGAAGTAAGAAGCCGTAATTCAGGAAAAGACAACAAAGAACACCATCCTATATGCAATTAAGAATAATCAAGGAGTAGAGGAAAGGGAGTCATTCTATCATTCGTGATAATAATACTATCATTGGAGCCTAAGAAGTGATAACTGATTGATGGTAGGCGGAGTAAGGGCCGATCACATGATTGGTGCGGGCCTCAGGCTGTGCCACGCAGCTGTGGCGCAATAATCAGTTGTTTATGAAACAGCGATGTCATAGGCGGAGAGCTGTCTATTGATCTGCTCCTTTTAAGAACAAATTGTAGTCTAGCGTCGATTATTTTTGGATAACGATTTCTGGAGATTAATCCCCTGTAAAGAGGAAGTATATCAGAGTAAACTAGACTATATCGTGCTCAGAATTGATGTACATGCGACTAATGACTGTTGATACTACTCGGCAACCACATGCAATGCGAAGTGGTACCTTAGACTATCAGGCCCCAACCACGTGACATGACATGCTTAGGTGTCTTTTTGAGGCGGATCAAAGTCGATCCGCTCCGGATGACGGACATACCCAGTACTGGGCAACCAAAAACGGAGAAAGCATCACTACTCCGTACTCCGTGCTATCTATCTATCGGGTGTCTGTTCGGGAGCCGAATCTCAGAGCTTCATTCAGATCATCCCATACAACGGATATGCAGTCATGAATTCTCAACCAGGTATCGTCTTGTAATTCTTTCTTCATTCTACGGAATTGCTTCTTCATTTTACGTGTTTAATTTCCCTCGATTGTTGGATTCTCTTTCAATTGTGCTTCCCCTTGTCGACTCTCAGGGTCCCGGAGTTGTCAAGAAAACGTGGCAGCTTCGTAATTGAGAGCAACCATATAACTTTTCGGCGAAGACTTTTCTTGCAACATGGCACAGACAGAGGGAGTGTTCGCGTGGAATCCAGCGTTTCGACCTGAGGATAACGATTCCCTTGCGACGAATCTGGCCCAGTTGGCGCTCGATCCTGAAAAGGAAGTGTCAGAACCCGCAGACATTAACATCCATGTGTCTCCCTCTGCGGAGGAAGTTGCTAGAGATAACGATATTTCCGGATCCAAAAGTGCTATTTTTGCTGATACCCCTGAGCAAGGTGTGCCCGAAGTGGTCGACTCGGATAGTCCGCCGGTTGGCGATGACAGCTCGGAAGCGGACAGCGAAGAGCCCGAAGAACGCAGCCGCGACGAGTCGATTCCTATGCAGGCTGATGAGCCCCGAGCGGCCGAAGATTTCACAGAGAGCGTGCCTACGGAGAACGGCAATGTTGACATGACAAGCGGACTTCGACTGGAAGAGCACGTTGCAGAAGGACCACATCATGAGGTGCCTGAGGAACCTTCCGGTTTGGCCAGTCAGAATGATGCACAGGTTTTGTCTGAGGGTGGTGACGCTGCATGGATGGATGAAGCCGAGGGCGAGACAAATGGCGCAACAGTCAACGGAGAGGCTGGTGATGCCCGTCCGGGCTTCTGGGATAATCTCGGGGATAATGAACGCGACGATGAGGATGACTTCTTTACCCAGCTCAAAACGCAAACAAAGCCGATATATAGTCCGCCAGAAACAGAGTCTCGATTCGAAGAGGGAATTCCGCTGCTAGATCATGGTGCGGAAACACAAGCTGACCATGCTCAAAAAGGGGAGGACCAGCTCGACGATGTTTTTGGAGGCAATGAAGATGATGAGAGCGGATTTTTCAATGAAATTCAGAAGCCAACTTCAGACCAAGGGCCTTTCCATATTACGCGTAAGAGCACCAGTCAAGTGATGAATTCTCTTAATGCCGGTCCGGACTCTCCGTTCAGTGAACAATCGCCAACAGCCGTGGGGTTCAACAATAGCTTGGCCGCGCCTACAGCAGAGGATGAAATTCAAAAGGCTTCCTCAGAAGATGATCTTGCCGCACGATGGCAGGCGGAACTTTCAGATGATGCTGATGAGACTATGCCCACTGAAGATGATCTGGCCGCCCGGTGGCAGGCGGAACTCGACGATGATGATGATGACTTGCTCTTGGAGGATGATATGACAAATGCAAAGGGACCAGAGGCTGCTAATCTGGATCAGATGAACGAGACCGGGTTTGCGGCAATCCTTCAGAGTCCATTCGGTACCCCTGAGAACCCTGCTCGGCCCAAAGTGCAACCGGTCTCCTACACACCGCACCAGCCCTCTACATCAGACCTGCTCTCAGGTATTCCTGCGCAAAATACTGCGACTCAGCCCACCAGTGCTTCCATGTCAAATTACTTCTCAGCACAGCCCCCGCCGAACCCTGTTACGACTAGAGCGGAGAGTTTCGCAGAACGTTCGAAGGAAGGCTACAAGTCACCTTATGACCTTCCAGAGGATCTTGCGCGGCCTCGGCGCGTCGTTGCCACCAACAGAGCAGTTGTTGCACAGCCCGGCACCGTACAGCCGCAGCCTCCGCGGAGCAGTAGCATTCCTGCACCTCCTTTGAAGGCTTCAACAGTCCCTCCTGCACCGCTTGGGACCTCATCGGCAGCACCAGTACCCCAGAAAAACTTCTTCGAAGAACTTCCACTGCCGCCTCCTAGGCCCAAGTCGAGGCCTGCGAGTTCTGGAAGGTATTCACCTAAGGCCACTGTATCTGCGCCGTCAGTACCGCAGTCGGTCCCCCCTCCAGCGAATCAGTATTCGAATGTTCCACCAGCTCCGCAGTCCAATATCGGCCCTCAAAATCCACCTCAATTGCAGCAGCCGGAAAGGTTGGATCCGTACTCGAATCTATTAGCGCCCACTGTACCAGGTGCGCCGGCCGTTCCAAGCGCTGCTTCGAGATACTCGCCAAGGCCTCCCGGTCTGCAGGCTGGTGTTAAGCCTCCGCATTCGCCTAGATACTCTCCAGCCCCACCTCAATCTACGACTGCAGCAGCAGCCGCTCCTCCTCGCAATCGCTACGCCTCGCAACCCTCAAGTATCTCAGGGCAGGGAGCTGCTTTACAGTTCCAACCGCGCACATCGAGCCCTCTGGCTTACCATGAGAAGGTACATTATCAGGATCAAGGCCAGAGTGAAGAGCGGCCTCAACTGCAACCGACAGCTAGCCCCCCTCCTTGGAACCATTCACATCCTTCAGAACAGCCGGTCGTCTCAGAAGATAAAGGCCCTAGCGGCGCGGACGTCGTCGCGACCATGCCTCCGGTATCTACACAACCGCAATCGCCACCCAAAAATCCATATGCTCCTTCCGCATATACCAGTGAATTTGCCAAGCGCCCGGCTCCCGTATCTACCGGGCCACCTATAGCTGGGATGACTGGAGTCCTGAATTCTTCCTCCACTGAGGAATCCCCGTTTGTCCCTCCTCGTCGATCCCAGACTCAGTCTCCCAGTCAAACGCTGAGCCCCAGATTGTCTGTTCCATCGCTCGACCCTTTCCAACGGCCTGCATCCGTGCATGGTTCGACGTCTCCGACGCGAACGGTTAATCCTTATGCCCCAGCACAAGTTCCTATCCACAATCGTGCACCTTCTCAAGTCCTTGAGTTTATCCCTCCAACTGATGGACAACAACTTGACTCCCTGGAACGGTGGAAGGGTGCACCCATTTTCAGGTTCGGGTTTGGTGGCGCTGTTATCTCTTGCTTCCCCAAGCATATCCCTCGTTATTCGGCTGGCCAGGCCGCCCCGATGATCAAATCCTGTCCTGGTGAGGTGCGAGTCAGCCAGCTGAATGACTGGCTTCCCGCTGCTGAGAGTATTGTGCAACATCCAGGCCCTCTGAAGGGCAAGTCGAAGAAGAAAGACCTGGTTGCTTGGCTCTCTAGCAAGATTGCAGCATTCGAAAACGCCGATATTCCCGATTTTGACCGCCTTCGACCCGATGCCTCTAAACGCCGTGAAGAGAAGACCCTCCTATGGAAGATCATCCGAGTCTTGGTCGAGAATGATGGTGTTCTGGAAGGCTCCGCTGAAGTCCAGAAGTCTTTGCGTAACCTACTATTTCCCGACCTGCAGGATCAATCTCTTGGAGATGGCTTTACACCATCTGCAGCGTTTCAACCCTTGAACGCGCCCTCTCAACCTGATGCCATCGATCCTCGGTCGGTAGATTCACTCCGTGATACTCTTGTACTCGGGGAAAGAGAGAAAGCGGTCTGGGCTGCAGTAGACAATCGTCTTTGGGGCCATGCTATGATAATAGCCTCGACGATGGATAGATCTGTCTGGCAACAGGTTGTCCAGGAGTTCGTAAGGCGAGAAGTGAGGTCCGCCACAAGCCGCACCGAATCTCTAGCGGCGTTCTACGAGATTCTTGCCGGGAATGTCGAGGAAAGTATTGACGAGTTGGTTCCCCCTTCGGCCAGGGCCGGCTTGCAAATGATCAGCAAAGTTGACGGTCATGGCCCCGCCAAGGATGCTCTTGAAGGCCTTGACAGCTGGCGGGAGACTCTGGGACTGGTACTGAGCAACCGCAGCCCTAACGATCAGCAGGCACTGGTGGCCCTTGGTCGACTGCTTCTCACTTATAACCGTACGGAAGCCGCTCATATTTGTTTCATCCTCTCTCGCGCCGCTGTGTTCGGCGGGGTCGATGACCCGCTAGCAAATATCGTGCTTCTCGGAGTAGATCATCAACGCCTAGCTTCCTCCGCTGCTTTGTACGACGACGATGCTATTCTGCTCACTGAGGCGTACGAATTTGCGACATCTGTGCTTGCGGGCTTGCCCATGGCCACACTTCCGCATCTACTGGCGTTCAAGCTAATTCACGCATGGTCGCTTGCGGATCGTGGTCGCAAGTCCGAAGCTCAACAGTACTGCGATGCCATCGCAGCGGCTCTAAAGGCAACCACAAAGCCGTCCGGGTATCATAACCAGCACCTGTTTTTAGGTGTGGATGAGCTATCAGCGCGCCTCAGAGAAACGACCAGCGACGGCGGATCATCGTGGATTTCGAGGCCCAGTATGGAGAAGGTATCGGGTTCGATGTGGGCGAAGTTCAACAGCTTTGTTGCTGGCGATGATAGCGATGCAGCTTCCACTGGCTCTGGGAAGGCCGACGAGATCGGACCGTTTGCCAGAGTCTCCGGAACTCCCACAATTAGTCGCTCACCGTCAGTATCCGACATCTATGGGTCCTATCCTGTGGCGGCGGCTCAGCCGTTGCCCGGTGCTGGTCCCTCTCGCTACCAACCAGTGAGCCATTACGCGCCAAGCGCTTCACCCGAGCAACTCCGTGGTAGATCGTCTATGGACTCTCAGAGGTCTGCATCATTCGGGTACCCTATAGGACAGCGACGAGGATCTCAGGACCCCTCGACACCAGTTGACACGAACATGTATCACGGGATGCCGCTTTATGGCTCTCCACCGGTTGCTGGCTACCAGTCCACGCCTCCACAATCATCCTACATGCCTTTGGCACCTGTTGCAGAGGATTCGGCATCTGGAGCTCAACGAGGGTCTGTATCCGACAGTGTTCCGTCCCACCGGCCTCCTATGTATGCACCGGAATCATTTGGTCAACCTCTGGATACTCGAGGTGCGTCTACGACGTCTCAACCAGACCAGGGCGGATATATGCCTCCAGCCAGCACGGGGGGCTATGAACCTCCGGCTGTTGAGTCGAATACAGAGCCTGCATCGGGTGATGTTAAGGATGAATCTACTGAAGAGGCCAAGCCAAAAAAGAAATCATTCATGGATGAGGACGACGACGATGATCTTGCAGCACGTGTAGCCGCAATTCAGAAGGCAGAGAGGGCACGCCGGGACCGCGAGGCAGACGAGGCGTTCCGCAAAGCGGCCGAAGCCGATGGTAAGTTCTGATATAACTGTCGATCTCTGCTGTGGCTAACTGATTTGTGTAGCCCAGAAACCCCCGCCCGCAGCAGGGAAGAAGGGATGGTTCAGTGGATGGTTTGGAGGCAAGAAAGACGACACCAGCGGCGGTGGGCCAATCCGTGCCAAACTTGGAGAGGAGAATTCATTCTACTACGATAAGGAACTGAAAAAGTGGGTTAACAAAAAGGACCCCGGGAGTGCTGCTCCAACACGTGGGACGCCACCCCCACCGAAGGCTTCGGCGGCTCCCAGTAGAACAATGAGCGGCAGTGGTGGGCCACCTGCTATGGCGACGCCTCCGCAGACAGTGGGCTCGGGGAGCCCGCCATCCTCTTCTGCAGGCGCACCTCCTTCCGTATCCGCTAGCCCAGCTCCTCCCTCGCTTGGAGCTCCACCTTCTGCTATTCCACGGTCTGTGTCAACGGGCGCAGTCTTACCGACTCCTCCAGGCAGTTCATCCGGGGCCCCACCTAGGCCAGCGACGTCATTGAGCAATGCCAGCTCAATAGATGATTTACTCGGAGCACCGCAGGCGCGCAAAGGCCCTGCCGCCAGGGGAAAGAAGAAAGGCCGCTATGTCGACGTTATGGCGAAGTGAGCCATGATACTCGACCTCTTCTTTTTTCTCAACTTATTTTTTATTTTCACTTCTTGCACAATGTGAAATGCATATACTCGGTCCGGTCATAGAACCATTGATGATGAGTTTGCTTAGAATCTTGCATGCCGGGTTCGGCTTGAATAGCGGCCTCTTTGGCGGCGCTTTGCATGATTGCTCCTTCTTGCATGTTTGCGTATAGGTCTGCGCACAATTGTGCTGCACAACTTCCATGGGAGATGGAGATGATCTTTTTGGGTTGTCAGATCCAAGCCGAATTCTTACAATCACCAAGGCTTTCTTTGACGCCTTGCGACAGATTGGCTTACGTTTTGTATGATATACGATTTTAATTTGTCCACTATTACTCTAATAACCACATTCTATGTATCATGTCTCATTAAGACGGCTTTGGCGCTCGCACCTTGCCCAACGTCTTCAAGACTCGGGCTTTTCTGATAGATTAGGCTGCATAGGAATTGATGTAATACTAGCAAGGGAAATTTAATAACGGCATGGCTGAAATATAGTAGTTGGGAACTTACTGTCAAGCACGAATCCTCCCCATTCCAACTCCCGGGTAAGTAAACATACAGAATCAGGGCCGTCTCGTGGATAAAACCTATTCCCCTGTTAGCACAAAGCGTACAGTCGCAAGCATAGTACAACTCACAAGCAACCACCTTCGGACTCAGCCTCCCAACACTCAACACCCGACTCCAATCCCTAGCATCAATCCGCACCTTAGCCCACCCCGCCTCATCATCCCTCCCCAGCGCCCTCATCCTCTCACTGGGCAACTGCTCAATCTCACTCTGCGACATCTGCGCCGGGTCCAGCGGCGGGTTCACAAGATCACTCCACACACTCGAGATCCGCAGCGCATCCGTCGCAATCGCCAGCTTCAGCGACCCATGCATGTTCGCCGATAACTCGAGCTTGGGCGCCGAAAGCGTCGAGGACACGATCCCCCCGCTGGCTGCCGGCCGCGCGTCCCCCGCTAGCTTCGAGAACCGCTCGGAGATGCTTTTCAGGTGGGCGAGGCTGGGCAGGATGATGTGCACGTCTGGATCTCGGCAGCGGGGTTCGTGGAGCCCCTCCACGGCGCTCTCGTGGAGAACCTTGACGGGGATTTCTTGCGTGATTACCGTTTCGCGTTCGCGGGGTCCGGTGGCGCTAGGTGGTGGTGGTGCTGGTGCTGGGGCGGTGGCAGTGGCCGGGTTGGTGATCCCGAGCGCGTTTGAGCCTGTCGTCCAGGAGGAGGAGAGGACGGTTAGTGCGAGGAGAGGGATGTTGCCTTTCTTCGTGAGGCGGAGTTGGGCGGAGGTGGCGCCCGTTGCGGAGCGGAGGGCGCGATGCAGCGCGCCGATCGGGACTTCGAGGTTGATGACTCCTGAGTTGGATTGGAGGGTGTAGGTTGGTTCGTCGAAGATGGCGTCCTGGTTTGTCTGTTAGCTTGGGTTTCGTACTGAGGCAGGGAGGGGTGTGCATACGACTGGTAACTGGGCCCACACTTGTGTGCCTTGGTCGGGGATGATGGTGAAGCGGACGATGCCATCTTCCAGGCGCATCCAGCAGACTTTCCCCAGGGATGAGAGGGAAGCTGTCAACTCTGTTGGTGGGGATTAGCGGGAATACTGATGATTGCCGATGGGGAGACCTACTGGTGAAGGTGACAATGTTAGTCAGTTGACTTCGAAAACGCATCGTGAATCATCGCGTCGCCGTCGCTGCGGATACTGTCCTTGGAATGGTATCAATTGGCTACTTGAGATATTTAGACTACTGTGATGATGCTTGAGCTTTGTGCATTGACGAGTCCAGGCTTCAGCGACTGTAGGCTGGAGGTGATCGGCAAGGGACAGCGCTAACTAGTAATCGCTGTGGGGAACCTTTTAGTGTTGCAGGCTAGTGGCCTAAGGCCCTACGGTTTGCTTTGCTTATCTAGCTGCCAACCTGCTACATGGAAATATCGCAACTGCAATAGAAGATGGAAATGATCCCGTGTTGAGAGTTAAGTCTATTCTGTCCTGCTAAGGAGAGTTCCATCAGATCTCTCGAGAGCCAACGCAGCGATCAACGCGGCGCCAACTCCAGACCCGTCTTTGTAGAATCCAAACACAATCGGATCCTCAATGTCATCAGGCCATGCAAAAATATCCCGGAGGGCCACCGCCGCTCGCTTGCGGTAATTCTCATAATGACCAAAAATTGAGCCATCAACGCCGACATGGCAGCGTTCGATATCGCGTTTCTTGCAGATCGCTGCAATCCCGCACGAATAGAGACGGGCAGCACGCGTTCCAACCAATTCAGCTAGGTATCGACAGGTCTTGAGTTCGTGCGGAGCTGGATCAACGCCCATCTTCTCCCACAGGCACTTACGGATGCCCTCCATGCACGCGGTAGTGTCCCCCTCCAGGGTTGGGAAGATGGAAGCGTCCAGGGCATTTGGCTGGCGCAAGCACGAAACATCCTGACGGACAAAGAGAAGTTTGGCTTCGTGCAGTTCCAACATCACCAGTCGGAGCATCTCCCCCAGGTACGCCCCGGCGACCATCTTCTCGTAGAGCTGCTGGCCTGGATGCGCGGATGTCCGATCGATCTCATCGTCGAATCGTGTCCGCGGCAGTATGCGGCGTGAATTATCAAAGGCGCCGTACTCCGTGTTGATCGCGACGAGAGCATCGCTTGGTAGCCCGCAGCCTTGGATCTTTGGGATTGCACCAATCTCTTCCATGTATGCAGCGTTGCAACCGGTGCTTGCTATACTGCCGATCTTGGCCTCTCGGTCTCCATACGCCGCGGCGAAGAGCGTCCCGACCGTATCATTGATCAAAGCCACGACTCGGACGGGAATTTGCTAGCAAAATGAGCGATAAGAGAACACAAGGATAACAAGGGACACACCTTTCGTTCGAAAGCAGCCTCTAACTGGAATACGATATCATGGCCTTCCACTCCAGATACGCAGAAATCTTTCGTCCAGCGCTGGAGTACCCCGAGTTTTATAGAGGACTGAACGACGGGATAGGAGAACGTGAAGGCAAGCGGCAGGATTCTCGATCGTTCGTCTTCCCCGAGCCGTGACTGGAGAAACTTCTGCACACAGTCCGCCACGAAATCCCACAGATCGTCGGCTGTACCGTGCTTGATCGACTGGGGTATACTGTACTTCTCCTGGATGGACTCCATATCGCGATCGCTACCAAAAAGCTCCGCCTGACTTACGCGCAGGTTGGTGCCTCCCATGTCGAGGATCAAAAACTTTCCTTTCTCCTTGCCAGTTGGATAGCCCATGACCCAAGTTACATTCATTGGCTGTGGCACGAGTCGGTCAGTTAGGGTCCCTTCAGAGCACGAAACCAAGCTCACTAACGATATCGCCTCCTTCCGCGCTTAGGCCTTGGGGACTTGGTCAGTATGGACGGACGACGTCGTTCACCATGCTTCCTAAAATCTTTCCAGGCTGATCTGCAAGGCTCCAAACCTTTTTCCAATTCCTTGACAAAATGATCCGTGATCTTCCTCAGCAGGAACTTGTCCACAGCTAACAGTTCCTCCAGTCCCTGAAGCGCAACGACCAGCTTCTCTGGTGCGTCGCCGAGAAGGTCGGGCTGAGTGCGGAGACCTTTTTCCATTGCTGTAGACTACCTGAAAGAGACGAAAGATGGGCCTTGGGTTGTCATGCAAGGGGTAGGACCATCAAGATCTGGAAAGTAATCTTGTTCTATCGATCGGACTAGAAAGGAAGGGATATAGGGCTTCCAAGGCATTCCGATGATCGCGTGGAATGATAACTATGATGGGCGGATTTGAATGCCAGAGCCATCATATTGACCGCATAATGAGCCAAGTTGATTCTGTTTGGGATAATTCTGTCATCTGTGGATGCATGGATCGAGTGGCAGCTGTCAATATGTATGTTTCATGAGTCTCTCCAGCGATAAGTAAACAGCACACGCGTCAGGCAGAAACGAGTGCAGGATGCATTTCAGGACTCGATGAAGTAGATACAAATACACAATTCCCCAATAGGAGATTCTTAGTGCTTTCTGACAGCGCACTATCCAAAAATAATCTCTTCTACCTCTCTAGTGACCTCCTAATAAATTCCTTGATACTGGACTAGTCTAGGAAGCACCTACTAGTAAATAATAGTAGGTCCACTTGAGTATCCGCGCGTCGCCGTGAACCCTTAGTAAAGTAGCTAGCTAGCCTAGGGATCTCCATCTCCAGGTCACCAACACCAACAACACACCATCAAAACTCTCTCTCCTCTTTTCTCCATGCATGCACGCACTACTGATGCAAATGGTCCGTTGTTATCAATTCCATCATTGAGGCCCAAACATTGATGAGCTGGTCTCCGACATTACACTCGTTTCCCCTCTGCTGCAGCCACCCCGACTTGGTCGATCCCAGCCTTTCCCTGTGTCCCCCCGACCAACCTCACGATATCCCCAGTCCCAGCGCCGTTTGTGATCTGTCCGACCTGCCAACTTTTCTTCCGTCTCATCCTGTCTCTCGTTATCTTCATAAATTATCTCTCGCTCCACTTCCTCTCGCTCCACTTCATCTGTACTTCGATTTGCTCAGTCAACGTACTCGCTTTCAGTCTCTATACAAAACCTCGCCATACGCCATCTTTCAGCTTCAGCGGGATCGCGCCTCAGCATGCTCACTCAGCGGTATTCTCTCTCTCCTACCATCACTAATACCGCGTCTCGACCTCCATCTCTCGAAATATACTTTCAGTTTTCGGTAATCTTTCCGCCCGGCCTGCTGTGACACTGAGCCCTCGATTCTAAGCTGGTGACGACCCCTTTCCCGAAATGGCAACCAGTGGTGTCAGCCCCGGTCGCCCTTCGGTTCGATTCTCTCCGACCGAGTCTCATCATTATCGTAAACGCTCATTATCTCGATCTCCCGACCGTTCTGCTCCTCCGAAATATGAAACCATTGACCCCTTGCTCAGCAACCTTTCTCCCGAGTCCACCTTGCTGGCGCTAACCTCCACTGACGCGGTACCAAAGAATGAGAAAGCGGCTCATGATATTCTCTGGAAGAGCATTTCGCAAGTCTCCCCTGCCGAACGCGCCCTGGGAATCCGCGCGGCTATAGCAGCTCAGAAGCTCGGCGAGTGGTATCGGGAGGTGCAGGCATGGGACTGGCCAAAGCGAACCGATGCTCAACTAGGGAAAGGTTTCATGCCGCCGTCTTCGGATATTATCGATTCTGCGGAACAACTTTACTATGGAAGCCTACCCTCGGTTGTTGTTAAGCAGCACGAGGATCGTATTGAAGAAATCCGAGATGGAATGGAAACATTGGACGTTGACGAACTCAAGGAACACGTTCTCAATGCCCACATTCCAGCGCGGTCTCGGCCCTCGTCATCCAATAGCACCATGTCCGTGCCTCCTCCTCTGAGCTACGTTCAATTGAGTGATTTCACTGCCGTCATCACCGCCACCATTCTTCGAGCCCTTCCTCTTTTGGCCCGGTTGAACAGCCTCCTTACAACATGGGACATTCGACTATTAGTCCTCCGCCAGATTCCAGGCCTACTACGAGCATTGCATCTTGCTCGGTCCGAGGTGGATTCTGCGATGGACCTGTTGAAAGCTTCCGCTCCTTCTGAAAATGATCCTCTTTATTCGAGAGAAAACTATCACGCCAAGCGAGCTGGACTTGAGGCGATAGTACTCTCGGCAGGCATACGAATGGATAATGTCCTTGACGCGCTCGAGGGTAGAGAGGATTCACTCCCGGAAAGCTGGATTGACGATCTGGAGGCTGTTGAGTCTGATTTTAGCACCTGGGTTATGGAAGCTGAAAAGCGTACGGTTGAGAATGAATGGCTACGCCTGAGGGCGACGACGAGTAAATCAAAAGAAGCTCAACGCGTGCAGAATCAACAGAATCGGCTGTCAAACATTCCTGAAGAGGAAGATTCTGAGCCTCCAGCTGCCCATTCATCCGACCCATGCTCGCTTCCTATGGACACCATCAATGAAGGTGATGATGACGACACTTTGGTGCAAGCTATTTCTGACCCTGCTACGCACTATCGAAACTCTGAACAGGTGCTCAATACTTCAGATCCCTCGCAATCCGATCTTGACCAGGGCGAGTTTGAGAGCTCGTCCGGACCTAAAACAGACGCTGCACTAAAATCAAAAGAGGGTGCGGAGCTAGTGAAGGATCCTACAGAACAAAGTACAATCAAAACCGTGATAGATGCTGTATCACCCGTTGATGTGGACGTTTATCAGCCGGAGCAGTTGGAAACCATGAAAAGTATCTCGGGAGACTCCTCCGATAATTCTATTGAGGGATCTTCAGTCGAGCCATCGAACGACAGCCCTTCTCATTCGGCTCCATTCGTTCGGCAGGTTCTACCTGACACACCCGAGGCCGCTTCAGAGAAGGCGTCAATTGAACAGAATACAGAGGCTGCAGCTGAACCTCAAGCAAATACTACGGTGCCACAAATTCCTGAACGGGGCCTTCCAGTTCCCATGAAGCAATCTGCAGCAGAAAGGACGGACGAAACAAGCTCGATCACCGCGAAGCATGAGGCCCCTCATGACCTTCAACGTTCCCTGACAAATGACCACTTCATCACAAACCGACCTGCAGTTGAGTCCTTATCTGTGTCGTCCGAACTCCTACCAGATAATACATCTCTTGTCTCACCTGTTAAGGAGAAGTTGTGCGGTTCGGAGCTACCTGAATTTGCTCAGGAAGTACCATCCATTATAACAGGGTCAGCCAGGTCCTCCTACAAAGAACACAGGCAGGCACCCCTAGAAGATCCCAGCTTTGCCACCTTAAAGAATGATTCTTTCCGGATTCCAGAGTCGAAAACGCCCTCGCTCCCTACGGCAGGCACATCGATGGAGCGGACTGATGCTGTCTGTGACATCAATGAGCATCAAACAAGCAGCACCACCACTGAAGGCAACATTCAGGAAGAAAGGGAACAATTTTCAGAAGGACTATCCGTCGCCGCGATGCCTTCTGTTTCTGATCGTCAGCGTTCAGTCGGACCTTTGAAGGACAAGGTTGCTCCCACTGCAGTCTCGAGCAACCTGACAGAAATTACGTTCAGTGATGAAACAGCTGTGGCTGAGCGTCTCACAGTCAACAGGATCAGCTGCCAGGGCCTGAGTGCGGATACAGGACGAGCGGTTGACCCCTCTGGTTCCGAGAAATCCTCGCCGATCGAAAATGAAGCAGCAACTCTCGCAAGCGTCATAGCCGAAGCAGCTACAACTGGAGCGCCTTCTATTTCTATGTCACTTAAGAGAGAAGAGTCACGTTCTGGATCCACAGCTTCATCGCCAGAACCTGCGAACCCTGGGTCCAGTTCTCGCGATGACAAGGAGTCTGTCGTCTATCCAGGCGACCAACAACAGGCCTCAGAGACAGCTCCTCCACCCAAGATCCGCTTGGAAAGTCCCATCAAGCTTTCGAAAACCAGGCCGCAGAGCTTAGATATTAGCAAAGGAAACTCAAAATCCCGGGCTCGACGAACTTCTACCGGATCTGCGGGCTCCCTGTCAGATTATCCCTCGCTTACATCTAGCCCGGGCATCCGTGAACCTCGCACCGGGTCTTCGAATGGGACACCACTGCTTCTCGAGACACCACCACCATTCCAAGGCCTTTCACAAGCATCTGATTACGTATCAGTTGGTACCGACCACACTCTGCGTGAGGAGCGCCTGCGCCGTTTGGACAACCAGAAAGGAACTAATGCAACCATGACGCATAACCGGGCCCTGAGCCTTCCTCTGCAAAGATTCATTAATGAAAGATTTGACATGCAGTACGAGAGCGAGGCTAGAGGTGATTTGGACGGTGCCCTCACCAATCGACCAGCCTCGGATGCTTCCGTCGTCCTGCGTCCTCAAAGTGAGCAGCATGCAGCGCACTTACAGTCACCAGAGGATGGCTCAACCGCGCCGACCAATAACTTGAAACTCCTCGCAAGTCAGCAACTGGAACTTTCTCAAAGAAGACCATCCATTTCGGAACTCGATGATGCTACCCCTAAGCTGTCTAAAGCCTGGACACATAACGCGAACGCTTTTGCAGGGAACTCCGTCTTTCCAAGCCCTCCCTCGGAACTTGCTGTTCGCAACGACGCCATCCGTATACGAAAGCAAATGACTACACATCCTAGCCTTGAGAACATTGGTGCATACAATTCCGACTCGCGGCCTTTGGGAGACACTAGGTTTCCAACAAAGGGAACATCGAGATCCCCGACTCCCAGTAAACAGATGAGGAGGCCGAAGGATCAGCTGGATGAGAAAATCAGCTCGATACTGAACACTATCCCTGCCCGGATTCACCTAGTATCTGCTGAAGACCGCGAATTTGACGAGGCTTCTGTGGCGCCTTCCCTGCCAGTGAAACATAGGGAGCGCTTCCGCTCGATGACCCCGGGGGCTTTATCGCGCAGCGGCACCCCTGCACCTTCATTGACGCTAACCCCAGCCCCCTCTCGCAGGAGGCATTCTCATGCGCCGGAAGACGGCTCCGTGAAGTTGTATCATTTGCATCGAGGTGGCAAGGCGGCTCCTACCAAACTATTCATTCGCACCGTGGGTGAAAAAGGTGAACGTGTGATGGTTCGTGTTGGAGGCGGATGGGCCGACTTAGCCGAATATCTTAGGGAGTACGCCATCCACCACGGTTGTCGGGCTGTATCCGAGACACCGCGCGTCGAGGTTCAAGGCCTTTCTTCCCGCGGATCTCCCGCCCATTCACCAGGCAGCACACTCACGCCGACCGCCAACACTGGACGCAGAACGCCTTCCCGACCTGCATCTGTTATAAGTAATCGACCCTCATCTTCGCTTGCTGTTCGCAAAACACGGCGAGTGTCGAACGTGTCAGATCGACCTGACTTCCGTTCAGTTAGCGCTGGTCAGGCATTGATGACCGCGTATTCCCCATTGTCCACCGTTTCCTCCCGTCGACGGCTCTCGGTTTCGTCTGCCAACTCCTTCGGTGGCACATCATTCGCGAGTGAAATCCATCGTGGAACCTTCGCGAATTCGCCGTCCATACCCCTGGGTCTAGCAGGCCCAACACCAAGATCGCGTCGCGTCTCAATCAGCCCGGAAAGTGAGGCATGGGTGGAAGATGTACTTGGACAAGCCCGCAGGAGCTCTTCCTCTAGACCGGTCAAATATATCATACCACCGCATGAGCAAGAGCCTGTTAGCGCCAGAGTCCGAACCTTGCCAAAATCCCGAAGCATCAGCGATATAGGCCGAGCTGGTTCCAGCAGGCGAGTTGCACTTCGCGGGTTTGGAAACCCAAGGGATTGAATGCAGACTGCGTTTCTCCTAACCATATCGACAACTCGATCATCCTTTTTAACCATATCATTGACATCATTCCTCATCGATCATCTAGCGCTGGCGTTCTTCTTTGCTTGGTTCTGGGTTTAGAACAAAGGCAATGGTCAAAAGCGTTCATGCATCCGTACGTTTTCCCCCTTACTCGACATAATTTTCCTTGTCATCTGCTTAGGGGATCCACACATTGTTTCTTAGAGGTGCTTCCATCTTGGTCTGTTCAGGGATATCATCAGCGGGCATCTTGCATTTTCAGCATAATTTGCGTGGCGTTTAGGTGATCTTATTCTTTGTTTGCATCTTTGTTTGCGCTTTTCTATTGTTTTGCAAAGATACCCTCAGCTGAGGTTCGATAGCATGCTTTATTTTTATTGTCTTTTGGCGCTATTCAACATTGACCATAATCAATTTGTTGATGGCATGAGATGAACAGTGAAGTATACATGAAATAGATCAACTATCCGAAAGATCTCTCTCACAAGCTATGGTAGTGAATATCAAGTACTAAGTACTGAAGTTTACTACGGAGTACTGTCCTCTCGCTCATCTCCACAATGCCTTATACATAACTACCCCTTCAGTCTCCTCATCCTGTGGTGTTGCTCTCAGACCTCCATAATCCAATCCTACACGCTTTGCTGTCTACAAGGCTTTTCTATACTGCACTCGTTTAAAGGTGCCAGAATATCAAGCGCCGCAGCCGCAGAAGCTCGACCCCAACGAGACAAATTTCAGTCTCTCAAAATGAAACGTAATCCGTAATCCCTACTTATCCTGGAGAGATTCTATCGTAGGATCCAAATCCAGATCTTCGGCAATTTTATCTCATGAGTTGTCTTCGGTATTCATCAAGTGTGTAGTCTTGCAAAGAAGCAAATAGTACAGGAATACCAGAGTCACCAGACATAGCCAGGTCAGGTCATATACAGAAGTAAAGGAAAAAAAGGATACTCGATACTCCAGGAAAAGAAAAGAAAACTTTTTTCGTGACATTCAGGGGGTATTGGCACAGGTGTTTTGGATCATTAAATAACAAAGAACGTACTGCATTGCAGCGTAGCAATCATTAAGCAAGAGGGCATTACACGTTTCATTTTCATTTTTTGACTTTTCATCAATCCTCTTCTTTCCTGTTTTCTTTTGAATCATAATCACCAAAGCAGTTATGTATTAGTGATGACGGATATGAGTGGAGACCAACAAATATGAACGCGCCTCTTAACGGCCCCATCGAGAAAAGTCCAAGTTCTGCAAAATGTTGGCATCTGCAGCGGCGTTCCAATCGGTAGCAAAGTCGGTTTTGACAGGAGCCATTCGCGAAGGTACCTCTTCGGAGAAAATGTTGGGCTTGGTGTTGCGTCGCTGACCGGGGTAGGCACCCTCCGCGGCCTCTGACATCTGCAACTGCGATCCCAGTGCCCGTTCTCTGAGCCGCTTGATCTCGCGGAGGCGGTTGCGCCAAGAGGAAACATGCTCGCCTCCGTGACTGTTCCATACGAGCGAGAATACGGATGCATTCAAAGCAAGAATGCGCACAAAGGCTGCGAGGTTCTTTCCAGAAATGACCTTGGGAGTCGAAGCGGGCGAAATCTCCGGCAGTCCAGGCTTGCTCATGACCTTCACAGTGTAGGATGTCTGTTCAAAATCACTGGATGACGGAGTTGTAGTACCAGATCCACCGGCGATGCGGCACACGGGACTGATGACGATATTGATAAAGTTGAATTGAGACGCAATCGTGTTGAAGCTGAATGGAATATTAGACCGATTGAAGATGATATTGACAAAGTCGTTCCCAATATGCCGCTTTTTGTTGATACAAGCCGGATCTCTGTCGAAATCGGTGGGCATCATCGTTGCCACATGGTACACAATTTCCGTGACTCGGTCTCTCCAAGCATAAGTGAACTCGCCGTCCACGTCGGGATGCAATCCTTGGGTGTTGAACTGTGCCCCTCTGATCGGTACCTTGGTTCCCAGACCGGAAAGGAAGTACTCGTAGTCAGGGCTTCCAACGGTATTAGAGAGGATCTCCGACTCGGTCGTTTGGCCATTGTCTATGTATATGACGCCTATTTTATGGCCATCGACAATGTCGTTACGATCAAAAATGCTTAGCGCTCTGCGAGTCATGTCATCGTCAGGAAGTGGGATCGGTTGCATTACGGTGGGTGTAGGAAATGCAGTGGTCGTCAGCTGCAGTAGCACATGAGAAGGAAGTACAGCAACGCGCATATCGTCCGCGTGGGCATGCGCATCAGGTGATGTCGGCACTTGATGAGGAAGCACAGGAGCTGTCCGCTGCTGGTACATCGCATAAGTGGTTCCGGAAGCTTGTCGCTTCGTAATTTGAGTCAATCCAGATACTCCAGCGGTCTCCACGGTGACTATGCTCATGCCCACCACCCACGACTTTTTGGACACGGGGCCATCCGAAGGCGATGGAGGGAACGTCTCATATGGAATAGTCTCCCCCAAATCGGAGAATGCGACCCTCTGCATCAGATCAATGAAAACCTGGCTCTGTTCCTCGACTCTCTCTTGTCCATGTTCATCCCTGAATATAAGTCTGCTGGTAATCCAGTTGACATGCTTTGCCCGATCCTGAAGTTTCAAGGACAAAAACCAAAAGACCATGACATGATGAGTCAGAGTGTAGATATATCTCGACATTCCATCTTGCTGTGATGGATCCGGGAGCTCGCCTGGGGTCACTGCAATCTCTTTGACACTACCAGTAAGCCGTGCCGAGACCTGGCTGGGCCGATTTGACGAGTCACCGGCCTTCAAGCGATGCTCTCTCGAGGTCTGCAAGAAGCGAATGCAGATACCGAAAACAGTTCGGATCTCTTCCTCGCGCAAATTGACGTAGACATCTGGCAGCCGTGCAAGGAGGGACAGAAACTCGAGAATGTGTACTGCTAGATTGGACATAGTGATCACTTTTGCCATCTTGTCGAATATCCCATTCAATGATTTCGTAACAGAAAGCGGAATTTCATGGCAACACACAGAAAGCGCATGTACGCATCTGCGAGACGTATCACCCCAAGATCCTATAATGCCCATCATGAAGGCGCGCACAAGCTCATCTTCCTCGCTCTTGGCGAAGAACTCGTGATAACTGACCAGGACGGAGAGGCAATCGAAGATATAGCCAGCCACGTCCGTTTTCTTGACACCCGTGGACGCTGGGGGCTCTCGGAACGATTCGTTCTTGACTTGATCACACATAACACTGCGTAGTAGTTTGATTTGAGGAACAGCGTTGCGGAAAAAGCCTCGGTTGCTAAGCTGCGGAGCGAGATGGGTCAGCACGTAGCTATAGATTTCCCAATTCTTTTCTCGAAGGAGTAGCGTTATGATTGTCTCCAGCCACATGTTGGCCTTCAGCGCAAGTTTTTGAGTAGGTTCGTATTCAGGCTGAGGCGACAGGTCCGGGGTCGTATAAGCATACACATAAGGACTCGAATCAGCCGGTGGATCCTCGGGGAGAACTTGTGATGAGGCGTACGTCCAGACTGGGGGTGTTAGGACCGATGAACGGGAATGAGCTGCAGTGTTCCGACCAGCGGATCTGGATAAGATGTTTGCAAGTGATTCCCTGCTCATAGACTGCCTTCCTTGTGCGGACAATCGCAAGTTCTCCTCGTTTGTACCATGATCCCCACCTGCGCTTTCAGAAGTCTGTGATCTAGCACTGGTATCGACACCACCGCGACCCGAAGCGCCCGCCAGAAGTTCGTTCTCAGACATCGATATTACTGTAACAGCTCCAGATGAATCACATCGGAGTCTGAACAATAACCTAAGAACGTTTAGACGGCAATCTGCAGGTCGTTCAAGGGACTGCGCGATGTTGAGAAGCTTCTCGAACACTGTAACAGCTTTGCTGGATGACATATTGAGCGATCTAAGGAACATTTTGACAAGCCCAGCGGTACAAACGCTTGAGAGAGACAATTCCTGCGCGTGATGAGGAGTGCTAGCAGAATGTAGGGCGGGTGTCAACTCCGTAGATGAGCGACGTTGAGGCGAAGATGCATCGGAAGCCGGGATGCTGAACAGCTCGGAGTTGTCGAGATCCTTGTTCATGGGTGAACCCAAGGTATCTACCAGGAACTTGAAGGTAGCGTCGTCGGTAACAAGGATGGATGTATCAACGATGAAAGACACTAGCGATTCTAGGAATAGGATGTCATCTTCGTCAGTGAACTTTTCAAGCATGAGGTGGAGCAATCCCTCTCCCTCGAAAAGAACTAGTGCATCGTAGGTCGAGAACGCTTCCTTCAGAAGATCCAAGGCCGAGATTCGAACATCAGATGGCTTGTTGCGAGACCGGATGAAGCAGCGAATCAGTCTTTGACAATGATTGACCCAATCTGAGTTGGAAGGGTGACAGAGATTTTCGGATCTCGTCGTGTTGATGACGAGCTCAGCCTGCGACGGCTCAGTGTGCTCACACAGGTTCATCAGGAACCGTGTAGCTTCCAATCTTTGCTCTCTGCTCAAACGGTCCCAAAGGGTTTCGACAGTGGCTGCGATTTGAACTGCGTTGGCTAGGATATTCGATTTTGCGTCTTCGGACGTGCTGATTTTCGAGAGGGGTGACTGTGAACTAGAAACTGAAGCGGCGCGCTCTTCACGTTCACTAACAGCTCTGACGGAACAAGAGTTGAGGACCCTCACAAACCCCGACCAACTGCTTTCCAGAGCCACGTGAGCGAAATCGCCATCCAAAATGTTCAAACACAACTCCAGCACATCGGCTTCTAAGCGACTATCATCTTTACGAATCACCACCTCGAGACAATCCATTAGACGCTCAAAGTGAAGCTGCGGTATGCCATCCTGACCATGGGCGCGAATCAAGTCTGTGAAAATGTATACTGTACCGCGCAAAACGTTGATATTGCGACTCTCTTCCCCAGACGACTCCATCAGAAAAGAATCAAGGGTGTTGATCATTTCGGTCTGCCATCTTGACTTTGCGAGGTTTCTGACCGCTCTTGAGGTAGGCCCAGATAGGGACTTCACGGAAGCATGAATACTGCACAGAACCTCTAGCATAGGAACAAAACTCCCGTCTGGAACATCTGCATAGAGTATGACGGCATCGAATACTGCTAGTGAGTTTTTGATGTCGGCGGCAACGCTCGTCTTTTTGCAAATCATGAAAATCTGATCGAGAAGCGACTCGATTTCTTCGGTGCTTGGACGCTTCCGTTGCAGCGTGATCAAATCGACAGTGAACTGCAACAAATCATCTAATGCTGTTTCCTCATAACCAAGTCCATTCACTTTGCCCACCTTGGCTTTACGAGCTTTCAGTCGGGCCGACGAGATGAGCTCATAAAGAGGGACAGCGCATGACGAAAGGATGGGGAGGATAGACGAAGAGGTGAAGTCCAGCTTTCTGCCGTGATCCGAAAGCGATATCAATGATTGGACACGGGCTGGTATTACATCCGGCTCTGACGAGCATGAAATCGCTTCAAAGACGATACGCCGACCTGATGGCGATAGATCCTGACGTGCTGCAACAGCTTCTATCAACATTGACCCACTCCGTCGAGCGTCCGGCGAGTCCGCAATGTGGATGAGGTAGGAGCCAGCCTCCCATAGCGCAACGGATTGGTCTGAAGTGAACCACTGCAGGGATCTGGAGACATGCTCCGCCTCGTCGATGGCGTGAGCTAGATTCTGTTGCTGTGATAAATTCCTGAGAGACGTTTCGAAATCCGGGGCACCGGGAGTGTCCGAGGAACTAGAAACCACGCTGCCACGATGCATTGATTCGAATCCGAGTACGAGGAAATTGTTTCTCCGCCCATCCGTTGTATGCGACAAGGAATGACTGCTGTCCTGCAGCGAAATCGGTGACTGCGATCTGGAACGGGCGACACCTAGCGTTTTGAAGACGTCCACAAAACTTGCAGCGGTACTTTTATAAGGAGACGGTAACGGAACTTCATCGGGAGACATGCGTCCTCAAGGACGGGAGGTATATACAAGGTCTAAGTCGAGAGGTTATATATCTAGGAGACCGACTGATCAGCATGAACGGAGCTATGACAAGGTTTCATGCAATACACGGGCTCGCTTTGTTTGCAATAGCTCAAAGCCGTGTCATAGGAGATCCACATACCCTTCCTGAGGAGTTCTAAGTCAGGTGTTCACAACATCAGGAGGTTGAAAGGTAATACAAAGCTTCATCCAGAGACGACAGGTGTAGTGGCAATGACGGATGTCTCAAAAGACAAAGCTGACTCTTTAAAATAGACAAGAACACCTTTTCTTCTCAAAGTTCAAATGAAAGACCGGCCACAGGAACAAAGAGACACCCCAGAACAGACGTTGTTTGAGTACAGCCAGAAGCAATGATATCAGGTTCCCATCCAAGCAAAAGTGTGCCAAGACACCTTTCCCCTCAAAAGATCGATGATGAACATGATCTGGCGGAGATGGAAAAGGTTAATCCGTTCTATCACCTGATGGGCAGAAACACCCCGCCATCAGTGCTGACCGCCTTGGAAATTCCCAAAGCAACCAAAGCAACCGCTAAACAAACTGCCTTATATGAACTAAGCTCTAACAGCTTTGAGAAGGGCATTTTTTGTACAGACAGGCTGAGGGAATCTCCTGCCCGCCAAAACTACTCAGATTTTTCCTCCTGTCCCCTTTCTTAAATTGCTATTATCTGAAAGATTGTCACGCTGTTTTCTACGTGAACTCTACCATAATTACACCCCGCTTCTCGAAAATGGCTGCGGATCTCGGAGCTGTTGCCCAGCTCCTTGAGGCAAGCTTGGACCCAAGGCAAAACAAACAAGGTATGGGAAAATCAGGCTTATCTGGCTTGTATGTCTGTTTTGCGATGGATTGTCTGATATTTTTGCAGCTGAGGCTACCCTTCGCCAGGAGGAACAGAAACCCGGCTTTTCTTTGCAGCTCCTCCAGATTACGGCATCTACTTCATACCCCTACAACACCCGCCTTGCCAGTGCTCTATGCTTCAAGAACTTCATTAAGCGAAACTGGACCGATGAGGATGGAAACTACAAACTCCAGCTGGACGAGGTCGCGACGATCAAGCGGGAGCTGATCAGCTTGATGATTTCTGTTCCGGCAGGTATCCAGTCTCAGCTTGGCGAAGCTGTCAGCGTGATTGCGGATAGTGACTTCTGGGAGCGATGGGACACACTTGTAGATGTGAGTAGTACAGACAGTTTCTCTGGTCGCTCTGTAGTTGTACTGACTCTTCCTAGGACCTTGTTTCAAGACTCCAGCCAAAGAACCCCGCCGCCAACATTGGGGTACTGCAAGTCGCACATTCAATCTTCAAAAGATGGAGGCCCTTGTTCCAATCAAATGAGCTGTATACAGAGATCAACCATGTCCTAAACAAATTTGGGAATCCTTTTTTGGCTCTCTTTGAGGTAAACCTCCCCCTCACTGCTCACTCGGCAATTGCCATCGTAGCGCCATGATTACCCGACCATTATGCTCATTCTTATTAGGGCTTGGATTCATTCCTCGAGGAGAACAAGTCGAACAAGGAAAACCTCGTCCTGGGATTTACACAATTCAATCTGATGGTGAAATTGCTGTTCGACCTCTCTTGCCATGATCTTCCTCCTATGTTTGAGGAAAACCTCTCAGGGATAGCTTCGCTCTTGCTCAAATATTTGACATATGACAACGCTTTGCTTCACACAGACGACGATACTGAGGCCGGCCAGTTAGAATTCGTTCGGGCTGGAATTTTCGAGGCTCTGACACTGTATGTGCAGAAGTACATGGACGTATTCAGTCCTCATGTTGGGCAATTTGTGCAGAGCTCATGGAGCCTCCTGACCACAATTGGCCAAGAAACAAAGTATGACATTCTCGTCAGCAAAGCGCTTCAATTTTTGACTTCAGTTGCGGGTATGCCTGAACACGCGTCGGTCTTTCAGGCAGAAGAGACCCTTGGCCAAATCGTTGAGAAAGTGGTCTTACCAAACGTGAGTCTGCGTGAGTCAGATGAGGAGCTTTTTGAAGACGAGCCTATTGAATTTATCCGGCGAGATCTTGAAGGATCCGATAGCGAAACTAGACGGCGGGCTGCCACAGACTTCTTGCGGCGGCTGGCAGAGCAATTCGAGGGGCCCGTGACTAAGGTCGTTCTCAAATACAGCGACCACTATCTTGCTGAATACGCGAAGAGCCCTGCCTCGAATTGGAAGGCCAAGGACACCGCCGTTTATCTGTTCTCTGCAGTTGCGGCCAAGGGAGTTCCCACAGCAAGCCACGGTGTCACTGCGACCAACCCCCTTGTCAGCATCACCGACTTCTTCCAAAAGAATCTCGCTGCGGACCTGATTGCCGATGAAAGTGCCCACCCTATTCTCAAGGTGGATGCAATCAAGTACCTTTACCTCTTCCGCAGTATCATCACGAAAGACCAGTGGCAAGAAGTGCTTCCTCTGCTGGTCAAGCATCTCGGTTCTACGAACTTTGTTGTCTATACTTATGCAGCTATCGCTGTCGAAAGAGTGCTTTACCTTGTAGACCGCCAAGGTCAACCAATTATTGCTCCCGCCACTGTCACTCCTCTAGCGAAAGATCTTTTGCAACACATTTTCTCATTGATCCAGAAGGAACCTGCCCCTGAGAAGGTGCAAGAAAATGAGTTCTTGATGAGATGTGCCATGAGAGTCTTGATTGTCATCAAAGAAGACGTGGTCCCATATACAGACATTGTTCTTCAACATCTCATTAACATCACTGATGTTATCAGTAAAAATCCAAGCAACCCCCGCTTCTATTATTTCCACTTCGAAGCGATGGGCGCTTTCATTAGGTATGAAGATCATTCTTCGCTTTTTTTCTCAATTTAAGAACTGACACGCCCAGATTCGCTGCACCGGCCAATTCCGAGAAGCTCGAACAAGCGCTCTACCCACCTTTCGCAAGTATCCTTCAAGGTGACGTTCAAGGTATGGTACAATCAGAAAGGAACAGCAGCTTAGAGGACATGCTTGAGTGCTAACCTATTTGCAGAATTCATGCCATACGTCTTCCAGCTCTTTGCGGCTCTTTTGGAGGCCAACCCTTCTGGGTCTCTGCCCAACTACTACCAGAACCTGATCGCTCCCATCCTCATGCCTGTGATGTGGGAGTCCAAGGGCAACATTCCTGCTCTTGTCCGTCTGCTGTCTTCTATTATCCCTCGTGGCACTCAGTTCATCTTGGAAAACCAGCAACTGGTCCCAATCCTTGGTATCTTTCAAAAATTGCTTTCCACCAAAGCCAATGAAGGCTATGGGTTCGACCTTTTGGAGAGTGTCGTTGCGAACTTCCCACCGTAAGTGGATGATGAGACGGTCGATCTTGTTTGCTATATACTGACCTTCTACTAGCGCGGCATTGGAGCAGTACTTCGTTTCTATCATGCAGGTCATTCTCACTCGCCTTCAAAACTCGAAGACCGAGCATCTCACTCTCAGATTTGTCCGCTTCTATCACTTCATTTCCGCTCATGACGACAAGGGCTACAGTGCCGATTACTTTATCCAGGTCACAGATAAAGTTCAAGCAGAGTATGTCCAGATGAAACTTTACCGGTCTACATATACTGACAAATGACAGCCTTTTCACCCCCATCTATCTCAACATCATTCTCCCTGAAACGCAGAAACTCGCACGACCATTGGACCGTAAGACTGCTGTGCTGTCTTTCACAAAGACGCTTGCAAACTCAGAAGCATTTGCAAACCGATACAAGAAGGGATGGGGCTTCACATGTGAGGCTTTACTCAAATTGTTGGAGCTTCCCCCTCTTCCCGCCAGCAGGGATGACATCATTGCCGAACATGACGTTGAGGATATGGCGTTCGGAGTGGGTTTCACAGCGCTGAATACCGTCCGACCGCAAACCAGGGATCCATGGCCCGACACGGGCGCTGATCTCAAGGCTTGGGTTGGCAGATACTTGAAGGAGGCCGACAAGAAGCATAATGGACGGATCTCTGCGTGCGTACAAGAGCGCCTGGGACCCGAGGCGCGGACAGTATTGAGCAGTTACATTGCATGAGCGGTATCAGAAGATGTGCATGGTCTGCATTCGACGCCCGAGTCGACACGAAAAGCGACAACACATTCATGCCTTTTATGATAATCAGATAATTCTTAAGAGTCTCCAGCTTGTCTCATGTACTTGTGCATAGAGTACACAAAATCATTTTTGGAACTTACAAAGGAGACGTTCGATTCATCCCTAAAGTGTCTGTCACGTCTATCAGATGAGTGCAAGACCTGGCCGGCAGTAGCACAATGAGATGAGGTGTAGACTAGCTATTTCGCAGCTAGACGGAGCCCCGTAGTGGCACTTTGAGAGATACAGCAGACAACTGATCACCTTAGCTGCTTCTGTTCAGCGGTCTGAGTATCAGAAGTTTCCTCGGTAGTAGAATCTTTAGCATCCAGGCGATGGTCATCCACCACTCCTTGGCCCTCAGAACCATCACCTGCGTCATCTTCTAGCTCTAGCTCGTCCCCATCCTCATGCTCGTCCGGTTGCGCCCCCTTCTCTAACTCCCGATACTTCCGCCTCGTCTTCTTCATCTTGCTCGCCTTCTTCTTGCGTGCGCGCTCAGCCCGAATAGCATTCCGGCTCGCATCGCCCTTCAGCAAATCCTCGACTTTATCAGCCAGGATCTGCCGAGCGATCTTCTCATTCTGGGACCGGGAGCGCGTGGCTTGGGATTTCACCACTATACCGGTGGGTTTGTGGATGAGCTGGACGGCGGAGTTGGTTTTGTTCTGGTGGGATTGGGAATTCTTAGCGATGGCACTAAAGGAGGGATGAAAGATAGAGGGGGAAGTGCAGCGTACGATCTTCTGGCCTCCTGGGCCGGTGCCCTTGAGGTAGGAAATGGTCAAGTCGGCATCGTCGATTTTGAGTCGGGGAGGGAGCTGTTTTGCGGAGAGGGACGAGGCGAGGGTGAAGGAGCGGCGGAGTGAGGGTGGTGCGTGGATGGCTTTAGGTAGGAGTAAGGACCTCAGGATAGACAGGCTTTGTTGGAGTGTTGTCGCTGGTGCGGGGTGTGGCATTGTTTCATTTTGTCTGTCTGTGAGGTTGGTTTAATAGGATGAGTTAGGTTGAGAGGGCGGTCAGTGCTGGGTGAGTGTGTCTAGGTAGCAGTTTGACGAAACAATGGGCATATCTTTCAATCTATTATTATCAGACTGCCTTGTGTCTATGGCGGTTATTACGAGTTACAGTACGAGTTTAAGCTGATGCTTGTCTATATCATAGAATAACGATGAGGCCTTAAGCAAAATACTAATGATATTGACGATGCGTTGAGGGTGAATAGCATTCGTTGGGGTTGCTACAGATGCCAAGGAGAGGCTGGCGTACGCTCTCCCTCGGGTACGGAGTACTTGGTGCTCCGTTGTCAAATCCATTATTATCCTCAGATAATGCTCCTGGTTCCTGGATAACTATGTTGACAAATCTGACATAGCTGTCCTGCGGGAATCTAGGTTATGGTCTAGACACCTGTTCATGTCCATACTTATTATTCAAATCAGTATGGAGTAGATAGAGATACCATACCAACATTCCAACAAGGCCCGCCAATTCGATTTCTATTCTTGTCTTCCAGTCAAATTGATAGCAGATATCTAGCCAGGAGCTAGAGTGCTAGACACATAGTTAGGACCCTGTAGTGGAACCGTGGGTTTCTTCTAGTTCTGCGTAGATAGTTATCTACCTCTCTAGATGTCTGAGAAAACTTCCTTTTCGCAATTGGAAGTCCCGAATCGCCTGTTATTGTTCCAGATGATCCTTCGAAATATCTAGATTAATTCGTACTTTGTAGTCGAACTCGTATGCCTTGATAAAGTAAGGTTGGGGGTTCTCTGTTATGCGTCAATCTACCTCTCCACATGTTGATCCTCTCCCGGCAACAAGTGTCCCCGCACAGCTTGTTCTGTAAATTCCTCAGGCATTAATATTGGATCTTCTCGATCAGCACCATCATCTTGTTTTACTACACCGAAAGGGTTGATCACTATTCTTAGATCTTGACACCTGACAATTAATTATTATCTTTATCTTCAAATGCAGAATTTTGACGAATTGACCGACTAGACTACCTCAACGTTTTAATTGAATCTCGCCACTTCAAAGTTAATCTCCCCCTGAAGTTGTCAACCCAGAGGTAGCGCTACTCCGGTAATTTCCACTGCTACTGTACTCCACAGCCAGATAGACCGACCGCTGACTACTTTCCCAATCAGACCAGGCCAGGAGATCATGGAAGCCTAGAGCAATTCTATCCTGAGCTTCTTCTACAAGCAATTCCGTTCTTTTGAAATATCTTGCTTCTTACCCTCGAACGACCTCAAGCAATTATCGCCTCTTTACAGCTCCAAGTCCTCCAATACAAAATCTCCCGCAGAAGTGTGACCATAAGGGGCACAGCAAGGGAAAGAAAAAAACGACACCGTTCATTTATAATATAAAAAAGTATCAGACTTCAGTCGTTGACCCAGTTGTCTACTGTCTACCCGCATTCAATTATTCAGAGTCAATCAAGTCGAATCGATGTCAACCATGGCTCCTCTTCTCTGGATAACAACTGCCTTGGTTCGGTGGTTTCGTCTGAAGGTCTATCAATATGAGGTCACGTTCGCCATATATATGCTCACCCCTACCGAAAAATTCATCTTTAGTATGTTGTCTCCCTTTGTCCTGGATGATCGACCTTGCTGGCTGTCTTCCTCTCCAATTGACTACAATGTCGAGGACGGCTCTGATGCGCTTGTGTTGTTTGCAATTGCTAAGAACCGTTGTTTCTTGACAGACTCACTACTCCTGACCCTCATCACTATGATCATCACCGGCGTCTACGTCTACCTTCCCGACCATCTCAGATCGATCTACGGCCATCTCTATTATTACTGGGCGGGTGAACGCCCATTCATCTCGACGGGCCTGCCTTCCATCACCGCGGTATTCCGCGAAAATAGCACTAAGACCCTAGAGATGATGTATGACACGGTCAAAGAGGCCGCCGCAACAGCCACGGGTCCAATCGCTGAATTGTGACCATCTTTCCTTCTTTTGCGATCCTGATTACATACTATCGTTATCCTGAACTCGAGTCGATTCACATCCGCTTCTCAACACCGACTCCTCTTGCCTCCTAGACGACGAGCGTGTCGCAGCTTCCTATTCCTAGCATTCTCCTTATCGATTTGTTGCATACAAAGGCGTTGTGAAGGGACTCTTCTTTTCCTATCCGTTCGAACAAATAGCCGGAAGCAGGCGGGCGCATACCCTAGGAGTTCTTTTGCCCTTCCGTGTATCCTTTTGAGCTGTTATGTTTATCAAAACCAGCCTTTCTTTCCAGACAGAAATGACATGATACCCGGTGAACACGATTTTCATACCTGTATATCATTGCCAGCTTGAAGGCGCTTGGTCCGTCAGCAAAAGAGGTGAAGATGCTACAGTTGACCGGACAAATCCAGTAAACGAGAAGGCAGCCTCGTATAGCAAACCGGTAGACTCAGCCAATTAACGAGATAAGAATTTATTGCATAAAAAACAAGACAAAACTCCTAATATACCCAGAGAAGAGTGTTATACAAAATGGCAATCATACATCGTACATGTGTCACTTCCCCTCTTGCCATTTGCCATGCCCACATGTCTGGCCATTCAGAACCCCACAGAACGCCCTTCTCCCATTTCTTCCCTTCCCTTCCATTTTCCAGCTTAGCAGCCTCCGGTCTATAAGGCCCAATGTCCTCGTCGGGATAATTGAATCCCACACGCCATGGTATATACCCCCCCTTCAAACGAATTCTACTCCGCATTCTCAGCCCGCGCAGCTACCTGCTCCTGCGCCTGAGCCTCCATCGCCTCCCGCTGCAACCGGCGCTCACGCCGGACCGCTTCTATCGTTCTCATCCGTGCAAGCTCCCGATCAATCTCTTCCTTCTCGAGCGGGATCTTGTGCGATTGTTCGGCGGTGGGCCAGAAACCCGCTACGCTGAATCGATCGTCGAGGTTTGTGCCGAAGTAGTACATCCAGCCGATGGGGAAGAGGACATACACGCCGAACTAGAGGCGGGTTAATGGGGTCTGGTTCAGTGGGGAGATAGAGGGGGGTGATCTTTGCGAAAGTGAACGCGAGAGACATAGGTATGTACCTTGAAGACTTCGAGGTTGCCCCCTTGTAATCTGCGCAGGATGGCTGACATTGTGAGTTGATGTGGTTGTATCAGAGAGCTGTACGGTCCGGAGATGCCGTGTTCGATAGAGATGAATTGTATGCTCTGTTTTCGGTGTTGCAAAGCTCAAGCTCTCCTTTTTTGTGCTAATTGCTAATTCGACGAGCAGTGACACATGCGGCGTTCTTCAATGCATTGGACTTGATAGCAGAGTCCGCGGACTTCCATCGGCCCACCAGCAAGTGTCACGGAACTTTTGGTGAGAGGAAGATCAGCGGTTCCTGCAAACAGGACAAACAAAGCCACGTGCGGTCACCTGACTTTGTAATGTATCTGCCAGTGAGCCTCGGCTTGCAGGCTCGGACCGTCGGCCTCCCCGCAATGAGAGTCGGTTCGGTGCTCCTGCTCACATAGTCTAGCCGTTGAAGGAATGAGGAATTGAGGGTCCTTAAGCTAAGAATGTGGTATTTATCTGGAGCGTTGCTGGCCGATCTCCTGTCCCTGCTTATTGACATTAAGTATCTCCGTTGTCCACATATCTGGGACTCTTAATTTTTATAGAGCCGGACTGCTTCGTGGTTAATTTGACATTTGCAACACCTTTTTTCGTATTTCAAGATGGGAAACGAGGATCTTATCACTCTCACATACCTAGACCGCATTGCGATCATCACATTCAATCGCCCCGAGAAGCTCAACGCCCTCAACGCAGACCTCTACTATCTGCTTGGTGAGCGGTTGCGGGAAATTGAGAAGCGAGATGATATCTTCATCACCATCCTGACAGGAACTGGCCGTTTCTTCTCAGCGTAAGCATGCCGCTTTTTTCTTAGCTGCTCCTACACCACTAACTTCCCAAAGCGGAGCAGACGTGACCTCCACCCGGCCAGGCGGCGACCTGAACAGCGACTCCCGGCGAGAGGTCACACGTACCTTCGTCGTCAACAACCTCGACCTCACCCGCACCGTCTACAACCACCCCAAGATCCTCATCGCCGCACTCAATGGCCCAGCAGTCGGTCTCTCCGCAGCCCTCGTCGCCTTCGCCGACTTCGTCTACGCCGCCCCACACACCTTCCTCCTGACCCCATTCTCCTCCCTCGGTCTCGTCACCGAGGGCGGCGCCTCCCGCGCCTTCGTCGAGCGCCTGGGCATTTCCAAGGCCAACGAGGCCCTCATCATGAGCAAGCGGATTACCTGCGAGGAGCTGGTGGCCACCGGCTTCGTGAACAAGGTCATCTCCGCCCCGTCTGGTAAATCCGATGACTCGGCGGGGTTCCTGAAGAAGGTGCTCGAGGAGGTCGACGATCGTCTGGGTACACATCTGAACCAGTCGAGTCTGCTCAAGATCAAAGAGCTCATTCGGCGTCCGGAGCGGGAGCTGCTCGACCGCCAGAATACGTATGAGGTTTTCGCTGGCATGGAGCGCTTCGTCAAGGGGTATCCGCAGGAGGAATTTCGCAAGTTGGCCTCGGGTGAGAAGAGGCATAAGCTGTAGATCTGGGCCGGCCTACCCCCTAGCTCCGCATGATTCGAAGGCTCTACCTCAATTGCGATGACCGTTATTCCATCCGGCTTTGCTTTGTACATATGGTGACAGCGTTGTTCCTTGGATAATGTGATTCATTGCCAGGGATACGGGTTTCGACAGCTGCCTGTGATGGATGCTTCGAATCGCAGAATTATGGAGCATAGAGATCTTGCCTAACCAGCAATCATTTCCTTAGACTGAAACGCTATATTATACATGTTACTTTTCCCTGCTTTACCGGTTCAAAACGCCGTCCGTCCAGATGCCCTCTGAACCAGGGAGCTTCTCTATCGAAAGTCATAGTAGCAAACAATAAGTGAAAATGTACTATCGTCCATCGTCACTGTCCGTATCCTCCTGCTCCTGCTTGGCTAGAATGTCCTGCCATTTACCCAAGAACTCACTCATGCCACCTGGACCAGAAAGAGATGCATCAACAACTTCTCTGGGCAATTTGTGCGCGGAGTACTGAGGGGTACTGAAAGAATATGCTTCTGGGTCGTCACGCTTCACGAGACGGAATTCGGGAAGGAATGGTGAATCGTCTCCATCGTCCGCGCTTTCAACCTCTTCTTCTTCTGACTCAGAACCCTCATCTCCATCCATCTCCACCACTGTGGGGCTGATCCCGTTGAGAGAGAGTCGAACAAAGCTTTCCTCGGGAGCGTCTGCGTCCTCTTCCTGTATTCCAATGGGATCCTTCATCTGCAGGATTTCCAGCCAACTGAACAAAAGCGGGTCGGTTCTATCAGCCCAAGGGTTGATGTCGATAAGCCACACGCGCTGGTGTGGCTCAGGGATATACACGTCAAAGACGAAGTTAGGGTCTGGAAACGTGTCCTTGAGCTTGTCGTCGAAGAAAGCCTGGATGCGTGATCGAAGGGTATCTCGCAGCGAGAAGAGGAAGTCGAAATGGTTCTGGTCGCGCTGGCACATGCACAAAAGCACACGGTTGCGTACAAAGCAACGGAATTCAAGAGAGGGATTGAAGTTAACGTATTTGCGGAGGACGAGGTGGTAGGGGATGTCGGGCTGGGTGGCTGGCGCATCGGGCGAATCGTCTGTATCGGGCACGCAACCATCAAATGGATGCTCCAGGTCGTGTGTGATGAAGTCACTGCTCTTCAGGAGGAGGTATATATCATTTGGTGTTCGGCATTGAAGATCGTTCGTCGCCGACATCCACACAGCATCCTTTGGGGCACTCCAGTTCAGCTTTGGTGTTACTTTGCCGCCAAACTCTGAGATGGTTGCCTTGATCTGGGAGTGGATTTCTTGCCATTCAACGGACGGATCTGGCTCCTCGTCTGCACCGTCGTCGGAGAATGTGTCTAGGTCATCTTCGCCCTGCGGGGTGGTCTCTGGTGGTAGAACGATTCCATCGGCGCGGAGGTAGGATACGAATGAAGGTGTCAACGGTATAGCACGAGATTTAGGGGTCAGTGTGCGGTATCTAGTCCATGATGCTGCTAGTTAACTTCATGATCTTTCAACCGTTTGAGAAGCATGAGGAGCATACCGAGGTTGCCAGTGATGATAAGAGCAATTAAGGATGTGAGAGTAAGTGACTGGGGGAAAGGGTAGCCTCTGCAACTGCGCCGCTGAAGACTCGGCTGGAGCCTGTGTATCAGGATCTAGAAGCGGCATGATCGTTGTTGATTCGCAAAAGCAAAAGGATATATAGAAATATATGAGGGGCAAAGATCTCGATATCTATGACTATTTTAGTGACTCAGCGGGGTCCGTCAAGGGAGGTACTTACCATTTGTGGACTAGTCGAATACACTTTGTCACGTATTGTAAGATTGTAAGATCGATTACTGCTGGATGCCACGTGTGGTGCCTGAGGCAGCATTGATGATCATTGCTTGCGGCACAGCTAAGCTCTCATCAGCCATTGTCTTTCCGTGTTGTTGGCATTTTCTCGTCCAGCATCCTGTGCGCCCGTCAATATGGCGTCGGCCGGTCCGGATCCGCAAAGCCTCAAGTCATGGCAGGATGCCTTCCAGTACCCAATTCCCACCGTTCGCCATCTGGAACAGGAGCTACGTCGGGACATCGCGAGCAACAAGGAGAGGCTCCGAGCTCTCGTGGGGTAAGTCTTCGGCGAGACAATTGGGTGGATCATCGCTAATATTAATTTCGGAATCAGAACGAGGTATCGAGAGCTCGTTGGGACTGCCGAGACAATTGTCCTGATGAACCGCGAGATTCAGGAGGTGGATTCGACTTTGGCCGACATTGGACGAAGATGCAACCCACGATTGATCGAGAGGATGCATGAGCACATGAATCAAATAAAGGACGATGCTCAGGATAAGGGTAAGAAGCTTGCACTCTCGGGCTTTGCAGTTCAGGGAATTGATTCGAATACAGAAACAGAGAGACGACTATTGGGGGCTCAGCTTTCACTTCTCCACCGCTGCACGCAGGCGATTGCATATCTTCTGAGAAAGCGCGGTTCCCCACTGCTGATGGCGAAACTCCTGGTTGTTTCTCGACTTCTTCACAAGACGCTTTCACAGCAGAAGACCATACCACCATTTCTGGACAATTTGCGCAACCAGTTAGCATCCCTGCGACGGACACTCCTGAAGAGAGTCGACAAGCGACTCGCGTCCGCAAAGTCCACCGTTGACGATATAATTGAGTCATTGGCGGCTTATTGCCTTGCGACGAGCTCCTCATCAGACGATGCTATTCGCCATTTTCACCACGTTCGCCTGGAGGTCATTGGAAACCTGCTAGAACTTACTGAGGCGTCGGGCGAGAATGTTCCGAACGCTCTGCAGCTCTACATCCAAACTCTGCAAATGTCGAAGACTCTGCTTTCTCGTCGATTGTCAGATGTGCTCAATAAGTTGAAAACAAGACCTATCTTGGCCGACCCTGACATCCTCAGCCTTGATGAACTGAGCGTTGACGTGCTGGGACGTTGGGTAGCTGCAGACGTCAAGAATTTCACTCCCTGGATCAAACTAAGTGAGCTGTCGAAATCAGAGGCCGAAAAAACAATCAAACAGTGGTCAAGACAAGCGTTCGACGCTTTTGTCAAAGGCTGCAGTCACGCCTTGACAGACTGGTACAATTTCTCTGAATTACTCGCTCTTCGTCGCAGAAATTTGGAGTTATGGCTCAGCTCCTTGGGCTCAACACCTACTCATTCGCCCTTGAACGTCCTAGAAGGCATTCGATCTGCTTTCAATGAGCGGCTCAGCCAAATACTATCAGATCAGGCCAAGGAGTTGGAGCAATTCGGCCAAGCTGTGTCTTCTGTGATCACAAATTGGGACGCCAAAGAACACGTTGAGACGCTTTCCCTTTGGGATGACGAACTAATCAACCTTGACATCTCGGACGGTGCGGCCGCTTTCAAACAAACAATCGCAGATAGATTGCTTGGGCGCGACGCAGACGTATCCGCAGTGTTAGCAAAGTACGAGACCTGGCTTGTGGCCATTGGGAAGTCCAAGGAGTATATCAATGAAATGAAACGAGTACGATGGACCGACATCCTCGAGGAAGGAGAAGAGGAGGATACAGACATGGATATAACAGCCATATTAAACGATGACGATACTGCATTGCTGAAAGACGCGCTCCAGCAATCTGTTCGGGAGTCGCTCAACCTCCTGCAGTCATCCTTCGCCGAGATTCTCGAAACCTTTGGATCTTCTCATCGACACAAGAAAGCCGCCTTCCTGCTAAAACTCATTAGACTGGTTAGGAAGGACCTCCCTGTTGACTTCATTTCCAGCGATTTCGTCTTTTCAAAAGAAATCGTCCCTCAGCTGCAACAAATCCTTACCGCACAGGTAGTCACACTTACAGGACCCTTGAATATATGGCCCAAACGCGCCTCCCAAACAGATAGAACATTACCTGGTCGGAGCCTTTGGGAGGGTGACCCTGAACTTCCGGTTCAGCCTTCACCAGCAATTTTCAAGTTCCTACGACGTCTTGTAGACAGGATGGATGACTACGGCTTAGGGCTCTGGGACGTGTCTACTACTCAAGCGCTCAAAGGAGCATTGCGAAAAGAGCTTTGGGCCACCGCCGCAGCTACTCTTGAGGCTTTGGAGCCGGTACACGATCAAGAGGAAAGCACAGCTTCGAAAGAAGCTCAAACAGTCGAGAATGGAGACAATGATAAAATCCAACAGACGGAAGCCGACGTTACAATCGGAGCGCAGAAAACCGACGACTACAAGATTCAGCTCTATTTTGATCTAGTCTACTTGAGCAATGCTCTGGCAACCGCGGAGCCGGCTCAGGACTCTTTGTCAGACGCTGTCGAGAGCCTCTGCAGCAGTCTAAATTCGAATCCGAAGACGGTCAAGATTCTTGAGCAACGAGCTCATGATTATTGGAAACGAACGCATTTGTTGTTCGGGCTCCTGGCAGTGGGGATAGAGCAACCATGACCCACATCAGGCCAAACATCTTGTATATATCATCTTGTTATGCACATACATAGCCATAATTTTCTTCCGCATGCGCATGAACTGAATCTTTTAACCACCTTCACCAACTGGCGACCTAAAGTATCATTATTCCGCGGCTTCTTCACCGCCCACGTCACGTTTCCAGTTTCCGACCCGCAAACAACTTCGCCGCGGGAAAGCTAGAATGCCTTCCTGCCAACTTCCTACCTGTGTACGCAACCCCCTACGGCTTCAATACATGGTTTTCTCGAATGATCTGGCGGTAGCTTCAACTCTTCCATCATGGCTTCCCCACGGCTACCATTTCTGTATCCGCATTTGATGCGCGCGATTAGAACATGCGAACCGTCCACCTACCGCACGATTCGGAGTCCCTCACGTAATCGTGCGTTTCACGCCAGTCGATCCCGCGCTCAGGAAGCATATCATCGGCGCTATGGGCCCGCTGCTGAGGCCAACCTGCCTCCTCCTTCGAGACCTAAAGAAGAGTTGTCCAAAGAGCAAGCGTCGAAAACGCCAGCGGCGAAGGACGACAACCACAAACTAGAGCAATCGCAGTCACAAGATGGTACCAAGAGCAACGGTCTGGACGCTTCACATGAGAAGGATGACGACCAAAAGACGGCGCAATCTCGTGAGAACCAGTCTCCGAATGACTCGCACACACAGGAGGAGGCAGCCGAGGCGGACTTTGACGCCCCGGATAACCATGAAGCCTCGCCAGTTCCCACCGAACGTCCAGACCAGGACCGGCACATACCTAATCCCCTCAACGATAACCCGCTCGCAGGCGTTCTCCATATGCCATCTCCTTCATCCCCCTTGACTACTACAGAAACATCTCCTTCCGCTGGTAAACCGCAGCTGGCTCCTGCCCCCTATGTCCATCACTTCGATACCTACTCCCTCGTCTGCGACTTATCAAAAGGTGGCTTTACGGAAGGACAGTCCATCACCATCATGAAGGCTATAAGAACTATTCTGCACAACAATCTAGAGATTGCCAAGCAAAGCCTGACTTCTAAGTCCGATGTCGAGAACGAGACCTATCTGTTCAAAGCGGCTTGTTCGGAGCTCCAGTCTTCCCTCCAGACAGCTCGAAATTCCGAAATGCAAAGGCAGCGCGCGTCCAGAGCACAATTAGAACACGAGGCGGATATTCTGTCCCAGCGCCTGAACCAGGAGCTTGCAGGGTTGAAAGACGACATCAAAGGAATGTTCAACGACCACAAGATGACGACTCGAGAACAGCAACGGAGCATTGATACATCGGTTCAGGAACTCAATTATAAAATTACTGTCTCGTTGAACAGCGACGGCAAAAGTGAAATCGAAGGTCTCCGGTGGATTCTGACCAGGAGGGCTGCCATGGCTGTTGCTACAAGTGCCTGTAGGTCGTCCCCTTTTGCTGCTTAGGAAGAACTCATTGTCGTCCGACCAGAGGCTAACCTACATCTAGTCATGATCATTATTTTCCTCAAGTACTACTCCGTGCGCAAAGCGCAGGAAGCCGCTGAGAAGAAGAAAGAGCCCCCCGCCAAAGAAACCACCGAGAAGAGAGTCGCTCAGGAAGCCGCCCCACCGCCTACGCTACCTGCTGTCCCAGAGATCATTGTCAGCGAGTCTCTAGGTTGATGACAGTACAAGCGTTGTTCTACCGCGCTCCGGTCAATTGGTGCTGGCTTATTGTTCTGATGCTTTGTGGTTCTTTCATTTACCCCTTCATCACTAGACGTTCCCTTCTCTGTACTTTTTCTTTGTGCTTGACACCTGGTCATTGGCCCTTGTGCGGGCTCGTTTCCTCACTACCACTTCGATACCCCGGGATATTATAGAGGCTTGAACAGATAGACGGACACCGAGTCATTATTCATTTCATATATATGATTATTGTAACTGTACTTATCTATCATTCTATATATAAACAAGACTCACGGACGAGTTGAGCCGAGCCTTCACCGTCATCTCCAAGTAATTGTCACATTTCATGTCATCATGAAGTCATGTGCATCAGGGAAGACGTAAAGAGAGTCAAGGTGTAGAGTTTGGCCGAGCAGTCGAAACCGTAGGGCCAGCCAGGTCTTTAGAAATCGAATCTGAGCGCAATACTCGGCATACTTTGCGAGGCCGCCGACTGCGCACCGCTAGTTTCACCTCTCCCCGCTGCCGTTCCCGGATCCGAACTTCGAAGAATCTCTTCCAGAAGGCTCTTTTGGTCTGGCTTCATCGAGGCTACGAGAGCTCGGAAGGTGGCCTGATCCGCTCGAGCAAGCTCCAGTAGATGAGCGGCGGTTTCTCTGTATACCGGGTAACTCTCGCGTTTTGCGCGCGCGAGAAGTGCGGACATAACCAGGGAGAGTGCCGTGGGCAATTCATTTGCGGCAAAGGTAGTGCTGGTGACGTAGGAGACTAGCGTGCGTGCAATGACTGTCCTCGAGTTCTCCGGGTCGCTTGGGATCTCCCCTGTCTCCAGGGGACAGCCGACTAAGAAGGCTATGAGACGGGGAAGGAGATACCTGGCAATGAGGTCATCTGTTGGTGATCTTGGTGTAGAGGTAAGGAGGATTGAGCGAATACAGCCTGCAGCAACGTTGGCGAGACCGACGTCCTGAAGACAGTCAAGGAGCTCGTTCAGGACACGAGGGATGGCAGGATCTTGAGCAGGCAGGAGGTGGCCCCCGGTAGTTAGCAAGATCGTAATAGCAAGGAGTGTGTTTTTGGCACATGGTAGGGATGACTCGGACTCCCGTCGCTGAGCGATCGTCAGAGTCGTGAGGAAGCGGGTTAGACATCCGCGCAATTGGTGAGAGACGATGGCGAGATCCTGGGGTTCATCTGACGCGGAGGTCTTCGGATGGGTGATGCCATATATAAAGTGTTTGAACGTTGGAAGAGCCTGAGGCATAACTTCCGCTTGACACAGTCCGGTCGCCAAAATGGTGGTAAAGATGTGCAAAATGCATGCATTAAGGTCATTACGGATGATAGAGGGAAAGATGGAGGCAACTTTGACCAGAGATGAAAGCGCTAATCGAATAAGCGCCAGGGAGTCATCCGACGTCACGTTGAATCGGGCGAGGGAAGTGGTCTCACGCAGATTCGGTAGCAGCCCGGCCAGAACAAGGATGATACTTCGCGTGAGCTCGAACAGCTGCTCGATATCATCGGAAAGATGGTCGCTGCGCTCGTCGCCAGCCTTGGCTGATGGGTGGTCTAGTGAGAGGTTTCGTGCTATTTCGACAATCACGTTCTGGATGGGGGTTCCCTCAGTAAGGGCGAGGCGGTCAAAAGTGTCCATCGTCTCGGAAAATATGGCATCCTGATAGATAGCATTTCCGGATATGACTGGTCTCAGAATTCTCTTGAGGGCTTGCAGGATATCCAAGCGCTGAGATGCCGTCGTCGACTGGTCAACCAGAGCTTCGAATGCCAAGCCAAACAGTACGAAGAAGAATGCGACAGGTTCGTCGCGGTAGTTGATATCATTTATCTTGTCCGCCGCTTTCCCGTTAGGCATGTTTGCTTCTTCTTCCTCAGGATCCTTGGGCTCCGTTGTCTTTCCGTCCAGGGCATCGAAGACGAAATCGATATCCTTCTCGACTAAGCCGGCGATCGCGTCGACAAGGCTCAGCCAGGAATCCTGGTAGAACTACGGTTTCTTGTGTCAGATTTGTCATGAGCAGGCTGCTTTGGACTGGGCTCACCTTCATGAGCGTTTCCCGGTTCAACGCCGCGTACACCTCGTCTAGGTCGGTACTTTGTGGGCCAGTACCCAAGCTACCCGAGATGTCCGGTTCGAATCTTAGCCGAGCATATTCTTGGAGAGAAGAGAGCCACAGCGGGGTGAGCGTCGCGAGATAAGGTTGAACGACCTCGTTCAGATAATCCTGTTCGATGCTTGCGATCTGTAGCCGCGCCCAAGCGGCAAACAGAGCCATCTTGACCATGACTTTAGCGTTGGAATTGAGACCTTTGAGATCTCCAAACTCCGTCGTGTCCGGATTTTCTGGAGAAGATTAGCATTTTTCAGAAACTCACCAACTGCGCACTTACTGGAGAAGTTTTCCAGCCCAAGAACGAGGACCTTCAAGATCCTGCCCATTCGTTCTACATTCGTCACGATACCGGTTGCGATAAAAGTCGCAGATACATTGATAGCCTCGGATGCCAATTCTGGAGATGAATCAGCAGCAAAAGCCGGCGTGAGCGCCGATCCGATCTGGGCTTGGTATTGCTCGAGGAGGGAAGCCTCTGCAAAGTCTGGATCAGGGGTTTTGCCGAACATCTGTTATGAGTCAGTTATATCATCACCCTGTTGAAACAAGAATGAGAAAGCCAGTTACCTTGAGAACCTGATCGATAATCTTCAGTCCCCAGACTCTCAGCTCTATGACATTTGCAGTGGACGCTGAGAATGCCATCCGGACAATATCTCCAACCTTGTGCTGCAGGGCAAGTTCGGCAGGAATTGTCTGATCAGGCAAAATTGCTTCCTGGACTGCTGCCAACAGCTGACTCAGACAACTCATCACAAAATTCCGTGTCTGCCATTTCAACAGCTCTTGACCGGTAACAGTTTCATTTGCAACCTCCGATTGCCCTGCCCCAGCAATTGCAGACGCGAAACCTGCAACCTCGTCGTCTGGAATGTCATTGACAGTCGTCTTAACAGCGGACGTTGGCGGGATGTCCTCCACTTTCAGCCGGGTTTTGGTCAACGTATTCTGGCAGCGCTGAATCCATTGCTCAGTCTCTGAGAGGGCGGTTTGCTGCAGCCAGTCGAGAATCATATTTTTCAAGACCATATTATCAGGCGTATCGTCATATGCAAGCCAGATCTGCTCTTCGAGACTCGGCGTCGCTGCTCGAAGGACAGAAGTAGCATCTCGCTTCATGAGATTACTCAGTGCACGAATGGCCACATCCCTCATCAGAGGGTTGCCTGCACCTAATTCATCTTGGAGACGCCTCACGAACCCTGAAAAGTCCACAAACCCCGGCGCGTACAGTGACATGTGATCTAAGCACTTGGAGCTCTCGGTGACCAAAGCCGGATTGTCCTCCAGTTGAAATTGCCGCACGAGTGTCAGAATCAGGTTTCGTGTCTTTGTGATGTCTTGAAGATCAGGGCCGAGGACATTGATCAGTGAATCGACGCAACGACTTATTACGACCGGGGTAAGGAAGGTCATTTCGATGTTGGATGTTGCCAAGCTTGCGGCTTCTTCATTGTGAGTATCGGCGTTGTATAGCTGAGCAAGCATCCCGAGCGCGCTGGAAACAAATGGTGAAAAGGTCAAGCCCGCGGAATTGGCGACTCTTTCCAGACCCCCAAGAGCCCAGAAATGGACGACAGGGTGGGGATCATTGCAAAGTGACATTAAGACTCCAACGATCGTCTTGAGGTGCAGGCCAGCTGCCATACCACCTACTTGTGCGTGGATGCATCCCAAGGCCGCAGCACAGCCCGCGCGTGCATTAGGCTCCCTGTTATCAACGATAGTATCGACCAACCAATTGACCTGCGCAGTCATAAGTGTGTTTCCAGCACTGTCACAGAGTCGTCCAAGTGCTTCGGCACCAATTGTTCGGACAATTGGATCTGCGTCAATGACGAATTTCTGTGGTTGTAAGCTAGAGAATAGGATAACGGAAGGCCTCAGAATGTCTCACCTGCAGCAGCTCCTGTAGTACCTTCTCAGTACCAGGATTGAGCCTGCCGGATGCTGAACCACTGTCCTTGGCAGTGACCTTCAGCGCATGAAGTAATGCCACCGCAATGTTAACGATCATTGCAGCTTTGCGGCCAGGATTGCGCTGAAGACTCTGAGATGACAGGAACGTTGCAATCTGTTCCATAGTACTTTCTTGTACCTTAGGGGCGTACAGGCGAATGGCAACAGCGAACAGTTCAATCGCAGCATTGATGACCCCGGTAGCATGCGGGTCAGCCAAAACACTGTCTCTTTCACTTGTCGAAGAGTATAAAAGAAGAGAATCATGCTCGCTAGCTTGGCAGATAGGGAAAGTCAACTGCTATTGTTAGTTCCGAATGCGCGTGCCTACTGGCGGATGAATCACTCACGGCGTCGTCGATATCTTGGTCTGCTGAATCGACAGCTGACCAAGCAGGACCATTGTCGTTGTCCTGTTTGCCCGAAAGGGTTGCACGGATATATTGTCTGGCTAGTCCCGTGACACCAAATCCAAAATTATCGCAGAGATCCCAGAGATTCTCAAACTGAGCGGTTGCAGCAGCTATCGAACTTTCTAGCGGAGCAGGTTGGGTGTATTCCGGGTCGGCAAAGGAAGAGATGGAAAGACTCAACAGAGTAGTCTGGGAGATGACATCGGCGTGACTGAGAGGATGCACGTCGATCAGCTTAGAGAAGCACTGCAGAACGCGTCGCCGGACCATTGTGGCCAGATCATGCAATTGCAACGAAGGTTGGAGGCGTTGCGAAAGATCTGCAACAGACTTCTGCCGCGGAAGATCATCGAGAAATTCCACCGTATTTTGTAGCATAGCAGCGATTCTTCTCGCACCATCCGCTGTGATCAATTTGTTGTTGAACTCCATGAATACCAACAAGGAGCCCAAAGCACATTCCCGTACATGTGCAAGGAAACTCATCTCCAGGTGCCCACGCTGAGCAATATTTTCCTTGCCAAGATGCTTGGGTAGCGCATTTTTCCAAAGTAACATCAACTGGGACAGATGGATTTTCACGAAACTTGGTCCAAGGGGCATCAGCCCTCCGATCAGAATCCAAGCCACCTGAACTTGTGTACTCGCTGCCCGAAGCTCTGATTTGCCGCTCGTCTTCAGCAGATCAGTCGCCTGAGTGAAAACACGGGAGAAGACGTCAACAGAGCCGTAGAGTGGTTGCAGCCGAGACGTACTCAACATAGCCGATAGTCCGTTGGCGTATCCAACACAGCGCCGTGGTGCCTGCCGGGGCGTAGAAAGCTGCCCGATCTCTCTGCTCAGACTGTTCAAGCAGATGGTCACACAGGGTATGAGTTGATGAGGGCAAGCAAGGACAAAGTTCCTCAAGCAGTGCGCGGCGTGGATTTGAACGGTGTAGCTGGGATGAGGGAGGACTTGGAGCAATGCCTCGCGACAGGCTTCTGCCAGAGAGCCGAATGCAGAACCCAGGGACAATATCAAAGAAGACAGTGCACTCAGAGCGCTGGCAAGAGTGTATTTGCTGGGTTCGCGGCGTTCCTGAAGGACCTGAGGATAGTCCTTGAGAATTTCGTTGATTAACCACTTTGCAGCATTGAGCTGGCTATTCTCGCGCAGAGTTTCCCGTCCAACTGTCTCCTCCAGAATACCTTTAACAAATCTCCGGGTCATTAGGAGTCGGAATCGGTTATACGTAACGGTTGGATGGTTCAGAAGTTCAAAGAGGAGATGATTCGCAATCTGCCCGTAGCGCTCTTCGACAAGCTTGTCGCCTAGGCTGCGCAGAACATATTTGTAGCATACAGCAATACCGGCCCGTGTGCGATTGGACGTTGTGCTTTTCATATACTGAGTGGAAAGTTGGCGAAGTAGATCCGGTAGGAGGAAGTATAAACCGGGCTCTGCCTTTTTCGAAACCGAGGACTCCGAAACGTCAGCCTCGTCTTCGTCCTCTCCGGGTCTAGGCGCGGGTTTTTTAGACTGTCTCTTCATCTTCTTAGGCTTGGGAATGGTTGTGACTCGTGCATCTGAGGCGTGCAGTTTCACCAAGGCTTGCGCCAGACAAGCCGCAGCAGCGTGTCTGACAGGCGCAACATTGCTGTCAATGACTTTCCAGATCACAGTCCTCAAATGATCAAAGTCATTCGCATTATCGAAGAAAGGTGTTGTTTTCACCAACTGCTCGAGACAGCGACATGCGTGGACCTGGACAAAAGTGGACTTGTCACTGGTTGCGGCATTGCGAGCCTGCTTCCAGATATCTCGCGCTGTTGCTTCGTCAACGGGAACTCCTGCACCCACGACAACCTTGCGCAAGATCACAAAGATTGATCCCCGAAGTCCGGTATGGTTGCTCGAAGATTTCAGCAGTTTGAGCAAGCCCGATACCACAATTCCTGATTGCGCGAATACACTCTCTCCGGCGACCGCGAAGACCTCCCCCAAACAGTGAGCCGCGGCGAACTTCGTCTTGAGCTCCGCCTCATTTTTGCCTGCGTTCAGTATACCAAGTAGATCGGTTACTGTTTCAAAGAGTATCCCCCGATCCCCTTTGCCAAGTATAGCGCCAAAAGATCGGCCTAGGTTGTTGCGGATAACTCGAGTGATCGTTGGCGACGAGAGGGTCAAGATCTTGAATAGTTCCTTCTTCAAGAACTTCTGTTGGGATGATACGCTCGCCGAATCTAGGTCCGAGATATATTGTACCAAGTCCGAAGTGAAGGTGAGAAGGTAGAGGTCCTGCTGTTCGGAGGGAAGCGCATGGAGCTTGGTGATGTCCAGCTCCGCACGAGGGGCCGCATTGTCGGAAGGTACAGCTGTTGTTGCGTTTTCAGAAGAAGACATTGAATCCGACTGGCTCTGTCAGGCATTAGACATTAACCATATAACAAATAACAACCAAGGAAGACAAAATTTGAAAATTAGTATATGACCGAATCAGCCCTAGCTAAGTTCCCAGTTGATTGCGTCGATGTCCCCTTAATCGGGCAGTTGGCCCTGCACACCGGAAGAATGTCGGGCCGACTCCGCATGTATACTGCTTGCGCCGTTCCTGAATCGCAACTTTTATCTATATGATGCTGCATTTGCGGAAGAAAGTCACCGTCCGTTCCTCAATGGCATATATAGTAAGTCAAAGATTGCTTTTACAACAACGTCGCCGGGCGGGAATATCGGTATGCGAGATCTGTCGAAGTTTCTCCAGCGGCGCCCCGTTGTTCTCCGGTCACAATCGATGGTCACAGATCAGGCATGACAAGGCGAAGAATGACAAGGCAAAAAGCAGAGAGCGTCAAACAATTGCAAAGGAAATCAGCAGTGCTACGCAGAGTGCGTGTTTGACACCGAGTCTGCCGACGGTCAGCGCATGCTAACGTTTTGCAGTGTGGGGAGCTGATCCAAAGTTCAACCCCCGGCTAACTCTTGCCCTCTCTAATGCAAAACGAGCCGGTATTCCGAAGACTGTGATTGAAGCAGCTATTGCCAGAGGTCAGGGAATAAGTGTAACCGGCGAGGCCCTGGAGTCGGTGACGATTGAAGCCATCTTACCCCATTCTGTTGCGGCGGTTATCGAGTGCCAGACCGATCAAAAAGCTCGCGTATTACAAGACCTCCGGTATGCTATTAAGGAGGCCGGCGGTACTGTTACTCCGACGACATATCTTTTCGAGAAGAAGGGCAGAATCACATTTGAGAAGAAGGACGGCGTGAATACGGACGATTATTTAGACCAGGTCATCGAGGCCGGAGCGATTGATGTGGCAACGGATGATGAAGGCCGACTTGTAGTCTTCACAGAACCAACCGAGACGAAGAGCGTAGGCGAAAGGCTCACAAAAGCGACGGGACTCGCTATCCAGGAACTTGACATAATCTGGGATCCGAACAAGGACACTATGGTGGAGGTGAAGGATGAAGAGCAAGTCAAGGAAATCGAGGACATTCTGAGTACTCTTCGAGAGGATTCAAGCGTTCAAGATATTTATCTGAACACATCTACGCAATTTTGATGACCATCAACACGGAGACTTGTCAGGCGAACGAGCCTCACGGCAGCTATGGACATAGAACCTACCATGACGTTCGATTAACTGATCGTTCAATGGACAAATACTATATCATGTAAATATCAAACACTGGATAGTCAATCTGCACCGCCTTGATGGGATTGACCGCTTTATGATATTATCAAAGCAAAATCCATTACATATATCTGAAATCCAACAAAGGCTTCCAAGTGTTCTCAACATTGGCCAATATCAACATCATTCCTTACGTAAAGCCTTCATCGTACTGCGCATCAAGTTCCCGATCCCGCGGCTTCCTGTGGCGTCTAACCAGTCAAGCATACGCACCCTGTACTCCTGCCAATTCAACTTGACACCGCCATCTTTCTCAAGTGCACTCAGTGCCTTCTGGGTCACGGGTTTCCTCAATCTGGGCTTGCCCTCGGTGATGTTGTTTTCTTCCTCTATGTCAGAAAAGCAACCGGCTGACATGTTGCACAGTGCTACATGGTAACTGAGAGAGAAAATGGACGACAGGTTGAAGAAAAACGAAGCCTCGCGCTTCCTTTCTCGCGATGCCTCGTTCAAGTTCCGGGTGTATTGAGTGAGCGCACTCGTCGTAGCAGCTGGCAGGAGACATCCAAGTGCGTTTGGATCATCGCCATTGAGCCCTCGGTTTCGCCAAACCAGATTGCAGACGTCCATGACGTAGCCGTTGAATTGGCCCACCAGTTCAGTTGGATACAGCGAATCTGTAGAGTTTGGTACTTGAAGGATTTCGGAAGTCAGAGACGTTTCGAAGGACATTTTGTAGCTGGCAAGCACGGAGCTAATGATGGAGATGCTTGAAAGAATCGGTGTGAAAACGAGGGTATAGACTGTCGGGGCTAGAGGAATAGTAAGGCGGATCTGACCGTTCACGGGTGCATAAGAGAATAGGTCGGCTAGAACGCAGTAGAACTCGAGTACGGATAAGGCAGCTGGTTTGAAAGGTTGTATAACGTCGGTATTGGACGGCTGCAATACCGAAAGACTTTCTAGGATTGACAATGCTAGCAGTTCCGCATGCGTGATTAGGCGACCCAATGGTTTTGATTCTGCAGAGACTGAAGGTGACGACCTCAGCTTCACACCCCATTGACGAATAAGCGAAGAATAGAAGTCAAGAATGACTGTCATGGAGAATGGTCCGTTGCCCAGTATGGCAGCCTCTAAAGGATTCAAAAAGTTGGCTCGTAAAGTGTCGAAGTCCTGAATGGGGAGGTACTCAAGAAGAGTGAGAACCTCTTCTTGGTTGTCACGGCCGTTCCAAGACGAAAGATACTGTCTTAGAAAAGAATGGACTGACTCAGGGATGTCCTGTACCAAACTGCGAGTCAACGAGTGTACGTCCATGGGACCAAGATGGCATACCTTTGTATAGCGCACATAGCCCACGATGAGACTCAAGATGTAACCTAGAGATTCTGACGTGCCTAGTTCTTCATCTCGAGCGTGCTCCAACCGTTCGTCAAAAAAGCTCTTCAGCCAGTCATCTAACCGGAGCCTCGCATGCTCCGGTTGAGCCAGAAATAGATATGTCTGGGCTATGTTGTCTGCCATTGCGGATATAATCTGATTTGGAAGCTCAATCCGGTCGAGCCTTTCAACCAAGTGGTCGACGCTTCGCAGCTCTTCTAAAGAGGTACGGTTGGATGACACTCTCGATGTCTGGAGAACAGGAACGATCACTTCCATTTTCCCTCTCTTCACAGCTCCACGATGGACTACTTGAAAGCTCGATGCTTGGGCCGCTTGTACTTGCTCCAGATTTCTGTCTTGAAGAAGCTTTGCGTGACTAGTCCACTCGGGGTCGGGATGTTTGAAGACCAAGCCTCTCCGTCTCAAAGCGCCGAGGTCACCCACGATGATGTCTGGATAATAGTTCTTGAAGACGTTAAGCAAACTAATGAGTTCTTTTTCCTCCGCGCCGGCAGTATTGACCAGTTCCATAAGAGCCTGTATCCTAAAGGGCTTGACGTGCTTTCGCCTCGTGATCATCGAAAGCAAATGGCATAACGGCTTGCGGAGACTGATCATATCAAGGTGATTGAACAGCACTGCATAAAGTTTAGCGAGATGCGACCTGTCCTCGCAAAACTCGTGGACGAGGATGAGCCATCGCAGCAGGGAAGCCTGTGTAGCAGGACTCGGCTTGTTCTTGCTGGGACCGAGGCAACAGACGACCTGTGTGACCACCTTGGAAGAGACCCTGTCTATCGGATACAGGTTCTTTATCAAAGTAGTAATTGTTCCTTGATCAAGATGATTATTTCGTGTCAGAATATTGATCAATCGCTCAAGTGCAGATGGGCTGATGCCGCTCTCATAAGCGTTGGAAGCGATTGTTTTCGCCAGTTGACCGGCATCAGTGTATCGCTTCTTTGAGGGTACATAAGCAACTGCAAGCGAGTATTAGCAAGGAAACCTGCAAACCAACCGAAGTACGATGAAAATAGGCAAACATACCTGCTTCTAGATGCTCAAGTGCCTCAGGCAGGCTACTCGGCCTGGGCTCTATGCCAGATGGGCCTGACGGATTGTTAGCGAAGGCTGCCATGAATTTGAAGGACCGGCTGCAACTTACTTTGTGGATCGGACGACATCAATTGTAGAATATTTACATGAAGACTTGATTTAATTCAAATACAGCCGCGTTCCCTTTCTCTCTGGCGCTTGTTGGTAGGGTCGCGCTCATTCACGTTTTGTTGGGTGTCTTCGCGTTCCGTCGATGTCTCTTCGCGCCAATGCGATATCATGCGAATGGCCTTGTGCAGACACAAATCGTCTTCTTGCCAGAAAGGGCCAATGGATTTGGGGATCAGTTTGAATCACTCGTATGTCAATGCAACGGTTTGTGACTTGTATCCTCAACCGTGCATTCCCCATCGGTCGCGGGAATTATGAGCTTAAACCGAATCTGGCGATCAACCATATGGTAGTCTACTGCTCCCAATTTTAAAACGGTTGCTTGTGCTTCAGTAACACGGATTCTATGGTTACTGGTTCCGAAATATTAAAAGATACAGTTGATGAAGGTTACAACTCTCTTGATGGCAAATTATATCTAAGCTTTCATCCAAGAGTTACCCGGGTATATCTATAGCTTCCTCCGGCATCACATAAAAGACAAGACCTTCCGAAGCAAGTCATTCTTACTTCCTCTTGCGTGTCGACTTCTCAGCATTGTCCCTTCCAGACGCTTCAGACACCGCTTCCACCTTCTTCTCAGATTCGGCTGCTGCCGGCTCCTCTGCCTCCTCGTCGCTGTCGCCTCCTTGTCCAAATTCATTGACTCGCTTGTAATCAACCTTGTACTTATAGCTCTGGTAGAGCCAAATGAAGAAGATCACATCATCTCGGAGAGTCGCAAGCCGGTGGAGCCATGGCATCTTGACAGTAAATGCGAACAGATCATCAATGAACGTGTTGAGGAACTTGTATGTCAAGGCCTTGCCAGGCATATGAGCAACCGACTGTTGACAATATTAGCTTCATTACAGGAGTATTGGATCAAGGAGCACCAACCTTCAGGCGGTAGTTGATATAGAGACTGGGGACCATCATCAAAAAGCCATATGCGTAAACGCTGCCGACAAGTGTTTCAATGATGTAGGAGTACCACGACTTGTGTGTGTTGTAGATCAAGCTGTAGGCTGCATATGCACCGAGGAGAGGCACAGCAATGATATAGAGCCAGCGGAATGCGATTTCATCATACTCCTGTGTCTTCTTCTCGGTTTCCGAAAGCTTGTGCTTATCCTCGAATACCACAACGTAAGGAAGGAAAGAGTAAAAAGACCCTGCTGGCGGTGGACGCAGACGCACGTTCACTGTCTTAGTGATCTTCCACGCCTCCAGTAAGATACCGAAACCTTGACTGGCAAGAATCATCCAGGAAGTGTTTTCACTGTTATCCATCAAGTAGAGGAAGATGATCGTTTGCATGAACACGTTAGCCAAAATAGTGCGGACTGAGGTCCCAACAACGTCCTTCTTCTTGCGCCAGTGCGACTAGAGAAGAGCCATTAGTTCAATTGCATGCTGTGCTCCAGTTGGAAGAGGAACCTACAATGTCATTCTTGAACGCTAAGGTTTCAAAGATCATGTGCAGAATCGTAACCACACCAGTTGTACCAAGCAACCAAGGGTTCGTGTCAAGGAGGACTTCCTTGACCATCTCGAACTCGGAGCCATCGCCGCCCCCGGGCGCGGAGCCTCCAAATGCGGCTTGCCGGGCGTTTGCCTTTGCATTCTCGTCAACACTTGCCATCATGCTAAACTTCCAGTTGGACAGATTGTTCAGCTTGATCCGCAAAGGCATCGTCTTCACGGTAGAGTTGAGCTCGGTCATATGGCTTCGGAGTTGCCAGAAAGTGTTCAAGAACACAATAGGGTAGTACCACCCATTCTTACCAGAGGCATCTCTTGCGCCCGTCGCCTCGAGTTGCATGTGATGACGAATAGCAGGGTGTACCTGACGGTATTTCTGAACTCCGGAATCAGGAATCACCGATACCGTGAAGTTGGGGTGGTAGTAGGAGGCAATAGAGACATCCGGGATGCTGTTGTCTTCTTCCTCCTCCTCGACACCGTCCGGGCTGGTAAGCAGGTTCTTGAGCTTCTTGGCCTTCTTCTTGGGAAGATAATGGTTCAGCGGGCGGAAGAAGTGCACAGCACTATCTGTACTGTAGTCCTTGGCCGCTGGATCAAGTTGGTGTCCAGTGAGCGCAACATAGAAATGCGCCCAAAGCGTCCCATTTTGCTGGACCTCCTTGGGAATCTGAATGGTAGTCTCGATTTCCCTGTTGTCACTGTAGTTTCCGATCGTGAAGTTCTTTTCATTTAATACAAGAGAATCCGATGGAAGTGAGCTGAGAGCAGGAAGGACAATGGAAGGCGAGACGTAGACGCTGATATCGATGGCGCTGTTGGGAGGCCAAACTGGAGCAACGGTATCGGGGATGGGACTGTAGTCGGCGATTTCGCCGCGAGGCGGGCGGGCTTCGAAGGAGGTCAATTCGCCAACCTTCCCTCCGGATTCAGCATTCTGCGACTTGTTTCCGAAATATTGAGTGATGAGAAACTGCGTCAGCATAAAGATAGCTAGACCCTGAAGTGCACCCTTCAGGCCGGACTAGAAGGAAATTAGCTTATCAAATCCTGCCGACATTGGTACAAATGAATACGCACGCCGCTAGACTCCGATTCCTCCCTGCGCTGTCTCTGTTCTGGCATCGTGCTCTGCTGACTAGAGATCGACGATGTGGGAAAAAAAGAGTAACAGTTGAAAAGGAGGGAGGAGAAGAGAAAGGTAGAGCGGTACGCGGACAGCCGACGGTCGAGAACCGAGCGTCCTCCTTGGCGGGCCTTAGGCCATTAGTAGGTAGCGTTCCCCCTCGGCGGAGTCGGTGATCCATGATGTCGTCTCCGAACTTCATTCTATGCATGAATATTGCGCATAGCCCTCATATATCTCTTGCTTCTGCTGAGGTAGATTCCACGCCAATCTAGACTTGCAGCACTCTTATTCAATCGCGGCTTCTAGGGTTTATCCCTCCGCGATGGGCCTGTCTGGCGCGTAAACTATCGGCTGCGACCTAATGACGGACAATCAACCAGCCCCCGATTACTCGCGCCCCCAGTTTCCTGCCCATAGCGAACCGCGAGTATGGATTCTCACTGCAGGAGACTCGCCCATTGGGATATCGGTTACCCGCCAGATTCTTATGCACGGTGACTATGCGTTAGTTGGACTGGCGCATGCATACTTGGACCGGGACGAATGCCGTCGCAAGGAGTTCGGGGCCTTCCTGGCTGAAGTTGAGAGTCACCGCGACGAAGGATGGGTGCAGCGCTTCAAGACAGTCCCTTTGGATATCAGGTGCGGACGTTCTCGCCTCTGACCGTTTTCTACTTCATATGGATTTACTGATTGGAGCTCGCGTTCGACATGTAGAATGATAGGGCAATGTCAAGCCTTGGTCGCGGAGGCAGTCGCAGCATTCGGCAGGGTAGACATTCTACTCTGCTGTACTAGCCAGAGTAAGGAATCCGTTGTACTGTTTTTCAAGTTCTTTTTTATGTGCTGACACGCCAGAAGCTCTTATCGGGACGGTAGAGGAGCTTGCAGCTTCTCAGCAAACCTTGAACTTGGTCAGGGACCAGTTTGAAACCAACTACTTCGGTCCTCTGAACATCATCAAAGCAACGCTGCCTCACATGAGGGGGCAGAAATCCGGTCATATCATGATTGTTTCTAGCATTAGTATGACGTCTCTTGACCCTATCGCTCAGATGCGCCTCTAACCTGGAGTAGCTGCCCACATTGGTACACCCGGCCTTGGGATGTACTCCGCTGCTGGCTGGGCCCTGGAGGGATTTTGCGATGTAAGCTTGTAAAAGAATGCCCCATTTCTTATTTTCTAGCTAAGAGGTTGCATTATTTAGAGCCTCGCATACGAAATCGCCCCGTTTAACGTGAAGCTCACAATCTTCCAATGCAGCATCGAAATTGGTATCCTGACAAACTTGATAACCAGTGTGCCTCCGATAGTTCCAGCGTACTCTCCTGCCGTCAATCATGCCCCTTTGTTTCGTGGGATATTGAACAGACTGATTCCCCGTCTGCCCAACCAACAGACTGGGATCACGGAGAATGGTAACCAAGACTCAGATCAAGCCAGCTCTGCTGCAGAAGGGCCCTTTTCCGCCCCAAAAGTTTTCTCCATGTATCCGCCGCTAAGTTCCGCACATATGGAAATGTTGGTTGAAGAGACTGTGTACGCTATCACAGCCATCGGTGGTCATGAAAACCCACCTTCACGTCACATAGTGGGACAAGAAGGTGTTGCGAGCGTCAAAGAAAAGCTCAAAACCGTCAGCGAAGAAATGGAGGATTTCATTCAAGCAAGCTTCGCCGTCGATTACGCTGCCGACGGTGGCCCCGGTCCGTCCAAGGAAGATAATATGGCCCTGGGGACAAACACAATGAGAGAATTTGATGTTTGAAGCGCGCTTTCCCAGCTCTTATTGAAACCCTATTTTCGAGACTTCAACTGCCATTCCCTTCAGTAAAAAGTGGCTCTTAAGGGCTCCACATAAAATTGCGCATTTTAAGTTGTAGCCAGCACGAATCCCTCCCAGATCCTTTGAAGAGAAGTTTCTACTTCCCTCTAAGGTACCAGGCCTGTCTGACCTCCCATAAACTTCCCATGTCCTGGTTGTTTCGGTAAGCTCGAAATTCCTTCCAAGCATTTCCATTAGGAACGTCCTTGATACGCCCATCCACTTCCACGATTCTCAAACTGAGTGCGGTTGGGCCTCCGATGTTCTCTAAAATGATTTCTGAGGTCTGATCCGAGTCGCCGGCCAAATTGACTGAGGCCGACTCCTCTCCATTTGCTAGACCAGAAGCGACTTTATCTTCAAGGTCTTCGGTTGCTGCTGCAGCGCTTTCTGCTTCTGTGTTGTTAGACGAGACAGCGTCGAGTGTCTCTGTAGGTAAGGATGAATCTGCCTCTGGTCGAGAATTGGTGACCTCCACCGCCAAGCTTCTGGGATTGGCTACAAGGACAACATCGTCATCTGGTTCACAATGCTCCGAGTCATCGCCAGAAGATAGAGATTCCAGTTGACGCTTTTTGCGGCTACCGAGCTCGACTTCAGACTTCCGCTTTCTGGAGGCTCTGGACTTTCTTGTGCTATCGGTGTCCACCTGAGCCTCTCCGTTTTCCTTGGCAGTTCCGTTCGTTGGGACCTCGGGTTTGGAAATCTCGTCGTCCTTGGCTTGAGAACTTGCCGTAGAATGCTGCTCAGCTGGACTTTGAACGGCAGACAGGAAGACTCGTTGGCCTGAAGGGATTGCAAAAGTCAATCGCTTTCCGTTGATCTTCAGAATCTAGCCATGAGTATTGGTTAGCTCAAAGAAGGTATTCGCGAACAAGAAAAGACGGTAAGGGGGCTCTGCACTTACTTTTGCCTCCTTTTCAACCAAGACCTTATTTCGTCCCCTGCCACCAAAGACTCGCGAATACTTCCAGACATCACCTTCGCGCACAACTCCATGCTCAATGAGCGTACTCAGCTTCACTTGGGAGCTCTGTCCAGCGGTAAGTGTTTTGTCCATTTTCTGCTTTTGGCCCCAAAATTCTTCAAATTCATCCTCTTTAAATCGGTCAAACTTCCCCTTTTCCCTTTCGCGCACAGCCTCATGAGCTTGGCGTTGCCATTCAGGATCATACCGACCATGTTGGAGGTCTAGCTGAAACAGCCGAATACTATCTCGCCAGCAGTTTGAGTAGCGTAGGAAGGATTCAGGTAAAGGGGGTATCTTCGCTTCCGGATCATCCAACGTAGACTCGCGTTTGGGGTGTAAATTTTCAGGAAGAAGACTCAGTATCTCCTCTTTCTCATTTTCTTCAAGGCAGTCCCATGCCTCGCGGCGCGCGAGCAGTTTCTAGATTCAGAACAAGATCGATTAGCTTTCTGGTCACGTTCTATGACTGCGCACATAATCCACTCAAGTACAACATACCACAAGGTCTATATCAACCAGTTGCGAAGTGGTACTTGTCATCAACTTTTCCTCCTCCCACCGATCCTTTGTCGTTCTTCGGGGATTTCGCTTCGGTTTGGTGTTTGTAGACATTGCGGAGCCGGACGCGCCAGCGTCATCCAAGCCTGCTACATCAGCAGAGCGAGTTGAGCGGGTTCTGAACCATCACTGTTAGTATCTGCCCTTGATAAACGCGCGACAGACATGCACCGCGAGGGAAGCATATACCACAGCTTTCGCAGTCTGCTGTGTATATAGGTGGCATCACTTACGTCTTCGGTTTATTCCCCGTACTGCCGCTCTCGACCGCCTTGCGCTTGCGGGCCATTGTTGAGGACAACACCAAGGGATCACGGAGATTCTGCGTCCTGACAGCTGTCTTCTGGAAGTCTGTGCACACTTTAGACGGTAGAGAAGGTTGCAGTTGGTCTCACAATGGTTAAATCAACTCAGATTGCCAGGTTGGATGGTAAGATACAGCACAACGTAGTGTTGAAATGGAGCAGTCACTGACGTTAAGAGGAAGGCCTGATGCTAGCAGCGTCGGTGGATGATGAGCAGGTGGGTTGACGACTAATTCACTGAATCTTCACAAGAGAGCTGAGAAGCTAACCAAAATCTTTATCCAGGCAGAAGCGGAGCTTTCCGAGATTAAGTCTCAGGCCAAAATGATCTTTCGCCGGTTGAATCGCAATTCTGCACCACAAGCCAGTATTGAATCCGGCCAGTATAATTTACAGTACGCACGGTCTTCATATGCAGAACCCATGGAAACCTACTCATTCCGAATTTAGCTATCTCATCAAAGACGACATCTGCTTTTTGTGTATTTGCGATCGTTCGTACCCCCGGAAGCTTGCCTTCACCTATCTCGAGGATCTAGCAACGGAATTCACCACCACATACTCCCCGTCACAATATCATTCACCAACTCTGCGACCATATGCTTTTGTGGAGTTCGATACTTTCATTCAACGCACCAAGAAGATATACCAGGATAGCCGTGCATCGCAGAACCTCGATCGTTTAAATGACGAGCTCCGTGATGTGACCAAGGTAATGACCAAGAATATCGAGGACCTTTTGTACAGAGGCGATAGTTTGGAACGCATGAGCGATCTATCGGGACGTCTGCGGGAGGACAGTAAGAGGTATAAGAAAGCCGCAGTTCGCATCAATTGGGAGCTGTTGATCAAGCAGGTAAGTTGTCTGGACAACCCCCGGACGATTCCCAGAATGCGCTTCTGACCTCTCATAGTATGGGCCATTCGCGGGTGTTGGCTTTCTCCTACTCTTCCTAATCTGGCTTCGGTTCTTCTGATTCCTTTCCTCTTCCGAGCGCTTGAGGTGTTTACCTTCCCTTTCTTCGATGTATCTTAATGTTCCCCATGGATGCAGGACATCCTGCCACTCATACTTGGCCTCCTTGTCTTGATAGAACTCATAATCTCCAAGTAGAAGTCTCACACTTGCTATTCCATGACACAGAGAAGCAAGTAACTCACTACTGACGGCAACCAGAAGAGAGTCAGCATATGCGGTATGAGATAAAAAGTCATGTAGACGGCTTGCGAGGTCATTGTGACCAGCCGGATTAAAGGTTATAACTCGTCCTCTTCTTCGTCGAAATCATCCTCTTCACCCATATCATAGAGAATGCGTCCGCCTTCTCCAGGACCGTTGCCTTGCTGCGCATCAAAGTAGGGTAACACGACTCCTTCTCTCTCCCTTCTTTGCCGTTCGGTGAGACGTAATTCAAAGGTCGACTCTGGTTCATTGCTCTCCATTCCAACGTCCGACTCCACCGGCGGACGATACAGCGGGTGATCATCCAGTAGAATCACAATTTCCTTCGCGTAATTGGGCGGATAGCGCGCTGCTGGTGGTAGTACATACCACTCCAGAACGCCACGTCCACTCTTACGCCGATGCTCCATCTCTAACACGACGCCCTCCACAGAATCTTTTCCTGTCGGTTTGTCCAGTCGGCCGAGCAGGACTCCATGCAGCTCTTCTTCGAGTCCGAAAACAGGCGCAGCCAGACTGCGATCTCGGGCGGCTTTCTGCGCAAGTATGTGCGAGAACGAGTGGAGTTTTATGACGGTCGTTGCGAGATAGCTCAGCACAGAAAAAGAAGATGGAGAGTATGGATTTGCCCATAAGTGGCTCGGGACGTCCTGGTGGAAGGTCACGATGAGCGAGGTTTCAACTTTGGCGGGAGATGAGCCGGGGGGTGCGATGAACGAGCCGAGAAAAGTTGGCAAATGAAAATCCGAACCGGTCTTCTTGGAGCGCAAGAGTGGATTGATAGAGTCAATGAGAATTAATCGACCTATAACCGGGGGCAAAGACGTGAGCATAATTCCGAAGGAATCGGTCGGTATGTTTCACTCACGGCGCGAGGGAACGTTAGAAGCAGGCTGGTAAGCAGCGCCTACTTCCCTGACAATCTCCGAAGGATGTTTCTTTCGAGCTGAGATGAACACATCAACACCTTCGAAAGACCTCAATGTCTCAAAAGCTACGAGCGTTACGTGAACTTTTGAAAGCTTCCCCATGGGCCGTTAGCACAATGAATCAGCTCAAAAATAGCTAGATCATGCTACTGATAGCAAGTTTCATAGCTAGCATAAATGGTCAAGCGTAGCTTCTTCCTGATGGCCAAAATTACTCACTCTTGCACGTCGAATATACTCTTGAATCAATGGCGTCGCTGGTTGTTCCAGAGAGTCCAGCAACAATGTGAGTGGGGAAGCTGTGTCTCTGAGGCCCAGAAGTTTCGAGATTAGAAGTAGATTATGTGTCTGTCGATGAGATAAATTTGAAGGAGCCATTTTGTAGGCTACAATGTTGTGAGCGCCTCTGTCGGAGATGAGAAGTTCGCGGTGCGGGGTTTGCTGCGAGGATCGGAGAAATTATTGAATCATCGACAGCGCAGAATATTCTTGAGCGATGGTCTTTGCTACTACTTTTTGGAGTTAGACTGAGGCTCAGCGGGACGGGCCGTCAGGCTGCATCAAATTCGCAGATTACTAGGTGCCTGACTGCCTGAGGCACTGCAGCGAGTTAGACGGTTAGACCTCCATCTCTCATTAGAGTCAAAGAGCGCAAGGTATTTTTGTGGTCAGGTCAAGCGTGGAAGAATGAGGATTTTCTAGCTTTCCAAGGAGAGTCAACAAGCCATGGTGAAACTCGGTTTTGCCGACTAAGAAGTAAGACACCCTGAAAACCACTCTTTCAAATCCTTCGTTGAGATTGCTGGGAGGCGACACGCCTACAGGAACGGCATTCTCACACGTCAGTTTCCAACATACAAGTCGGCTATGGTTCTAGGCTTATAGTGCACGGGTATGTGTGACCTTAAGTATTAGGATGTAGGCGGGTCTTCGATGTCTCTCTGAGCTTCCGCGACCACAAAGACAGTCTGTCTCTCAAAAGAGACAGGCTATCGGACCATTCTATCCGATAAAAGTGTGCCTTAGCGCTGGAATTTCGGATTCAGCACTGTTAGAGATATCCACCAAAGGTGAAGCGCATCTCGTTCAGCTATATCTTTCTTTTTTCTGCAGTGTTTGGTCTGTAGCAGATGATATAAAAAATGGTAGTCAAATTGACGATCTGGTGAATACTTTATGCTTATTTTTGGTAAAGGAGTCATATGTTGAATATAGACCTGCAAAAAGGAGCTACCGCGCGTAAAATCGGAAGAAATCCAGCGCAGACGGACACTAGCTAATCCTGTGCCGAAAAGGCATTGACCCCTTCCGTGATTCCTATCCTTATCCTTATTAAGGTTGGTATTAATAGATGATGAGATAATGGACGTGAATGAAAGTTGTGGAGGATGATAAAAGTCGAAGGCTTGAATTGGCTTAGTGGCGCATCAGGTAGAAATCGGCAACCGTATTAACTTCACCTTCTCCGTTTCAACTGCACCGAAGGTTGTTTCAGCGAAAGACACTGCAAACCCCATTTTTCGATGAATTGATACCCTTTTGTAGACCAGTCATGAGTTCCCTGTTCTCTCTTTAATAATACCCTCACCGATCCCCGAATATTGCCTTACCCTCGAGCGTCGAAAGAAGCACGCCTCCGTTGTCCACCCTTTACGATCACGATCTCCGAAACAGCGCAGAATTGAAAAATGGCAGAGCCCCCAACGAAAAGAGCGAGACGACTTGATAGCTCGACAATGTGGGACTCAGGTGATCGGAATACGCGTTCTCCTGAGCCGGATTCAGATATTACAAGAAGCCCTCGGCGTGACGCATATCAGAAGGACGATCGGCGGCGTGAGGGGCCCCGTGACGACAGGAGATATCGTTCACGCTCAAGAGATCGAGCTGAAAGGCGCAGAGAAAGGAGCAGGTCTCGAGACCGACGTGACCGCGACCGTGACCGCGATCGCGATAGGAGAGATCGGGATAGGGATGGCCGGGGAGCGAGGGAAAGAGAGAGAAGTGCGAGCCGAGAAAGACCTCACGATAAACGAGGTATGCCGCATCCTACCGATGAATACGAGTTGCTCATGCCTAACACTCTTCAAGGATTTCGAGACAGATACCGCGACCGTACCCGCTCACCTGCTCGGAATGGGAATAGGGACAGGACTAGAACACCACCACCTCGAGGGCCGAAGGGAGGCCGCAGAGACGATCGCAAAGACAACCGTCCGTATGGAAATGGCGTCCCAGATTCACCGTCACGACGAGACAAGGACGCGATGGAGATGGAGCCTGATGTACCGATCGAAGAAGATGAAATGGAGGCACTGATGCGCAAGAGCATGGGTTTTACGAGGTTTCGGAGCACGAAGAATACCAAAGTGCCTGGAAACAACATCTACGGTGTGCGGAAAGAGAAGAAGACAGTGTACAGACAGTACATGAACCGTGTAGGAGGATTCAACAGGCCTCTCAGTCCGTGATGCGAAGCCACACTACAACTTTGAGCAACAATCGCACAGAGCTCTCTACTCCCATCAACTTCTCCTTCTCATCTTCTCCATCTGGGCAGTTTTCTTCAGAACCGTTGGCAATCTATTATGCGCATTTTCCGGAGCAGGTTTTGTTATGGCATGCTCTTGTGTGTTTGAGTCGGGCGGGATATTCGGAGTGTTCATATTCATTTCTACCAGATTAGAGCTAGGTCATACGTATCAGACTCTCAGTACAATACCAATAGCTTTCTGGCGATCAGAGCAAAATAATAGTACTTCCTCTATCAGCTCTCATGTCAAAGCTCCCTGAGACCCGGCACATGACTCCAGTGACGTATGTGCCTTGTAGCCATTTTCTATCCCCACACCTCCCCATCTAGAGAGCATCTAATAACGCATATCAACAACTCCCGCAAGTGTGGCTTCCATAAGGTTCCTGCAACAAAGATTGTCCTTGAAACGTATGATGTCGGTCTCGAGTGAGCGCCGTGAAATTGTTATCGTTGGTATGTATGCTTTGCTTTCCATCCGAACTACCCCGCACACATCTTGAGGTCCACAAAGCTGATAAGATGGTCACAAAGGCGGTGGTATCATTGGATGCTGTTCGGCATATTATCTGACAAGACACCCGTCTTACGATCCATCTCGCCATAAAGTGACCCTGATCGAGGCGACGGAAATCGCGGGAGGAGCATCAGGCAAAGCTGGGGGACTTCTGGCGCTATGGGCATACCCAAGCAGTATAGTTCCTCTGAGCTACAAGCTGCATGCGGAGCTGGCCGATGAACACAACGGTAAGGAGAGATGGGGCTATAGAGAAGTTGACTGTGGACAGATTGTTGTGAAAGGCCGTCCACTTAATGAAAAGAAGGATGCGGGCGACAAGGACACGGGAAGCTCGTTATCCCTTCAAAAGCGGAGTGGAGCTGCTATTGCAAAACTGAGGAAAGCAAAATTTCCGCATGATCTTGATTGGATTGAGCCCGAACTTGTCAGAGGCTATGAGAGCATGGGCGACCCTGGCCAAACCGCCCAAGTCCACCCTTACCTCTTCACCACGTCAATCGCGAAGCTTGCCGAGGACAAAGGCGCAGAGATCAAGTTGGGATCAGTGACAAACATTGGCTACGCAGGTGATGCTGTCAAGTCAGTTACATACACTGATAAGGAATCTGGAGAATCGCGCACAGTTTCCGCGACGGACGTCATTATTGCTGCTGGTCCCTGGACACGAACCGTCATGCCGGAAGCTCCCATATCGGCAACGCGCGCTCACAGTGTTGTCATCCGACCAGTCAAGCCGGTGAGCGCTTATACTCTATTTACGAACATTGAAATACCCGCCAACTTCGATCCATCGAAGCCCTCACGCCCAACGGTCGTGTCCCCTGAGATCTACGCCCGCCCCGACGCGACGGTATACGCTTGTGGTGAGGGTGACAAGGTTGTCCCGCTTCCAAAGACCACAGCAGATGTTGAAGTGGACCAGGCACGCTGCCAGGACATCATCGACCAAGTGGGAAGCATTTCTGATCAGCTTCGGGACGGACAGGTTTGCGCACGGCAAGCTTGCTACTTGCCTAACGTCACTGCCCTACAGGGAGGTCCCTTGGTCGGCCATACTAACACTAAAGGGCTTTATCTTGCCGCTGGACACACCTGCTGGGGTATCCAAAATGCTCCCGGGACCGGAAAGCTCATCAGCGAATTTGTCTTTGATGGCGATGCAAAGAGCGCAGATATCGGGTCTCTAGATCCGAGGAACTATTTGTGAAAGCTCTATATAGACTAGAATCATGTCATTCTTGGTATAGTCAGATCTGTAAATAAGTTGTGCCTCTCATCTCGGCTCAGTCTGTTGTTGCTTAAGACTCGAGTACGTTAGAAGACGGACAGTTGGATAAGAGCTTGGGCCACGTGGAGCGGAAGCCCGAAGCTCTCCGCTTTAGGACAGACGGTAGGGTCGAGAACCATCCCAATTGCGAGTCTCCAAGTCATAATTTCATGCCGAGTCTTGGGATCTCTAATTTTGTTCCGATGCATTCCTAGATATGCATTTCCCGAATTTACCTTTCCTGCTCGCGCCCTTTCTCTATAATGTGGTTGTCTCCGCCGGTCAAGCCTCCGCCGCAGACGATATATCTGTCCTGACCACAGAGACAGCGAAGGCCAACAACGACTCACTATTATGGGGTCCCTACAAGTCCAATCTCTACTTTGGCGTCCGCCCTCGCATTGCGAATAGTCTGTCCGCTGGGTTGATGTGGGCGAAGGTGGACAATTATGCCACCGCGCAAGCCAGTATGTCTCCAGCACCATTAGTGCATTTACAGGGCAATTGCATTGCATTGAATACTGACCGCCATTTTGAAGACTTCAGACATACTTGCGAGCAGAATGAAGGCATGGCTGGCTATGGCTGGGACGAGTACGATATCAGAAAAGGCGGCCGGCAGACAATCCATGACACCGGAAACACCTTGGACTTGACGATCGACTTCATTAAGGTCCCTGGTGGACAACATGGCGGCAGCTGGGCTGCCAGGGTGAGAGGTGTCCCGCGCGAAGATGGTTCCCCAGACCAGCCTACATCAATCGTCTTCTATGCTACATTGGAGGGGCTGGGTAACCTTGGTGTTGCGACGGAATCGGGGCCTCTTGGGTATGAGGGGGACGTGAAATTGACAGGATATACAACGGATCTTGGAGATTTCTCCATCGATGTGACTGCAGGCCCTGGAACCAATGAACATCCTGAACATGAGCACCCATCATACGAGGACAAGCCGCTGGATCGCACTCTGGTTTCCAGCTCTACCATTGCACCTGAAAACCTCTGGCAGGCAAAGGGTAGGCTCAGCATCCCGATGAATCGCTCTCTCATACCAAATTTGCGCTGACATTTGTACAGCCATTCTTTTCGCGCAGATGAAGTCCGAAGTCAATGAGGTTATAGAGAAATTTGGCCAAGAGAATCCTCCCCCGCCAGCGCAAGTCTTTACGATTAAGAACGCGCCCGGTGACGGGAACATTCACCTCATTCAGAAGGTGTTCAAGGGTGCTTTTGAGGTATAGTTCACCATTTGCTCGACGGTACGTCGCTTACGCTTTCCAGTTCGATATCCTGTTCAATTCTGGGTCTTCTCCAGATCCCGTGACGTGTAAGCTCCTCCTTTTGTTGGCCTCGCCGGCATGAAACGGAGATACTAATCGAAGGGATGTAGCCGACAAACTCACCGAAGAGATTCCCAGCGCATCCCAATCATTATCTGACCGCTTCGACAAAGTCCTTCCACCGCAGTCGCCGTTCGAGACAGCGGAGTACTCTGAGTTCTCCAAGGCAATGCTGTCGAATCTCGTTGGCGGCATTGGCTTTTTCTATGGAGATGATGTTGTTGACCGTTCTGCAGCACCAGAGTACGATGAAGAAAACGAAGGTTTCTGGGAGGAGACGGCCGAGGCGAGGGCGCGGGCTCAACCTGTTCTTGAAGGGCCCAAGCAGCTCTTCACTTGTGTCCCGTCTCGCCCCTTTTTCCCCAGAGGATTTCTATGGGATGAGGGATTCCACTTGATACCTGTGATTGAATGGGACACTGACCTTGCGTATGTTTCCTCGATTTGCCAGGGATCTTTCCCTACTCTCCAATATCCGTCAATGAATTAGCATACTAACTCAGAGAAAGACTCGAAATTGTGAAGAGCTGGCTGAATCTGATGGATGAGGATGGCTGGATCGCGCGAGAGCAAATCCTTGGTGCCGAGGCCCGTAGTAAGGTGCCACCAGAATTTACGGTTCAATATCCTCATTACGCCAACCCGCCGACTCTGTTCATGGCACTGGAAGCTTTCTTGGATAAGCTGGAGGATAGCAAGGGCGCCGGCCGCCAGGGCGTGCTGGACGGTCTGCGTATGGCCTATCTGCAAAAACCGGAGCTGGGCGAGGCATTCATCCGTTCGATCTATCCCCTGCTCAGGCGGCACTATTTTTGGTACAGAACTACCCAAAAAGGAGACATCAAGTCGTACGATCGGGAAGCATTCTCCACGAAAGAAGCATACCGCTGGCGAGGAAGGTCCGTCCAGCATATTCTCACTTCGGGACTGGATGACTATCCCCGCCCACAGCCTCCTCACCCAGGCGAGCTGCATGTCGATTTGATTAGCTGGATGGGAATGATGACTCGTGCCATGCGGCGTATTGCCGAGTTTGTCGGCGAGACCGAGGATGTGGAAGAATTTAGAGGGTACGAAACGGCGATTGAACATAACATCGACGACCTTCATTGGGATGATGAGGCACAGACGTACTGCGACGCCACCATCGACGAATACGAAGAAAGTGTCCATGTTTGTCACAAGGGCTATGTTTCCCTCTTCCCGTTCTTGACAGGCATGCTGGGTCCTGATAGTCCTCGACTCAAGGCTGTTCTGGATTTAATCAGAGATCCGGAAGAGCTTTGGAGCGACTACGGTATCCGCAGCTTGAGCAAGAAAGACGAGTTCTACGGTACTGCCGAGAACTATTGGAGAAGCCCGATCTGGGTGCCCATCAACTATTTGGTGATAAAGAATCTTTACGTGAGTAGACCCTTATTTGAAATCTCGGTTTGTACAAAGAGACTGACCATGCCAACTAGGACATTGCAACAACGTCCGGTCCCCATCAAGAACAGGCACGTGAGATGTACTCAAGCTTGCGGAAAAACTTAGTCGAAAACGTCTTCAGACAGTGGAAGGAGACGGGGTTTGCCTGGGAACAGTACAACCCTGAAACCGGAAAGGGGCAGCGGACGCAACACTTCACAGGGTGGACCAGCATGGTGGTCAAGATCATGTCAATGCCTGACCTGCCTGCCACCAAGCAGAGAGGCCATGACGAGTTGTAGGATAATCGAACAAGATCCTTGAATATATTGATATAATCTAGAAGGAATCGAAACACCTGTACACTAATATTTACCTCCCAGCGCCCAACTCCATGTGCAAAAATTCATAAATATGATGCAGTCAAGAAACTCACCGGCGTCGATAATGATCGGAGTCATGATCTCTCGGATGTCTTCGACGATGATCTTCTCTGTGTCTGCGGTGACCATCTTCACCCGCTCTTACTCTGCTCGTGGAACGCGAACTTGTTCGCCTCCTCAGGCGTTCGCGATCACGAGACCGGGATCTCGATCGATGACGGTGGCTTCGATGATGACGGTCGCGCTCTTCGCGATGCCTATGGTGTCTGTGGTCTCTGTCTCTGTCTTTGTTGCTCTCGCGATCCCGTATACGATGCCTTGCTGGACTCCGACTCCGCTCACTTCTCCGTTCTTTCTTCCTATCAGCTGGATCCTGGACCACAGTCTCCGTCTCCCTTTCGCCTAGAGGGGTAAGGTTTGCATTGGCGTTCCCACTCGACGGTGGCAGGGGTAGGCCCAAGGCTCGTGCCATGGCTTCCTCCTCCGCTTGTTTGACTCGTTGTAGCTCCTCACGATCCCTTCGAGCCTGCTCTTCCGCGGTTGTCTCGCCCTTGGCATACCATTGTAGATCACGACCTTGTTGCCAGCGACCGACGGGGGCCATAAGAGAATGGCCGAGATAATTCTCGCGATGTGTCGAGTCCTTCACATCAGACCATTTAAACTCGCCGCGGCCGCCGCTGTTACAGTCAATATCCATAAAGTACATGTAACGAGAATTCACCCAGGAAGCTTACCGGCTGCCTTCTTTGCGAACACCTGCGACAAGATCCATCTTGCTATATCCCGTTTGCAACCGCTCGGTTGTGATTGTCGACAGACGGAGAGAGACTGATTGAGCTCACTGAAGGGGGCACATGGCACGTGCGCAATGCCGCCTGAGGCATCAAGATATATTGTCTGACCTCATTGATTACCACAAGTGAATGAAGCATAGCGTTCAACAACTCAGTGAATTCCATAAGACGGCTTTGGATGATCATCACCTCCTACGCTCAAGACATGCGTGAAATCTATCTAGTTGATGTATTAATTCCATATAACCAGGCGGTTCGGTGATGTTGTTTCCAGTTCTGATACATATACCCGTACCCCTCATATTAATGGCATGACAATACTATCTCTCCTCCGCTTCTACCCTCTTGAGTCGTCCACTCTGCTTCCGTGTCTTTTAAGGAGCTCGGTGGGATTGCGAAGCCTTTTTACTGATACTCTACATCAGTGAAAGCCACTGCAATTTACCAGATATGGCGTCTCGCAGCGGTCCTGATGGAGAACCTTCGGGACCCAGGCTTCGCCCAAGAGACGGCCTACATCTCCGACCGCTGAATGTCGAAAAGGGATCAAACAGGGTGTGTAGCAAAGTTGCTCCTGGATTGATACTGGCTGACTACTTTCCTAGTTTCCTGTGTATGTCCAACCTCTGCTGTATTTCCAGAGACTCTCTGAATGATACTGACGCTGTCGCAGGTCGGACTCTATACCTCCCCAGACCGCAACTTGGCGGAACAATTTGGTCAGTTGTCTTGATTTTTCTACGTTATGCAAGAATTCTATGCTGATGTATGTATAGATCGCACTTTCTCAGCGTCGTAACTTGCTGTTCGTGGCCTACGGCCATCAAATCTATGTATGGGAGCCTGCTGGCTCGTTTCAGATGCTTGGCTCCCAGCCTGAAATGATCGTTACTCCTGTTATGAAGGAACCCCATAGTAGTGGCTACATATCGCCAAGCTTCCCTCATGCCATTAACAACATTCTCGTGGATGATCTCGGTCAGGAGGAAGTGTTGCTGCTTGTCACTGACTCGGGAAATGTCTGCGGTTACCGCGTCGAGGCAATCTTCTCAGCGCTGAAGCGCGCCGCAGAAAACAAGGACAAACGCCCGCTTGACGGTTCCCAGGTGGACCCGTTTTTCGTTGAGTACGTGCAGGCGAGCGCCTGGGGCCTGGCTATACATAAATTCGCGCGGCTTATTGCTGTAAGCGCAAACACGGGTCTCATCACTGTTTTCGCATTTGCGCTGGTAAATCCTACGACTACAGACGGTGGCGTTGAGCTAGAAAATGAACACGATTTCACGAACTACGATCAGACCTGGTTGGACATTAGGGGTAATGAGCAATTTGCGCAATTGCAACGACTCATGCCGGACAAGCATCGGACGAGAAACATCAAGCTCACCTACACAGGGCACTTTTCAAACATACCGTCTGTCGGCTTCTATAACTGCGATCTTGATCCTAATGGAACATGGATGGTCAGTACTGACATCGACAACAAGCTTCTTGTGTGGAAAATCTGGGAAAGCCTTGGCCCATTCAACGTCTATCACTTCAACGAGTCTACCTCCAGTCGGTTTCCCGAGATTCTGCATAATGAGTAAGACACAGGTGTTTTTAATATTGAATGACAGCCTAAGCTAATTTAAGCAGCAACGAAAGAGGCTGGGCCGTCCTCGCCCTTGATCCACGCACATTTCAACCAGTCAAGACTACAGAAGAGGCTTGTGGCGGTCAGCCTTTGCGTCGCAAGAAGCGCGGCCAGGTATTTTTCGACATTACGAGATTGAGCAATCGTATACCAGATGCTTCACGTCTTTATAACTACTTTCCGCCCGCAGTCAGATCTGAGCCTGATCACTCAGTTTTGCCTGACATCTTTGGAGCGGACTGTTGCATCAGTGGCACTCATAAACAGGTTCATTCGACTAAGCCCAAACGTCATCCTCCGAATCACGGAAGCTCTTCAGACTCGGGAGCTACTGGTGAAGCCAATTGCCCCTCAGAGGCAGCCAACAGCCTTGATCAGGCTGCCGATGGTTCGGCTGCTGAGGACCAAGGTAGTGAGTTGGATATGGATCCGGAATCAAGAGAGAGAGCTTCGAACCAAGACGCTGTCGGATCTGGCGACAATGGGGACACAAACAATTTTCATCACGCAAACGCCAATCTTCGACGCCATCATGGACAAGGACCTTTGACAACGGCGGAGTTTCTTCAGTTTGCACTGTTAGAAGCGTTAGGTGGCGACATCCCAGGTGCCGAAGAATACTTTGATGACAATCTAGATTACTCAGATATCGACGAGGACAACCAGGGAGAAGACAGCGACGATGTTGATGAGGAGATGGACTATCCCGAGGAGCATTCTTTCGACAGCGATGCCGTTTCGGACGCAGAAATAGCCGCATATTCGGGTTCCGATGGTATGTAGCTCAGATTGTTCCTCGCAGTTCACTTAAGAACAGGCAAGCTGACAAACATTGCAACTGACTCCAGCTCTCTTTCGGTTTTATTTTCCAATTCTTCATTTTTCGCAGACAGACATCCGACTGCTTCCTCACCCTCTAGCGCCCCAACCCAGTGTTGTATGTGGAGCGCCGCTTCGACAGCCTTTTACCAGGCCTATAGTCTCCATACGGGCGTGCGATCGGTTTAATATGGTCAAGTGCATTCCCGAGCACGGTATAGTTGTCGCGGCATCTCAGAAAGGCCGTGCCGCCGTGATAGCTCTTACCAAATCAGAAGAAACCGGCCTGTCATTTAGAGTCGATTGGATAGTTCCGTTTGAGAGTCAGGAGAAGTTCGGCGATCGTCCTTTAGTCCCCCTGTTAGGCATGAGCGTCAGCCCCATTCAGGGATTTGAGATGCCTCCAGATGTGCCCTACATCCCTCGCGACATGGGCGACGGCAAAGAATTGAATTTCCAATTCAAAGACGTGAATCACGACAGGAGCAATACTTTCACTCCATCCTCCAATATGAAGGATGATTCGAGAAAGATATATGCTCCGACATTTCCTTCAGGGCCTGGGCTGAGACAATCTGCAATAGAGCGTGAACAACAACACCAATCCACACTGCCCGAGTGTCACGCTAGAGCGACCCGGGCCTATCAGCCAGATGAGCATTGGCGAGGCTGGAATCCCTCCCGTCGATACCGTCTGCTGATGATGTACGATGATCATACCGTAATGAGCTACGAGTTCTGGTACGACTGGAAGACGAAAGTATCCGACGAAGAGGACGGAACGGATCAAGACGAAGTGCTCATCGTCTGAGGACACCGATGCCATTCAATCTGCACATTTGCATAGTGGACGGCGTTTCCGCATCGTTTCCTTATCAGCCAATTCGTTCCCTACAAGAAAATATCATTGACATACACACAAACCCATCCACCTATTCATGAATGTACAAAGACAAATCAGCACATACCTCCTGATAAACCGTATATGCTACTCATCATGTCTATGACACGAGCATTCATCAAGTACACCCCTCCTACAAACTACCAAGGTCCAAAATCCTGCCCACCAGCGGTACTTCAGTCATAGTTCTGCGCCTGTAACCCCCTCCCTCCCGGCGTCATCGTCCCTCTCGCCGAGAGATGAGTAGCGGATATGCCAGGGTGCGTGGCACACATCCATGACCACATACATGTGCGGTCTGCCGTGCGCATGTCATAATAATTCCTGGGGAATATACAACAGTTCACCTACAGACAGCCAGCACTACAATTTGCCTACCGAAGTACTAGCCGGTAGATGGCTGCGTACTGGTATGAAATGATTCGGTGTTGGCGGGTATGGTGCGGAATTGCATTGGAATGACTGTTAGGCATCTCTACTTTTAGTTTGGCTTCTCTTTCTTCTGAAAAATCGGAGGTATCTTGAAGTGTACATTGGGTAACTGACAGAATATCTTCGCACAGGTACAGCTTTTTTCAAGGGACAAAAAAACACAATGCTATGAGGATGTCGCTAATCGTAGGTATATATGCATCACATCATAATTTTTGGCCAATGCATGCGAAAAAAGAAGCAGGTGGGCATCGTCATCATAGTTCATGTTAAGGTTATGGTCGTGGAGAACGTCTGATCCGCGAAACCGGTCAGACAGTCAAAAGTCATCATCCAATTCGTCACTGTCCCATTCATCCTCACGATCATTCTGAACCAAATCCAAGAACCTCTGAAGACCTGGTCGATGGATTCGTCCTGGTCGAGGCGGCTGAACTGCAGCTTGCCCGTCATTTTGCCGAGGACGGTCAGCGACAGGGCGCGCTCGCACCTCAGCTATCGCTCGCGCCTGGGCTTGCCTCTCTGCGGCTGCTGCCCTGCCCGCTGCGTCCAGACCATTTGCATCATCGCCACGGCCTCGGCGGCCATGACCACCCGCAGCTTGGTTGACTCGTGGTGGCACCGGTGCAGGAGGTGGAGGTCGCCTTCGGCGTGCGATCTCATCGTCACGTTCATGAAAATCCAGGACAAGAGCGCCTTCGTCATCACTCGGTTCGTCGAATTCCACCAGATCATTAGGTATTCGGTGTAGAGCCTCAGCACCTTCGGGATCAATACCGTCTCCTCCCTCCAGATCCCACAATCGATTATAACACTGGCTGTTGGTATCGTTGAAGTGCCGGTAAGGGTTGTCTTCAGAAAGCCAGCTGGAACAGAGATAGCAGAAGTGGGTACTGCACTTGAAACATATCATATGGTTGCAGCCCAGGCGTTTCTGACAGGGAGCATCGCATGTTGGACAAGGCGAGGTGTAAAGCCTTAGGTACTCCTCCGTCGCTTTCTCTTCGGCTGACAGCTCCGCCTCTCGCCGAGGGAAGCACCGCACCAATTCCCCATGCCAACCTTTCTTACAGACGCTGCAGAAGGCATAGTTGCAATCTTCACAAATGGCAACACGATCCGCCATTGGAGGTAGCTGGGCTTCATCTCCGTTTGGATCAAACGTAAACCCTTCCTCCTCATCAGACGAGTCAACATCATCTGTCATGGGATCGACGGGCTTCGGATGCTTTTTGGACCGAGCTGCACCCTGGCACCACTGTCGAGGGCAGTAAACTGTTGACTTGTCAGACTCGAGCTTCTTCTTTCTTTTCAGAAAGACATAGCGCTGGACTGTCTCCTGGTCTAACGGTATCTGAAGCAGCTCGCTCGGACTAAGAGTCCGATCATGCTTCTTGCGCTTTTTCAACTGGTTCCCTGCTTCTGATACACCGTTTTTCTCCTTGGCGCAATCGGGAGACAGACATTTGACACTATCAACATCTCCCTCTGTGATACAACTGTTGTAGAAGTCTTGCAGACATGAAACGCAGAAAACATGGGAACAAAGCAGAAGGCGGTGGCAAACGGAACCCTTTTTGGGCTCGAGGCAAACCCCGCATTCGAAGGTCTCTTGTTCGAACTGCTCCCGCTCTGCCTTGTTGTTGAAATCCAGCATTGCAATTTTTATGTCGCGGGGAAGTGGCACTTCCTGGTCAGCCGTGTCGCTGACGCTAAAAGCCGTCTCTGCCAATTGCTGGAGGTGATCAATATACGTATACACAACGAGATCCCTCCCACATTCTTCCCACAGTCGTTTGCCATCCTCCGTAAGGCGCGAGATGATCGAATGCGGAAGCCATGGTGGATTTGTCTCGAGCCTGAAAATGGGCGCCTTTGCAGAAGGGTAACCTTCTGGGAGATCAATCTCGAGACTGAGAGGCGGCAGGTGTGAGAGGATATGAACGTCCCGTGCGTCGTCCTTGGTTGCAAAGCCGAGTCCAATATCGCTGGCATCGAGGGAGGTAGGAGGGGTTAAGACCTCTGGGAATCCGGCGTCTAATTGTTGCTCGAAGCAGACAGGTAAGGGTGTCGAAGGTTTGACGGGTATATCCAAAGAGGCCCTGAAGGGAAAAGCCGGATCTATTTTAATTTCGGGGTAGATGGCAGCGATGGAGGACAGCTCGACTGAGCGTTCATCCTCCGACAAAAAGTCAGACCCGGTCATTGCGAACAAGACTCAGAGATGAAGAAGAATGCAGATCTGTTGATGGAGATTATCGAGATAAGATATTGTATCGGGTGGCGAGGCGGAGTTTGGACGGAGTTATTCCAAACCCAACCATAGTATAAAATCGGAACCCTCGTGCCGTCTATAACATTCTGCGAGGAAATGATCGACTAAGAAATAGAAGAAGTGTATGATTGACGGCCAATGTGGGTATATATAGGGGTCGAGGAGGGTAAGCTGGTGTCGGAGACTGGAGGGAACCTATCGGCGTCCATATTAGTAAAAGAGGCCCAGGTAGCTTGTGGTGGCGGCCGAGACGACAACCATGGATGGATTTATACCTACCTCTCAGGTACAGTAAGCTCGTTGGATGATCGCGATGTTTATGAAGGTAACAGTCCCATCAAGCACAGGGATCGATATGGAATCAAAGCGAGTTCTTGAGCTGCTTGCAGTTTCCTAGAAAGACTTGTCGGAGAAGATGAGTGAGAGAACAAAATTTCGCGATGGTAACGTGGGGAAAAGTGCGTCATGATTCGATTATAGGGATATAGATAGAGATAAGAAACCGAGTGATGAGAGATAGTGATCGATCTTGTACCTGAGAAAGCAGAGGAGCTCCGAAGAAGCAAGAGGAGGAAAGGAGAAAAGAACAGAGTGAGTCATGGAAAGGACTCGATAAAATAAGCGATTGCAATAATGGGCAGCAAAACGTTGGTGTTTTGTTGCTGCCCAGGCGCTGCTCTCACAGTCTCACTTCTGTGCAGGTTTATACTTTGCTAATATTGACTGACATCTTGAGTGATTTCACTAATACAGATTTACTTTTTACCTCAGTCTTTTTTTCTTTTGAAATTTGTTTCTGATATCTCGTGGCTGTTATCTCGGACTGTTTCCCCTCCCCCTCCTTCCCGGTGCTGCTTTTGGAGTTCTTCATGTGATAACGTGGTTAAAGCAGCGTCCCATGCACGGCCACGGTTATCGCTCTTTATCAGCCCCATCGAGTACTTCTCTCTCTCTCTGAATATCGACCAGCATTGAGCTTAGGTTCCTGTTTAATCCAATGCTCTAAGTATATTGTGCTGTAACTGTTCATCCCAGGTGACAGCGGAATTTTTTTTTAATACGTACCACATTGAACACTCTCCTCATGATGTATACCGGTTGATGATCCTCGATTGCCCTTCCTATCAGTTATCACCAGCATTTAAGGGGTGCAGGCGCTCCCACCATTTGTCCAAATAGATACTCAAGCTGCTATCTACCCTATCATCCTGACGACTAAATATGGACGAAACACCGCTGGCATCGCTGTCGTTAACCCACGTGCATTATGTGAGTCTTTGTTGCGAAAGGACTCAATCACGACCCGACCTCGACTAGGCTTTGATACTGACTCCCATACTTCATGTCCATAGAACCCTGAAGATCCGCTATCCTTCCTCTCTGCCTGGCTCGCCCTTGTACCTCAAGCACTATGTGTGGCCTACGTGACCCTTATTTGGGCTTCGAGAGAAGTGGAGGTGGTTTTGATGTTTGCTGGGCAAATGGGTTGTGAGGCATTCAACTTCATCCTCAAGCGAATTATCAAAGAGGAAAGACCAAAGCGTATGTGATATAAGCAAAAGTTACACACGGCGACTTATGCTAAAGCTGACCTTATTCAGAAATGCTCGGGAAAGGCTACGGTATGCCGTCGTCTCATGCCCAATTCGTTACATATTTCGCTGTCTACCTGACTCTATTCCTTTTCGTCCGGCATGTTCCAACCAATCCAAAACTTGACACGACCTCCTATTTCCTCACGCGGGTAGCGGTGGCTGCCGGAGTGTGTCTCGTGGCTGGCGCGGTGGCCACCAGCCGCATATATTTGAACTATCATACTCCAAAACAGGTGCTAGCAGGATGCGCTGCTGGCGTTCTGTGTGCAATATCCTGGTATGTGATTACGAGCTTTTTGCGGACGAAGGGGTATGTTGATTGGGTATTGGATCTGGGAATATCTCAACTCTTGAGACTTCGAGACTTAGTGGTAAGTCAAGATCTCGCAGAAGCCGGATGGCAGCAATGGCAAAGGGAGCGAAAGTTGAAGCGGCGAGGTCACAGTGATCGTTCGTCGGCCAAATCTGATTGAGAATTGGCGACTTTTTGGACATCCTGTTGTAGCAGTCGATCGTCTATGTATGGGTTTCTTTTGTGATACCCTGCTTTCCAGCGTTCTTGCTAAATAGTATAGAAATGAACTTTATCCTAAGCGCTGAGTGAACTCTAATAAAGTTACCTTAGAATTGACGGAGATCCTTCTCACGTCAATGACATTCCTGCTTTTGCCCTCCGCGCGTCACCATGCGGCTGCATGCTCGTGGAAAGTTCTTCGCAAGTAGTAAAGCTCTCGCAGTCAATTAGCATCCCTCAATCCGACGAGCCATGTCCTGGTACATAATCTCATGCAGTCGTTGAAGGTGTATAGGGTCACGTGACCAGCCAGCGACGGGGGCGCGTGGACAGTCCACCGCCACAAGCTATCTCGCAACTGCTTCGTCGCATGTCCAAAGGTGGATTTCCGCAAGATGGATTGAAGACTGATGGCGATGCTTGACCTTTTGATATTTCCCGGACACTTTCCTCAGTGGAAGACTTAGGCTTCTGTCCGTATCACTTCCCTACCCCTCATCTTTCGATTTCAGCTTGCTTGGAGATACCATGATATGGCTTTACAGTAACATTTTCCACCCTTTTCTAAGCTAGTTCCTCGAAGCATTGAGACCACTTTTAGAGCTCAATGATGGATGAGTCTACTGCGTCTTCTGAACGCACAATGCAGGAACATCATATTGTCAAGGCCGACGAGGTCGATGAAACTGGAACCGACATTACAACTGTGTCAGATGATCAGTTGATGGAAGAGGTCGCGGAAGGCCTGCGACAAGAGCAAGCTTCAAAAGCGACCTCTTCTGACAAAATCAAGTTTCCACAGCAAAGGCCCAAATCATTGAGGCGTCCGGAACTGCGTCGGGACATATCAGCTCCGCCGCCTCCTGTACAGCCTCCACCTCCTGCCCCGGTGCAGCAACTCCCGGACAGACCGCCGGACTCATTGAGTCTGGCTCAATTAAAGCAAATAGTTCAGGATATGCCCAAGGCCGATCAACCGGCGTATGCATTTGAGTACGCTGACTCCCAGCCTCTTGCGGAAGAAATCGAAGAATGGTTCCAGTACAGCGAGTTTGATCGAATCATGCTCCTTGGCATGAAGTCTACGTTTGAGCGGGAATGGGCTTCTTTCTGTGAGAAGCAGTCTGCGGTTTCGAATCAGCTGTCTTGGCTTGATGCGTCTCATGACTTGCGCAAATCTTTCATCCAACAGATATTCAATGGGCTACAGGATCGTGACATTTCTGCTCGCAACGAAGCGTTAGAGGTTATTTGCTATGCATTGACTGGTATCTGGGGTGCTACTGCTGGAAAAGCCGTCCCTGACTACCCCGAAGATCTGCCCCACCAGGCAGTGACAGATACACCCAAATCCAAATCACTGCAAATCATATGGATGCAGAGAAACGCTGAGCTTGTCGAAGAATGTTCAGGACTTGGTCCATTGCTCAATTGTCTGTGCAAAGCTCTTGAGAAGAATCGGAGCTCACCCAATCCCGAGCTGGACGGTCTGGACTCGAACTCGGATTCCTCAAATATCGCTGCGTCAGAACATGAAGTGAACCTTGTGCTTACGGCTTTATACATAGTCGTAGAGATTGGCCGAAGACAAGAGAAACATGATCCTCAAAATGTTCCCCTGCGCTATGCGCTCATGGGCTTGAAGCCGAACCTGCCAGTTTTCCTTGTCGAGGTCATCGCACGACTGCGGTGGGATGATTCAGCAAACATTCCGCTTACGCGGATCATCCTCCTTTTATGGAAGTCTCTCCTCCTCTTCTTTGGGGGAAGCGAGAGCTTGAAGAAAGCCAAGGAAGAGCTGGAGCCGCGAATGGAGGCACGAGAAGACTCTCCCAACCGGAGGACCCCATTTCTGACTGCTTCTCCCCTGGATTACCACCTGTTCCGACAAGAGATCACATCGAAATACCCTGCTTACAACCCCCCGCTACCAGTTGTTCCTCTGGAGCTTGAAAATAACTCTATTCTCCCTCCTCTTCCTCAGCATCCTAGCCGCACCAGCTCATCTACCGGCCTCTTTTCCGGTGTAGGTCCCTCTGTGGCTGGTGGAAACGGCTCTATCCTCCATCAGTCTGTCCACATTGCTACACCGGCTCCATCTCCTCCCCCGTCACCTATAGGACCCGGCGGCAAAGCAGGCAAGAAGCAGAACTACCAGACGAACCAGAACTTTCCATTTATGTATCCCCCTTTGGATGACTCGAGCAACGATATCGGCGGAAGAGGCAGCACTGAACGGCAAGACGCACTCGTGGGAAAGAGATGGGAAGGAAGCGATGTACCAGCGTCAATCATTGAGGCCGGAAAGCTCTTCTCGACTCACGTCAAGATGACTAGAGCGATGCGCCAGCTGTGGGAAGAAAGAGAGCGTTTCATGAAATATGACCGCGGCTGGTATCTTGACGAGACTTCAGCTGGCTCAGATGACGACGCCTCTGGTGACGCCTCTGGTGACGCCTCTGGTGAACTTGCTGAGGGCTTGCAAGACCTGGCTTTAGAGGAGAGAAGAAAGTCGAGTCACAGTTGGGTTCCACAGAGGGAAACCGACAATGATGACATACAGCGCCGCTTAGATGCTGTCGAATCGTTCTACGTACGTGTTCTCCTCTCTTAGCATGATGACATACTCACGCCTAGATAGTCCCAGGTCTTGGTCCACCTACAGTCGATCACAATCGTCTTCTTGAAGATCATTTTGACCAATGTCAGTGCTATGGTCAATCAAGCGAATGGTCAGAATGGACATGCCATGAGGTAAGTGGCGGAGCCTATCGACAAAAAAGGAAGGGAAAAAATGGCTGACTTGATGGGTAGTGATGGCTACGGGGCTGCCAATGGGTTTCCAGCTGCAGCCAATAGCTTCTCGGACAGTTTCAATGCCGATGCCGCCATTGAGGAGCTTGACAACATCCGCCTGCGAGAGATTACAGGGAAGGCCATATCGGGATCATTGTTGCTCATGCTGAAGTGGTTCAAAAGATCTCGTAAGTCACAATATCGAGGCCTATGTGGGATGTTTCTAACAGGCTGTAGACATATTAAAGTTTGAGTATATGACGCAGCTTTTGCTCGATTCGAACTATTTGCCTCTGATTCTGAAGATGTTCGCGCATCAAGACATCGACCAGGCGATAGCACAGAAGAACGACCGTGAAGAACTAGGGTAGGTGCTCGTCAAACTCTGGTCACGATGGGGTACTAACTCTGAGCAGTTTCTTTCACTTTTGTCATGTGCATTCTGATCAGCCGCCGAATTCAGCTGATAACTCAGACGAGGACTCATCGCCGAGTGAAGATGAAGCCGTGCCCCCACCCATTCTTCGGCACCGCCGTGACACGGATCCTGGCACCTCCTCAGTCCGAGGCCCATCTCCCCAGGAGGCTCTCCCTGAACTGGTAGAAGGCCCTCCTCGTCCTGAAGTTGACGAACTGGGATTTCCGACTGCTCCTCCGCCAAAAGAGCCCATCACGGTGTTCTCGTGGCGGAACTTCTTCTCTGCCATCAATTACCTTCACATCATGCAGAAGATTACGCGGGACAAGGCACACCGATGCCTGCTACTTGTTCAGTACAAGTCCAGCACCATCTTACGAAAGGGGCTCAAGATTCCTGATCCCCACCTGCGATACTACACCCTGAAATTGTTCAAATCTCAAGTGCCCTACTGTGGCCGCAAGTGGCGCCAGAGCAACATGCGTGTCATCACTGCGATTTATCTATACTGCCGCCCGGAGCTACGGGATGACTGGCTGGCTGGGTCGGATATCGACGCGGAAGTGGAGGAGGCACTGCCACTGGAACAAGCCCTCCGAGGGCTGACACATTGGTGGCATCTACGCCGGTACAAGGACGTGATGGGCGGCGAAGAAGGTGCGTCCATGATGGAAGAAGAGCGGGACTTCTTTGTACGCGAGTTGGAAGCTATGGGGTGGGGATTTGCGGGTGAGGAAATGATGAATGAGGAGGCGGAAATGGCTGCCAACGGGGCCATGATGAATGGGACAGAATGGGATGGTGGTCCGTTACAGATGGAAGGATGGTGATGTAAATTTTTTGAACGTTGAGAAACATATTGCCGCTGCGACGCGTATACAAGCAATTGAAATTAGATACGGAGTACTCCGTAGAAATGATAACGATAAGCGGCAATCGATAAGCGCCGACCACGTGACCGATTGCTACCGCAACTTTTTTTTCTCTGCGGAGAAAATCAACTTTCGATCGATCAGTCAACAGAAAACCATCCTACCTCTGAACAGGCTGGACTGGGTCAAATCCGGTGCACATACCAGCCGAAATCGAACATCATGTCGTCCGACGAGATTGTCTGGCAGGTTATCAACCAGCAGTTCTGCTCCTACAAACTCAAGTGAGTGAATCCACGAGTGCTCCTGAAGTTCGCCGCGAAAACAAAAATCAAACAATCAGCGATGAAAGACATCCATGTACTAATACCGCACAATCTAGAACAACCAAAGGCCAGAACTTCTGCCGCAATGAATACAACGTCAGCGGTCTCTGCAATCGCCAGTCCTGCCCGCTGGCGAACTCCCGGTACGCTACCGTGCGGTCGGATCCGGAGACGGGCGTCATGTACCTGTACATGAAGACCATCGAGCGAGCCCACATGCCCAGCAAGCTCTGGGAGCGGATCAGATTATCGTCCAATTACGCCAAGGCGCTGGAGCAGCTCGACGAGCGGCTGATCTACTGGCCCAAGTTTCTGATCCATAAGTGCAAGCAGCGGCTCACGCGGCTGACGCAGGTGGCTATTCGGATGCGGAAGATCGCGAAGGAGGAGGAGAGGCTGGGGGAGAGGATTGTGCCGAAGCTGGCGCCGAAGATCCGGCGGAGGGAGGAGACGAGGGAGCGCAAGGCGGAGTCTGCGGCTAAGGTTGAGCGGGCGATTGAGCGGGAGCTGATTGAGCGGTTGCGGAGCGGGGCGTACGGTGACCGGCCGCTTAATGTTGAGGAGGGGATCTGGAAGAAGGTCCTGCGGGGCCTGGAGCGCAGTGGTGAGGGTGAGCGGGACGAGGATCTCGACGACGGGGAGGAGATTGAGGATGAAGAGGAAGAGGGCGTTGGTGAGGTGGAGTATGTCAGTGATCTTGAGGAGGATGAGGATCTCGAGGATATCGAGGACTGGTTGGGTGGCGACTCGGCCGACTCGAGTGATTACGATGATGATGAGGACAGTGACGAGGAGAGCGACGCAGAGGACCAGTCCAGCGATGAGGAGGCCAAGAAGCCCAAGCCTGGGTCCAAGAGAAAGCGTGCTGCACCACCAGCGAAGCCCCGGAAGAAGGGTGCCCGGGTCGAGATCGAATACGAGACTGAAGGAGCAGGCAAGGAGAGCCTCCTGGTTTAGATGGGTTCATGCTCGACAGAGCAGTGAAGGATACCTGGATAGAAGAAAAAGTAATTTGTTTGAGCTACATGCACGGCGTTTGGTCTTTGCTTTTTTAACAACATCCTGCGATTGGGCTTGTCATACCCAGTCATTGCATCTACTTGTTTAACGACTGATTGAATCTTCAAGAGAATACCTTTTTCGAGAACATGTACAGAGCCTAGAAGGATATCAAAATATGGTATCGTGACTTAGTGGGAATCTCTGCCAGTGTCAAGTATCACGAACCACGAAGTATGTCGGAGTGTTTCCCACGACCGGGGACTCACGTGCGGCGGTAACTGGATCCGCCGTTGAAACACGCCAGTACATACCTCTGTAGAGACACGACACGGTGATCTATCTGATTGCAAGAAACCACGGTTGCATAGACTTCAAGGCTATGTGCCGTCTATGATTACGATATAAGATCACACGATCCCTTTGACTTCAGTCGCCCGCACCGTTGGGCTGAATCCTCCATCCATCAACTCGGCACCGCTTCCGACCCCGCCACTTGTCGTTTGGACCTTCCTTCGATTGCAGTTTTAACTTCTGCCGATATTTCTCCAGGCGAATCAGAATGACCTCCTATTTCTCCTCGATTACCTCGTCGTCAGCGATCTCCAACATCAGCACACGGCTCAACTCCCTCCGCCGTGCCATCACTTCCGGAGACGAGGCCGACGACCCTGAAAACGAAGACTGCTCTCACATTTCCAACGTCCTACGTGCCTACTACACAGAGAAAGGCCGGCCCTTTCCATCATGGCTCCCTCCGGACCCTAAAGCTCCAGCACCCGCACCCTCCCGAACCATCGCAACCACTCAGATCCAGCCAGGCGCATACGGACAGGGTTCAGCCATCACAACTGCAGCCCCGGGACGCGGTGGCGGCCTGAGCGATCTATGGGGAGACTCAGGAGCTTCGCAACAACCGCCAGCATCACAAACGGCCAGTCTGCGACGAGGACGCTTGACACCCGGGAGCGCAGGCGCCCCGCTGTCGACGGTGCACAGCGCTCCCTCTGGCTCGTTGGTGACGCCTCCCTCGGCATCACCCACGCCACCGACCGCGCATCCGTCCGGGGCACGACCTCTCCCCAGTCAGCGAGCGGGATCGTATCAGACGATTGCATCGGGCCAGGCCTCTCTTGAGCGTGCTGCGTCTGCGCAGGAGAGACTTCGAGCAAGATTGCATGGAGGAAGGTCGCCTAGCCCGGCCCAGACTCCTCCAGGCGCGGGCGGCAGTCAGCCGGGGTCGCCGTATTACGAGGGAGGGACAAATCCGGGTGTGCGAAAGCCGGTTGGGATGCCGCCGGGACGACGTTAGCTGCCGTCAAACGAAGTTATTATGTTAATATTACTACTAATTTGACTCGGGGCTCGAGATGGACATCGCTGGATGGTGCCTGTCTGAGACTGTATTGCCTGATTGGAATATGTATTGCGCAGAAGTCTGTACGCAGCGTTCAGGCCTTACTTGTTTCTGTAATTATCTCTTCTGCATCATCGAATATTACTTCTTCTCGGATGATCCTACTATTCTCATGTCCTTTGTTCATAGATTGCTCAGTACAGCCTTGGAGTGCCTGATAGACACGTGACTTGTCCCCCACGCTGAATTGAAATGTTCCTTGGTTGTTCCACTTGTTCCTCCTGTTCCTCCCGTGGGCCGTGGCGTGACCATCCTGGGCACCCACTAAGCCTTTTGGCACGGAATCTTGAACCCACCACGCCGAATGAAAGTCTCGGGTGCATATTGAGGACAAGAACTGACTTTCTAGGCTGACGCATCTCGGGTTGCGTCCGTCTCAGTGGCGTCCAGCGAGCAATCAGCATCCCGGTACCTCTCTAGTTGACCGGGGAATTGATGCAGCAATTGGAGACTCCGGACCGAACAGCATTAAATGCCTCATTCCCATTAGCTAACTGGCAAGATTTCTTCGGAGTTTCGATGATGCAGATCAACAGTATGTGTCGATGATTGGATGGAATTCCACCGAAGTGTCGCCGAGAAGTCGGGATGGCTGCGTTGTTCGGTGCAAGTGTGGGAGGCACACGCTGCGATGAAGGCAAGATCTGGCTCTGACTGGCTAGGGTGTGCCTGGGGTTGCACACTTGCACTACATTATTATCCGAGTTTTCTGGTCTCGTCCACCTCCGCAGTCCACACCAACAGACTCGTCGCCTCCACGGGGATTCGCCTTTTCCCCAACCTTTCTGCTTCAGCCTTGAAGCCTCCGCAACTTGCATACATTGAGTGTGTACATAGACTCATTGAGTTCATTCGTGGAGTTGAGTTTATCTCTTTGAGTTGAAATGATCGATAGGAGGGGAACGATTAACTCGAGGATGAGACCACACGACCATGGGCATTCGCGTGATCATCATTCCTTAAGCTTCGGCCATTCCTCCCCACCGTCCCAGAATGCTGCTTGCTGTTGAGTCTGTTGTACTTCTAAGCCTGTAACTTGTCCATCGGTTAAACTTACGCTGCCCTTTCCTCTGGTTTCTTTCTGTCCCCACTTCCCCGTTAAAGTCTTCTCCCGCTTGTTTCGTTCCGTGCAGCCGTGAGGATGACCATTGACCAGGAGTCCAGGACGTACCCCGGGATGCCGTGCCCGTATAAATATCCCCCGGGTTCTTCTCTTTTCCTCTGTCTCCCTTGGTTAATCATTCTCCCCTCCGACGTCCTCTATAGGCAGTTCTCCTCTTCCTGTCTAGAAGACTGCGTCTTGTAGGGAACGGCAGGTCCTTCTCTCTTTTCTTCTACTTAGGTAAACCTTCTATAAAAGGTCTGGTGTCTAAACACCTACCTCCCAGTATACATACACACTTCTTTTATATTCTTTCTGCGTCATGACTGCCAAAGATGTCGAGGTTCCTCTCGACGACCACAAGGAGGGCGCCGAAGAGATGGATGATATTCGAAATGATCCCAAGGCCCAGGCTTACAACGAAGCTGCCATGGATGCGGAGCTCCAGCAGCTGGAAGAACAGCTCGGCAGCGTGAAGAAGTCTCGGTTTGAGCTCACTTTCTCCAACCCAGCTCTCTTCACCTACGTTCTGGTTGCCTTTGCATCCATGGGTGGTCTACTGTCTGGTCTGGATCAGTCGTTGATCAGCGGTGCGAACCTCACCATGCCCAAGGCTTTGAATCTGTCCCCCAATCAAGCTAGTTTGGTCAATGGCGGTATGCCCCTCGGTGCCGTCGGCGGTGCCCTGATCCTTAGTCCTGCCAACGAGTACCTTGGTCGGCGCATGGCCATCATTGTCTCCTGCATCCTTTACACTATCGGTGCTGGACTCGAAGCCGGTGCCATTGACTTTGGCATGATGTTCGCGGGCCGTTTCATCCTTGGCATGGGAGTCGGTCTGGAGGGTGGTACTGTCCCTGTCTACGTCGCCGAATCTGGTATGCTTCTCCCCCCACAGAAACCAATGCCTGGAGACAATACTGACAACTGATAGTCCCCGGTAAGATCCGTGGTAACTTGGTGTCTTTGTATCAGTTGAACATTGCTCTTGGTGAAGTCCTCGGCTATGCGGTGGCCGCGATGTTCTTTGGTGTCGCTGGTAACTGGCGATACATTCTCGGCTCTTCCCTGGTCTTCTCGACCATCCTTCTGGTCGGCATGCTGTTCATGCCCGAGAGTCCCCGTTACCTGATGCACAAGGGAAGAGAGGTCGAGGCGTATGGAGTGTGGAAGCGCATTCGTGGCTTCGACGCTTACGAGTCCAAGGAGGAATTCCTGGGCATGCGGCAAGCCGTCTCCGCCGAAAACGAGGAAAAGGCCAACACCAAGAAGTGGGCCTGGCTCGACTTCTTCACCGACGGCCGAGCTCGCCGCGCCATCATCTATGCCAACATCATGGTCTTCCTTGGTCAATTCACGGGTGTGAATGCAGTTATGTATTACATGGGCGTCCTGATGACGAAGATCGGCTTCGACGACCGCACGAGTGTCTACATGTCGCTGGTTGGAGGCGGATCCCTCTTGCTCGGTACTATTCCTGCCGTGCTGTACATGGAACGGTTCGGCCGACGCTACTGGGCCAACGTGATGCTGCCTGGTTTCTTCATCGGTCTTGTGTTCGTGGGAGTCGGCTACACCATCGATTTCCAAACCCATCCCGCCTTAGCTGAGGGTCTTTACCTCACTGGTATCATCCTCTACATGGGTTTCTTTGGGTCTTATGCCTGCCTGACGTGGGTCATTCCCGCCGAGGTCTTCCCCACCTATCTCCGTAGTTACGGCATGACCACCGCGGACGCCAACCTCTTCCTGTGCTCCTTCATCGTCACCTACAACTTTACCGCGATGATGAACTCGATGACCCGGATCGGTCTCACTCTCGGTTTCTACGGAGGTATCGCCGTCCTGGGTTGGTTCTACCAGATCCTCTTCATGCCCGAGACCAAGAACAAGTCTCTTGAGGAGATTGACGAGCTTTTCTCCAAGCCTACCTCGGTTATTGTCAAGCAGAACGTCAAGAGTACTGTGGAGATTATGCGCGATTTGTCTCATCTCCGCTTCAGGAAGGTCTTTAGCCCTAGCCCGAGGCTATGACAGTCCTCTTGGTTTATGGAGTGAATGACATGTCTTTATACCATTAGTGCATGCCTGCAATCATGCATGTCATGAGTCTGATGATGATGATGATGATGATGGGATATGTATCAAATTGTATATATACGTTAGGCTTACATCAATCTAGAAACATTGAGATATCTCCTTTCACTACCACAGTTATCATATCATTGGTAAATCTCAATCGTGAGATAGAAGGATATGGAATTATGCCTTCTGATGAGCAATTTATATACACGACAACATGCAAGAATGACAGTAATACAAACAAATATCTTGATGCTAATAGCCATCCTACATATAGTACTCGATAACCAGGATACTTGTTCAAATACACCATTTTAAGAGTTGATGAGTTATCGGCAGGTATGTAAGTATACCATTCTGCTATACATTCTATAATCAGACGGGTCTATACACCCTTATCATCCTGCGAATGCTCATGCGCAACAACAGTCACTTCCACCTGCTTCCGAATCCTCCCCGACCCCGTGCCCATGTTATGGAAGCCGGAGAGAATGAGGGAGCGGAGACAGGGCAGCGAGGCGCAGATGATCACTAGGTTTGCTTCGATGTAGCCCCAGCGGATGAGGTCCAGCGTGCCGCCTAAGCCGTCGTTATTGATTTCGGGGAGTTGGATTGTTTTGGCGAGGGCGGCTGCCATTGCTCTTCAATCTTATTAGCACTAGCACTAGCACGGGAGAAGAGGATGGATGGGCAGGGGGAAGAAATGAGGAGGAGACGTACACCAGGCCACAGCTCATAAGAACAACCAAACTGATTTTAACCCCTATTTTGAGATTGAGATGCCAGACGATATACGTCGGGACGACAGCCAGATACAAATCAACAACGGTGTTGAACACGCTCTGCCAATAGCCAAAGTCGATCAGGATGCCGATGGGCGCACATGTCCCGCGCATCGTATAGTCCCAGAGCATCGCCACGGGCGTGCAAGTAGCGAAGATCAAGATCACGGCCACAGAATTGAAGAGCACCTCCAGCACCGCGAGCGCCGTTAGGATGATGCGCTGCCGTTTCTGGCCGCCCAGGATGGCCAGGAGGTAGAGCACGAAGGCGGCGCGGCCGACGGCTGTACAGAGGATCAGGACGGCCTGGCCGATGGTGTAGTATTTTCGACCGAGCGTCGCTGCGGGTTCGGGGACGGTTTCGTCTAGGAGGCCGTATCCGTACTTGACTGCGACGGTGTTCAGGGACCCGGCGATGATACCTAGGATCTAAGCAGTTGGTACGTCAGGGTCTATTCTTCTAGGGCATGGGGCAGCATACCAGCGCGAAGATCATCACGACATCGTCCATCCTGAACTGGCGGATCTTCATTTTGGCCAGCACGCGCAAAGCGACCACGACCACGGCGGTGCCTGTCAGAACCCATATCAGGACCACCAGCCCCGTTCCGTGTGGGTTTGAAGCAGTCATTGTCAATCCTTTGCGAGACCGAGACTTGGTTATCCTAGAGACCTAGACTGCTACCCAACGTCATGCATGTCGCAATAAGAAACAGGGAACGGAACTGTCAGAAGAGAAGCAAAAGAAGGATGAGAAGAATAAAAGAAGCAAAAGACAAGCTTGCCAACTAATAATAACCTGCTAGACCTGGCCAACCCTGTCCAGGCCCTGGCAACAAAGAAGTCGTCAAAACCACCCTATCGAGATGGACAACAGGCAATCTCATTTCACGACCATTCTACTCGTACGGAGTACCCCCAGTCCCAATAGTCACTGCCAAGTTACCAGGGCCCAGGGGTCTAGCAAGCCTTGAAGCTCCGTGCGCAGTGCATATCCCCAGTCCCCAGAGCCCTAGAATCCTTCGTCTCGTGTTGGCCCGTTGGGAGTTGAGAGCGGGACGGGAAATCCTTGGTCCTCGATCCTTGATCCTTCGGGTTTCCTGTTCACTCCCGCGTGTTAGTCTATTGGTGGCTTAAGAATAGCCAGCATTCCTTCACTCCTGACTGACTTGACTCGACTCGACTTCAAATGAAAGCCAACGCTGCAATCCAGAGGGAAACACGGAGTAGGTAGTAGGTACTCTCCTCAAGCGGCGAGGCCTGGACGATCGTCAATGTCAACCCCCAGATCCATAACTGATCACGCGTGTTTATCCCTGAAAAAGGGACAATCGAGAATGGAGACACTGCAACTGCCAGCTGGCGAATCATCTTGCGCGTCTGCAATTAAAGTTGCTGCCAAGATGGAATAAACCTTGTTTTTGTTTTCTCTCTAGACGCTAGGCTGCTTTCGGGTAATGCTTATTATGCTTGCCCGGGCTAGCGTGAGTGAATGCCATTGTTGATAGAATATGCTATTTTACATCGGTGCACTGTGCAGGATGTATGTGATATAATGGATACAAGACGTGTATCAGCCTATAATGCCGAGAAATACATCAGGAACCTCGGGGAATATACATGAGCCCTACTCAACCCCTACGCCCCTGCCAGCCAAATATTTCAGCCACACTCAATATGCTGAACCGTACGCCAGCCACGGAGAATAGGATCAATACAATATCCACAACACCGAGGACAGCAGCCCCCATCATGAATCGAGGGCTGAAGATTCGGTAGAGCATGAGGTGGCGGCGCAGGTGGCCAGCCCACATCGTGGTTGCGAGGTTGATCGTTGCAAAGTAAAGAACATATGTGGATGCCGCTTGCGCGACATCGGACAGAATCCTGGTGGTGGGCGTGCTAGACGTTGCGGATGAGGTGTCATGCAGTTGGAGGGGCCGTTTCCATAGCACCGTGAGAGGAACAGCAATTGCAGTGAGGATCTGCGCGCCAAAGGTGTTGAGGATCACCAGAATCGGCGACCAAGGATATTGGACAGACGATAAAGGTATGAACGCAGTCTCCCATTGGATACTGCTGAGGGTGGCCTGGTGTCCGGTCTTGAAGAAGTGGAACGACCCAAGAAGACCCAAGACTATAGGCCCGATGGCTGAGTTGCCCATAACAAGACCATTCGTATCAAGGATCTCAAGCAACGACAGAATCTGCCAGAGCAGCAGGCCGATTGCCCCTTGGCCCATAGGTTTCTGCATGAGAATGATCGCGAGGCAGAAATTAATGACAAGGAGGAAAGCTCGTGTGCCATAAACATTCCCGAATCCCAAAATCGTAACCGTTTTCCTGGCCGGTTCTCTACCCTCGGATTCAGCACCGCCTTGGCTGACGCTTATGCTGACGCACGGTTTAGTGTAAACGAACGCCGTTGTTCCAGCGGCGAATGCAAGGGCAAGGACCATCTGAGCGAGGAACACGCGTATGGTCTTCAAAGCTTCTTTGCTCAGAAAGCCCCATTCACCGTCGTCGGCGGCCTCAAGCGTCCAGAAAATCGAAGCTACAAAGAGACCGAACCGGAACGCAATGCCGATCCACAACGTCGCCGCTCGTTCATAAGATTTGGAGCCAGCATAGAAAGACCGGACAACTGCCGGAAGAATGAGGGTCACGAGAAAGGGGATGACAAGTTGCCAGGGAGCAGACGTAGATGATGTTGTGGATGCATAATACGTGGAGCGGCAGAACGGCATCTGCTCTTCGCGGCACAGACGGGAGAATGAGGCAATTCTTCCCAGAATCACAAATAAGATTGAATGATAAACTCCAAGCACCCGGTCAGCGGTTGCCTTCTGCCTCATCGATGACGCTCCCGCAACGACTCCAAAGGTGGAAAGGAAGAAAAGGAGGATTTCATCTTCCCATATAGTGTACGAGTTCGATGCAAAGCCTATCGATTGGGACACTGTGAAGACAATTGCCAACCATCCCCAAAGACTATTGGGGAGAGGTAAAGCTATGCGCCCAGGTTTACCGAAAATAGCCCACGAACCGCCAATGATGCTTCCCCCTGCAGCCAGCAGAGCAGAAGACTCGACTGCTCGAGCAGACAACATGTGAGGGTAAGACAAGCAAGCTCCAGTCACAGCACCCAACACGGATCCCACCCCAACGGAGGCGAGCAGAGACTGAGTGAGTTCTGTTCGGTCCGCTTTAATACCTCGTGCATAGAAGACGAGAAGGACGATCGCTGCAGAAAGAATTGCGACGCCCTGCAACATGCTGGGTACATCAAACTTCGCCCATAGCCCACGGCAAACATGCAAGATGTGCCGTTGGTACTGGCGATGCAATTCAGAGGCCAAACGCGGAGCTGCCACATCCAGTTTACCAGCTCTGGGGAGCTTCTGCCAGGCGCTCTCTGCAGCCTCCCAAAGCTCCCCGGATTCAAGTGCCTGAGCTTCATCCGCACCGTGCGAGGATGTATACTCGTGCTGATACCGTCTGATTTGTGCCGAGGTCAAGCGGTTTACCGTGGCGAGATTGTTCCAACCGTTACCCCCAACTCCGATGAAAGCTTCCTCGATCGGGGAACCAAGGTTGTTGAAGGGGATTGGCATCCCCAAAAGAAGTGACAGCGTCGGTACGAGGTCTATCTGCGGAATGGAACGTTCCCGTGCGGTTCTTGGAGGATTAGCGGTCTCGGAACCCGTACGGCCGAAGATTGCCTTCTTGGAATACATCCAGAGAGCCGCCTCAACTTCGTCATTAGATTCGCCCCCGTGGTCCCCCTTGGAGTCCATTCCATGATCACCCATGACCACCAAAAGCGTCTCGTCATCTAGCTTGGCAATGATGTCTCGGACCACTTGATCCATCTCGCGGAGTTTCGCGGCCATAGCCGGGTGGTTTGGTCCGTATCTGTGCCCGGCATGATCGACGCCGAGATAATGACCGAAAATGACATCCCATTTCGTCGAGTTCTCAGGATGCAACAGCGGGAAAAGATGATCGTTGACCCCATTGTCAACAGTGTGCAAGTCCCACACATTGAAGGAATCGAAAGGGCGTGTAAGATCAGCGTCGAAGTAGCCCGGGAAAAGAGCTTGCCAGGTATCATCTCCCAGATGGACCAAGGTCTTGCCTGCCGCGTGCAGCTGCGCCACGAGGTTATCTTCATCGATTGCCGTTCCAGCAAAGTTGGAGCCAGCATCCACAAACGTAGGTAGAGTGCCTGTTGTCAATCCTTTGAGTCGTTGCAATGTCGTGGTTGGCGGGTCCGCAATGAATGGAAGCAAGAAAGCATTTTCGGGAGACTTGACAGCCGTTTCGTACAAAACTGGTATATTGTTATGAAACAGGTGCGCTGTTTCACTTTCCGTTCCTGGTACAAAAGGTACCGTAAAATCGTACCGCAGTGCATCGATAATGATCACAATTGCCTTGTCAAATGACTTTTCATGCCAGCATCCCTCCTTTCCTTTACTCGCTGATGAAGACGAAGTAGTATCGTCAAAAGGAAGGACATCACATGCCGATTTATTCTCCAAGACCATCCGAGTGAGAAGGAAACCTCTCGTAAAAAAGAATATACCAGCAACATGCAAAAACCTAGGATCATTCTGACAGTCAGCTCACCGATGTCCAAGGCGCTAATGAGGACCAAAAGACCTCCAAGCATAAAGGGGAGCTTACAGTATCCAGCCGAACACACCCAATATTCCTAAATGTTTTATTGTGAAGGCGCGCTCAAATTCCCTCGTCTTGTCCGCCGGCGCTTTAGTCGTCTTTCCCGGCTGCAGTTGCGGTCGTGTTGTTCGAAGGTCGCCGGGTTCGGAAACCCGCGGCGAAGATGTGCCAGGGGAAGCTGCCGTATGTCGCGAGCCATTGTAACCGGCCTCAGAGGCTGTCGGTGAGGCCATTATGGGCACAGAAGCTAGAATAGAGGGTTTGTTCCAATGGTCAAGGCTGCCGGTAGCTTTCGTGTTTGTGGGAGTGGTTGTTGTCGCGCAATGTATTGTAGACGCCTGGCTTCCGATGCGAGAAGGCCCGAGGAGGTTGGATCACTCAAAGGAACTTCATTGATATTGTAAGGACCGAGTTCAAGAGCTGAGGAACGGAGGGGAGAATTAAAAAGTAAGAAAGAAAAAGAAGGGATACCCTAGACTGTCAAGTGTGCTCTCCCATCGAAGCCGACTCAAAGCACGCTCATGGCTACAATGATGGAACAAATAGAACAAATGACACCGTAATAATGAGAGACTTATCAATTGATCTGCCGATTATGAGACAGTAGAAAAAGAAAAGAATGAAATGCCAGCAGAACGATGAATTCAGATTGTTCGGACCCTCCCCAAAATTCTCCTGACGTCGGGAGTTCGGCGTCAGGCGTCATTGGTCGGCTCGGCGCGGAACAGTGAAAAAGTCCACGGGTGGGCCATATTGCCCTATCTGGAGTTTTGTTTACTGTCAAAGTATGTGACTATAATGAGTGGACTTGATCTACAGACTATTGAACCATTCATAGTTTATCTGTACAGGTAATACAATCCATTGAGGCTCACGCTACTGACAGCGGCCACGTAATGTATAAGCGGACTAGTTACATACATTATCCAGTTGTTGGACACCCTAAAGCCAAACCGAGAATTGCAAGGGATGAAAGAAGCACAAAAGTAGTTTAGAGAAAAAGAAGGAGGAAAAGAAGAAGGGTAGAAATAAAAGTTGGGGGCCTGCGAAGAAAGAAAAGAGGCCCCAAGAAAGAAAGTGAAAACCCGAGTGCATAACGTCCTTCAACCCTAGTGACATGGCAGGGCTGAGAGGACCACAAGTGACCAGGCACAAGAGATGAACGCCAATAGAAGCGAGAAGACCAGGCAGCAAGAGATCCCAAAGATTGCAATGCAGAGAGAGAGAGAAAAAAAAGAAGCAACCCTTTGCTATACACAATGCAGGGCAAGCCTTCCATCTGGTAACTCTCCAGGTCGATCCGGCCGATGATATTGTCCTCGCGAGCATCAGTATAGTCGGAAGACCCGAAGAATTAATAGGTGTAGAGGGTAGGATCGACAGGTTATTTGCGTATGTGCAAGTCGAGGACGGAAAGGCAAAACGACAATGGCCAAGAGGCGTAAACAGGAAGACGGAGCAGCTTTTCGCCAGAATATCGTCATGTATTGTAAGGAGTCGTCGAAGGATGGAAGGGGTTAAAGTAATTGATTCTTTTGGGCATCAGTTCGGTGGAGAGATGCGCAAGGTCACCTCATAGACGGTCGGCGGTCGGCAATTTAAGACCACCTTTTGCTATCTTCTTTCTCCTTGAGGCCGCCCATGCGTTCGATGTCCAAGGATTGGAAACGTTCCGCGTCGCTGGACTGATATGGTGGAAGCTCTTCCTTGCATGGTTCCAAACCAACGGCGCCGGCGTCACTAATTCTCACCACCACAACACGGCCAGACTTGCGCTTTCCAGACTCATCTTCCTCCTCGGGGAACGTGATGCGGATTTCAGGGACCGGACTAGGTGGGGGGCTTGACGAGTTCTCCATCAAGCTGCGCTTCTCATCGTACACCAGGATAGACTGTGTCCTCGTGTTTGAAGATGCGGAGATCGTGAAACGACGATGGTTGGCCGAGCACTGCCCGTTATGAACTGGGAGTTCGGGACCCATCTGATTTTGGCGCTTTCGTCGCAGAACAAGAAGGGTAGCGACTAATACAATGCCGAGTAGGACGAGAACCAAGAGAGAGATCAAAAGATCAATCGTTGCAGGAGAAAGTGAACCATTGTTGCTGCTGTCGCCGCGAGTCACAAGCCTGATGAACATCCTTGCTGAGTTTAATGGACAGGAGTTCCCTAGCGATGCGTCTCGACTCGGATTCTCGCAGGCTCTTTAATGTTCGAATGTTCGGTGTGTGAAGGTATTTAATCCAAAAGATGAAGTCGTGCTGTCACATTTCGCTTCCCGTCAATGACCATTCCAAGGACGTCAGGCAGCCTTTCCATCATCATCATCACTTACACTATATCCGAAAGAGTTTTTGTCAGTCGATATTGACGAAACTTATTCGAGCGTATTCAGAAGTCCAAGGAGGGAACGAATCGGGTGGGTTGTGGGTGGTCGGGTCGTGAGTTGATCGGCCGAAGTGTAGAGACTGACTTGATTGGCGACGATGATAAAAGAACGGACAGCAAGGTGAACAGCTAAAGAGTGAAGCTGGCACCTGCTTGTGTTAGAGAGAGAACGTGATGGAGTGAGAAAGGAGGAAGAATGAGAGAGGGGTTGGTATGGAGGGGATGAAAACAACGACAAGGGAAGAAAAATGAGAGACTGAAGGGAAGGGAAGGACTGGAGTCGGGGAGGCAGGAGAAGGAAGAGGAAGACAGGCCAGCCAGCAGTCAGCAGCACAGCCGACCAGTCCGGCTCGAGAGAAACGAGGCGCAAGGGCGCTTAGAGCCTTAGTGTTCAGTCTTAGAGGTCCAGACTCCAGACCGCAAGGATAAAGTACTTGTCTTTTCCATTCTGTTGACTAGTGGAGAGGCTAACCCTATACAGGCATTTTTTAAGAGTTCTAGTGGCCAGCTGTTTACACTAAAGAAGAAGGAGCCCACGCTGCATTCAGTGCATTGGTTGTTTCCTCGTTTGTTTGTTGACTTGGAACAGCCTTTTTTCTTGGTGGTTCGCTCGGCGTGGACGCTAAGAGCGGGTGTAATTTCCCCATGGCAGGCATGCAGCCAATAAGAAAGCTGTTGTGCCTGACGCCAACTGTTCATAAAACCTTCCATCAAGCTTATTCGTCCATGCCCCGTAGATTGACATGGGTTTTGTCCGTAAGAAAGCGCGCTAAAATAGCTTTGTGCTAATATTATCTTCTGGGCCCTGGGGCTGACTATTGAATCCTTTCTTCGCTGTGGCTTTCTTGATTCTGCCCCTGAAAAACGGTCATATCCTGCCTGACTACCCCAGATGTGTCCAGTGACTCCAGTCAAGTGTTCAAGAGAATAGATAATGCATACTTAAGCATTCAGACCAGACAGTTGGACATTTGTTTTCCGAGTAATCGCCCCAAAATACTCCGAAAGAGCTATCCAGGATCGAGTTGTAGAAACTAGACAGTCTTCTCTGAAAAGTCGGCGGAACTTAAATGACAGACATTGTGTATTTGACTTTGCCAGCGTCGAGTGTCGTCCCTGACATCCGAGGCCCATATCATTGAAACTCTTCTCTGCTCTCGCCGAATGGACAAATCCTCGCAGGTTTCACATGATGTTGGGTTCACTACAATTATCATGACATCAAGTGCTTCATTAAACTTGTTTATCATCTTCCAGTCTGCTCCGTACTGTAGACTAGACCAAGTCTATCTTTTAACGAGATTCCCTGAATCATGAGTACAGTGTTTAAAGCAGGCATTTTACCATCAATACTGGGAAATGCACACAGCAAGCCTGACCCCGAAGCGCAGCGATTAAATGGCATCAGCGGCGTTGAATGGATATATGGATTCTGTAAGTATATTATTGGTGGTTTTTAATTGAATATTTTATCGTTGTCTGTGCATGGTAGGTAATCATTGGGGCTTCGAAAGTCGCAACTCAGAGCAGATATACCCTGGCCGCCACAGCATATATATTGGAGCACAGGACCGACGGATAGCAAATGGAGTGTGGGAGACATCTAAATGACCCACACTCCATGTTTGCACACGAGAAGATGAGTCTCAGAAACTCATATAATAACCGACTGAGCTAGCAGATGTCCTCAAGGACCGATGGAATGTCGCTCGAAATATTAGGATGATGCAGATGGCTCATACGCCTCCACGGATTGAGCACTTGTACGTAGAGAACCCCTGAACCCTTTCGCTTCGGAAAGCTCATCTACAGATTCGGATTCAAATTACCTCTCAGTTGGGCCATAGACTGGATATATAGCTCGCTGCGACCGGGGGGCATGCATCATGACAGGACTATGGAAAGTCTTCAGCTTGAGCCTACTACTGTATATAAGGGGGCTGTATCTACCCAGCATCAGCGCAGTTTGTGATATATCTTTGCTCAAGGGAAATCCCGGCACATCGCTTCACATCTTCTCGGCTGAAGTTCTCAGTTTTTTCCATTGTCCCCATTGAACGGTTGCTGTTCAGAATAGTATGGGAGACGAGGCATCATGTAAACAAACTCTCTTATTCAAGAAACCCCCAGAGAACCTTCTTCCGGTCTACAGCCCTATTGTTTGTTTAGATAGGCTACAATGACCCTATAGGGTTCTGCGTATCCTCCTCCGGGTCGATCGAAATTTGAGCTCTCGCTTTTGGATGACTGATCATCGGTTCGAGCGCAACATTATTCGAAATCGAAATATAACACCTAGTATCTAATCGATGGACGAGAGAAAGAACGCTTCGTGTCATGAACAACGTAACATACTCACAATGGAAACTACCTTATGGAATGCAAAGGATGCATAATATTTGACCAGAGCCCACATGTCTTGGATACACCTTGAAGTTATCTCCGCCTGTTGACACGAGCACTTTTGAATTGTACTCGTGTCTCGCTCAGAATCCGGGGTTTGACAACCGCTTTCTGGACTAGGCAAGGGACTTGCGTGTTCAAGCTTGTCAGCTAGGTTCTCAATGGCATTGTACGAGTCATAGTGGTAGGTGATCATCATCGGCCTCTCATTTTGATCGTCATTATTATCGTTTATCGTAGAATGTCAGTCCCACGGAATACTCGAGGAAAATAACGCAAGGTTCGAGTCTATGACTTTGTCCTATCGTAATGGAAGGGATGACTATGCGGATCCGATGGTATGTGAGCTCTTAGTGAAAGCTTAGAGCAGAGGACACTGTGTAGGAGCACGTTGATGTACTGCAAGAACATCATTATTAGTACATAGAGTGGTCACGAAGCATCAAAAAGCCAGACCAGATGAGAGGAAATCATGATGCAGTATATAAGGATAAGTGGGGGGTTCCCTGGATTGCAGCTGTACTTACTAAGGGCCAAGCGTCGAAGATAAACAAACCATGGATTCAGTATTATTGTAGACGTAAGGGGTCAAGGGATCAGAATTCAGAATTAGAACTCGTGCCTAATCCACTTCGAGTATGAGTGAGCAGTGAGCACAAACTTACGGCAAGTCTCAGTGTTGATGCTGTTCAGGTCAATAGTGCAGATAGGTACGACGACAATATTGATGAGAAAAGCAGAATAATATCAGTTGAGCTTTGAGGAAGAAATTCAGGAGATGATATCCAACCACGGGTAGTGAATGGAACTCGGACCAGTAGGCAAGGTACCAGAATTCTATATGTGCTCCGTGCCTTAGGTGGGAGTCAATGAAGGTCACGGGATTTGGAAGTAACCCAAAGAATGATTCAGTTGCAGACTTCTATGGAACAGTTGCATAAGAGCCGAAGGTCAAATTACGGAGTACTTAGGCAGACATTCAATTTCCACGTAGTCATTCTCCATTTTCCGCCTATTCGGATTCCCTCATACGGAACTTTCATTCAAGAAATCCGCAACAACATATTAATGACTCCTTCGATGTGAACCTCAGAAACGAATTGATGGGATGATTCCTTGAACGGAGCTTGTAGAGTGACAACTGACAAATGATCATGGAACGATGAGGAAGATCAAGGCTAGTTTAGTGGATCCGATCGGTTGGGCTGAGAGGCGCTGCTTAACCTTCTCACCCGCTTTGTCAACAAAGCTCTGCAAGAGGCTAGATAGTAGATATCCATACTCCGTAGGCACTTCTCTAATATCAGAAGATGATGACTCTATGGTGATGATAGGATTCAAGTTGATTTGCAAGATACTTTGTGTCATCCGAGCCTTGATGATCCATGGCTGATCTGAGAGAGAATCCACTAAGAAAAAGTCAGGAAAGCATGTCCGACCAAATGACTATCTACTGGGAGTTGCTATTGTCACAGACACAAACAAACTGCTACCTACCAGCTAAACTCAATGAGCTACTGGGCAGTCTGGACTATCTTCCACATTTTGCATACATAGATTACGCACATGCGATATAGGAATGCCTCTACAGAGTGCCTCCCAAACCATGGCTTCAATCTGGCGGTCAACCTAACTCCTGAGTTTCAGACCATTTCACCTGGTTGAAGAAATTGATCCATGTGTGGTGAGAGCGAACCTAAAGATTCTGAGACCAGCGAAATACAAGCAATCGTCGTACAAGGTCTCCTCCAGCTATGCAAATTCCACTCAATCTAGTCTGTCTAACCAATGATGATCATCCTAATCATCTGTGTCTCCGTCATACCAGCAACAGATTAGGGGACCCGCCTTGATTGAAGCCTAAACAAGAGGCGGCGGGAGCATAATTTCGGGCGGCCCCAGATCTGGCAGTTGTCTAGAAAGGTGACAAGACAATTCGAACTAGATACCCTACCCTAGCTCAATGAACGACTTATGATACTTGCACTTTAAATGTGAGGTAAGAGTAACCGATCAAAGGTTTGTGTACCATAACTGAAAGATCAATGGATACCTCTTGCGAGATGAGATACACATATGGAGTGCTCAATTTGAGCTGACTCTGGATCCGATCGACAGAATCGCCTGGGCCAAGGGGCGTCATATCTGTATTACTGCGATCGATACCGTATCATTACCGATGGCCTTGAAACAGCCCTGCCAACCCTGAGCCTTAAGGTATCCACAATTCCCAAGTAACTCTATTATATGTAGGCTATGTAAGCCCTGAAATTTAAGGCGCCCAGGATTTGGTATGCTTTAAGACATTCCGTATCTGAAACTGTATTACAGTTACATACCAATTTTACCTACCATACTTTTACGCTCTTTAGTCTTTCCTTGAGACACGCAGCATCTTTTTTCCTGCTATGGGAACCTTTCTATAATAGCAGCAGCAAACAGCAGCAGCTTATCTGGGTAGTCTACCTATCATCCCAGCAAAAGACTTCATCTTCATTGCTTTTTCCCTTTCTTCTCTCTTTCTGTTTCTCCTCCATATCCCTCTTCTCTTGTTCTTATTACGTCCATATTGGCAGTTGTTCTTAATAATTCGCTGTCTTACCATTATTTCTGCACGCTTGATCGGTCTTTTTCTTCTCACTATCTTTTTTCCCCATCAGAGCTAAGCTATCTTGCTCTCCGATCTTGCCTTTATCCTTCTCCCTCCATCCCCTTCAACGGGGCAATATCATATCCTTGTTTAATTTACGGTCCTTGAGAACGATATATCGCAGTCAGAATCCTTACGATACAGATTGACCCGCTTCGAGCAGATTGGTCGCGGCGTGTCATGCTTGCCTCGCCTGTGTGACAGCTGGATTACATTGATTGCCGTGCTTGGTCTTTCGTCCACATTCTCATCGTTCGACTGTCCACTAATAACGTCTGATCTCCTCGCCCACTTGCGCAACGAGCACATTCCTACCGTACCGGCTGCAATAACACTCAGTTTCCCCCTCCACTCCCACACACCCCTTGCCGCTACGGACCATCCAAGCTCACTCCCTCACGCTTGTCTGATTACAACCACAACCCCCTACGGCCGTCGTCACTATTGCAACACACCGGGTGTCTCTATCTCCTCGATTGGGCACATGAGGGCAATCTGCGCAGTTCACGGTTCCTGGAGCATGCACGGAGCGTGGTAACGTTCACGACGCACGAGACACATACTCCCACAATCGGCAATTTTGAAGGACGGCTACTTGCTGAGCGTTGCGCTAGCAAACGAAAAGGGAGATTCTTCTTCCTTAGTTCTTGTTACCTTGCGTTGAACCTCGTTGGCCTGTTTCTCCGCTCCGCATTTCTGGCTTTCTCATCTGCCGTCTATCTCTCTCCCTTCCCTCTCCCTTCGGTCCCTTGTATAGTCTTGTACATTGTTTGACCGTGTTGCTGTTTTCGAGTAAACGATCATCATATTCTCTTGCTTTTCCCTCTTACCCATCCCTTTCCTCACCTCTTCTCTTTACTTTCCCTTTCTTCTCTTCTCTCGGTAGGTTTCCCCCTTCCCAAGGAAACCCTTCTTTCATTTCGGACAGCAGGGAGGACGTTCTGCTTGAATTTCCCGGAGATCGCTTGGCTAATCGTATGACTGGTCCTCGTGCAGCTCTATACCTTCGTGTCCGTCATTACAGGCAGCTCGTGCCCATCTGCAAATACGGGTTGGCATATAATCGGTTTATTCTTCTTTGCTTCGTGGTATCTTTCACTTGTGACGGGTCTGTGTGATTCGTGCGCAACTATAGAAGGGGCGATATTGATACTGGCCTTGATTATCTGCAAATATTTGCGGCCCGTCAGGATACTTCTTTGTTAATCTGTTATCCTTGGTGGTGACGGTGGAATGGCCTCTGCCATGGCAGCAAACTCAACCACGGTACATAATGTAAGTCTCAATGGCAGGACTAGGTTGGACAGATCGTTGATTGGTGCGATACAGGTACGATCAAACAGAGCTACAAACATGTCCACATCGGGTATGAGCAGTGACCGATCACGAGGGCCTCATGCAGGTATGGGCAAGAGTTTCGGGGCTGGAAAGTCAAGCTGGAACTCCAACATCTGGGGCGACAACAACCTGGGAAGTGGGTTCGATGGTAAGTTGATGGAGAGAGCTCGCGGTATTTCTTTTTTGTCCTTGCACAGAACAATCAAACTGACGATAACCTGAAGACCAGAATCTTGCGGAAACTGCTTTCGAAGGAAAGTCAGGGTCGGGCTCTTTATTGCCTTCCTCTGAATCTGACGGGTGGAATAGTCGGCCGAATCTGCCCTGGAACACAGTGAACACAACGTCGGCTTCCTTGTCCAGAGGCCAAAACAACGGCATGACTGCTTCGCCCATTTCGACTAGGGCCAATGACAGAAGTGCACCTGCTCTGTCGGAGACCGCTGATTCCTCGTCACATTTCTCCATACCTAGATCTTCCGGAATCGGCTCGTCCGCTGGAGCAGGGAACCACAAAACTTACCTGAACACTGGAACTGACGGGATCTCTCCATCTGGAGACGGGCTGTCATTCGGCAACTTTGGTGGGCTTCGGAGTGGCGATGGTAGACGGCATCCCAACTCGTCTGCCTTTGGAGGAAGCCCAGTGGGAACGGGATTCCCCATGAAGCAAGGGTTTACCACTTTGGACACCACTCGGGCCGATGAGGTAACTGGGTCTCTCGCAATGTCCAGTTTACCCCAGGCGATGCCAGACACAATGTCGCAGCCTCTGGCTCGTAACGGTTTTACGCATGCGTCCCACAACTCGGCATCAATTACGTCTCAAAGGCCCACCCACGCCTCCCACCCATCGTTTCATTCTGAAAGCCAGGGATTTGAGGGTCGCTTTGGAGGCTCCTCCATGGATTTGAGTGCTGGAATCAATAAGCTTCAGCTGAACGAAGGTGGCTTTTCGGGCCACCCAGCCGTCAGCCGTCCGGCCTACCTCTCCCACTCCTCCTATGATGGGTCATTGCAACGCTTCAAATATCAAAGCGCTGGCGATGAATCCAGCTATGAAGCAGTCGGGGGATACGCGGGAGATGGTTTGGCCGAGTTGTCAGTAGGACACCACGCCGGCCGGTCCCGTCTTGGTGAAGGTTCACTGTCTCCTACAGATATTGCACGGATGGAGAACACCTTTTACTCTGCTCTTGAAGCCGGTGCGGTTCCTGGAGCACACTATCGGAATGGGTCTGGTTCCCGACTGAGTGAAAACCAGGCGCTAGCCTTGGAGCGGAAGTTGCGTGCTATGCAGCACGATCAGGATCTTGCCCACGGTGCTGCAAATGCTCTGCAACGTATCCCATATAATGCTCCTGCGTATGACCTGGCAGGTTATCAGGCGGCACGGCTCAATGCCCTGTCAGGATTCTATCCTGTCGCGCAACTTGGTGGACTGGGCTCCGCTGGTATCATCCCCAGGGGCCATCGTGACCAAGATCCTGCCCAAGTGGTGCGCAGTCCGCTCTTGGAGGAATTTCGGGCTAATAGCAAGGGAAATAAGCGATACGAACTCAAAGTATGTATTTCCGTTTCTCTTCTACTCCCGAGCTCTAAAATCAATATTAACAATCCCTACAGGACATTTACAATCACATTGTTGAGTTCAGTGGTGATCAGCATGGTTCGAGGTTCATTCAACAGAAGCTGGAGACAGCGAATAGCGACGAGAAAGAGCAGGTGTTTCGTGAAATCCAGCCCAACTGCCTGCAATTGATGACAGATGTGTTTGGTAACTATGTTGTCCAAAAGCTTTTCGAACATGGCAACCAATCCCAAAAAAAGATCCTTGCCAATCAAATGAAGGGCCATGTGCTGGCTCTGTCCACCCAGATGTATGGGTGTCGCGTTGTCCAAAAGGTAAGGCACTTACCACTTTGCCTTCAAAGGGTTGACTTTGTCGTGGCATCGAAGCTAATGGTTGATTAGGCGTTGGAACATATCCTTACCGATCAGCAGGCATCCATGGTCAAGGAGCTCGAGAACCACGTGCTCAAGTGTGTCCGTGACCAGAATGGAAATCATGTCATCCAGAAGGCCATTGAAAGGGTTCCATCTCAATACGTCCAATTCATCATCAATGCTTTCAAGGGACAAGTGAGCAGGCTAGCCGCACACCCATATGGATGCCGGGTCATCCAGCGCATGCTTGAGCACTGTGAAGAAGAGGACCGCGAATCTATCTTGGCTGAGCTTCATGCTTGCACTGCTCACCTTATCCCAGACCAGTTCGGAAACTACGTCATTCAACACGTCATCGAAAATGGCGAGGAGAAGGATCGATCCCGTATGATCAATGTGGTACTGACACAGCTGCTCATGTATTCGAAGCACAAGTTTGCAAGCAATGTCGTGGAAAAGAGCATCGAATTTGGAGAAGAGTCGCAGCGACGGCAGATCATCAGCACACTGACCTCGGCGAACGAGAGAGGCGAGAGCCCTCTCTTGGGTTTGATGCGTGATCAGTACGGAAACTATGTGATTCGTAAGTGCTTTCTTCTTCTCGTTTCGATGCATGGGATCGCTAACCCTTGCTTTAGAAAAGGTGCTTGGTCAGCTGAAGGGCGAGGAAAGAGAGGCTCTCATCGACCAAATCCGGCCTTTGCTCAGCCAGCTTAAGAAATTCAGCTATGGGAAGCAGATCGTCGCGATCGAAAAGCTCATTTTCGATTCTGCGACGCTTGGTGCTAGTTCCCTGCCGCAGGCGTCGTCCACGACCCCTCCTCACTCGCACAAATCTTCCCCTCAGCCTAGCAAACGCCTGGTCAACGATCTAGAGGACAACCGAGCTCCTGTTGTCGGCGCGGCTCCGCCTACCCCTCCTCCTACTGACAACCAGGGCCATACACATGGTCCTGTGGAGTCTAAGAACCTTGCGAAAAGCACAGTGACTCCTTTGTCGGTATCCGAATCTGCCACTTCCGCCCCCAATGGCTCTGTGCCAGTGTCCGGATCCCCCTAAAGCTGCTTCAGACCTCATACTGTGCTCCTTGTTTGATTTTTCCCCCTTTTCTTCGTGCGAATATTTGCTCCTTTTAATGTCTTTAAATGAGTCGAACCCCCAACTCTATTTTTAATATGGGCGTATACATACAGGGAATTCTCTGAGGGATATATGAGTTCCCGGCTTTCTTTCTTTGATATTTCTCCCCAGCCCTTATTCTTCCTGGCATGATGGCGTCAAAATTCAAGGCTCACGGTGGGAGCTTCACAGGTTCATGTTCAAACGGTCTTCTTTGTCTTCGACCTTCCTACATTCTTAATCGGTTGTCTTCGTCTTTTGTTTGAAATTGTGATGTGATGAACATGAGGATACGTCTCAGAAGTTTGTGAATGGTTTCTTCTTTCTTTGTCCAAATAGGAGGGTCGGCGTCTTCAATGGTGAGGTAGGGATACTGGAATATCGCGCTTGATTGACCTGATGAAGCTCAATACGGGATCATGGGCATATGGGGAATCTGGAAATAGGTAGATTACATGAGACTTGCCTGGCGCATGAGGTGACTTTTCTATCTCGCTATACAGTCAGTTCAATGAAAAGCGTTTGCTTGCAAGATGTTATACTCGGGGCATCAGAACACGAGCATTGCTCATAGCACATCTATGCTGTCTAGCTGACTCTATCAGCACAATCAGTCAAAAATCATACCACTGTACTGAAGTAAATCCAGACATTGCATCTTTCAGGGATGTTTTATCCCTTTGGTGCTTATCAACGGTCATATCACGTGACCATAGTCGCCATTATGTACGGAAGAACTGGAGCTTGCCACTAGTCACAACCTCACTCTATCAGGAGCATTACGCTGCGCAGTGTCTTTAACCCTCACAGTCACCTTGTACTCAATCTCTAGCACATTACCTTGACGTCCTTGTGCAGCACTGCGCCACGCTGTTTCTTCATCCCACCAGTCCTCAGTCCTTCCCGACCGACGCTCCCAGTCAGACTTCACAAACACCCAGAATTACTACGGAGTACCTCTCGCCCGCCATAAACCACACATAACATCCACAACCACATCCGCATCTTTGAGTATAGTTTACAAACTCTACTCCCAACCATGTCCTCAAACGTCGGCCTCTCCACCCCCCGCGGAAGCGGTACGTCGGGGTACGTCCAGCGCAACTGCGCCTTCATGAAACCGCGCAACGCAGGCTACGGCGCGCCGTACCCGCCCGTGTCGGGGCCCAACGCGAATGATGCTTCCCGCTCGTTCAAGCAACGGCAGCCCGATAAGCAGATTCTGGAGCATGATCGGCGGCGGGCGGTTGAGGTGAAGGTTATGGAGGAGAGGGAGAGGCTTGAGGAGGAGAATGAGCGGATTGAGGAGGAGGGAGATGGCAAGGGGAAGGGGTTGTCGGAGGAGGAGATTGAGGAGCGGTGTGAGGCGCTACGTGCGAGGTTGTTGAAGGAGATGGAGGAGGAGGAAGAGAAGAAGGGTGATGCGGAGGAGAGGGAGAGGGATGAGGGGAGGGAGCGCAGGGGGTGGAGACGTGGGCCTAGGGACAGGGATAGGGAGAGGGATTTGCCGCCGAGAGAGAGGAGACAGTTCAAGTCGTATCAGGTGCATGAGCTTGCTGAGGCGAAGATTGAGGAGACGGAGAGGTTGAGGAAGGCGTTGGGGATTCGGGAGGATACGCAGACGGGGGAGATCTCGAGTGGGAGGAAGGATAAGGATCTTGAGGGGAGGAAGAGGGAGAGGGAGCGGTATTGATGGGTTGTTTTGGTTCATATGGTTACCCTGGCGTTTATGGTGTTGAGGGATGCTGCATTTCTTTTGCGCCCGAGGGATTATTAACGGTATGCATGTATTCATCAAGCATGACTCTTGTCTATCTTTTTCTCAAGGCAGGTCAAAACTATATACATCTAGGTGGTGAACTTTTCAATCACCCAGCCGTCCTTGATATCTTTCCGTTGAATGACCTTCTTGGCCGGTAAGGGCCAAGAGGTGCCGCCAGCTTCGCCAACAAGCGATGGAATGACCCAGCATGCTCGTCGCTGCGGGACCCCGTCAATCGGTTCTATCTTGCCGATTGGCTTGCCGTATTCGATGAGCGGCGTGCCGTGCGCGATAGCAGACAGCTGCAGTCCGCTCGGCGCCGCAAGAGGATACATCCGGATCCTCGGGACCTGGTCAGACAGCACCGATGGCGCTGATTGTTGGAGATGAGAGTAGACCAGGTACTGCGGCATTTCCTTTGGTGAAAGGCGGGCCAGAACAGACGATGGATGCACGTAGACGGCTTTCTCCTGAAGTTCTGTCGCCCGTCCTTCTCGTGACCTGAAGAGCGTCAGGTATGGGACATCAATGGCTCTCTTCGGTGTGCGGTCCATCTCGGGCGGAACCGGCGCCAGATCGGCGCGGATTGCAACGTTGTCGATGAACCCAGCGGTCACGATTTGCTTCAGCGCTTTGATCTGCTTGTCCGTTGGCTCAGGCAGACGCGGCTCATACGCTCCAATCAGACCAGGGTTGTTTGCGCGCACAATATCGGTCAACTGTTGCCGAAGCTGCGTGGCCTCTTTAAATGCCTTTGCCCGCAGGAACATCTGATCGCAGAATGAGTCCCCATTCGAAGCATAAGCGTAGGCGCAGATCGCTGACAGGTACTTCAAAGCGTCCGAAGTATCATCGTGCTTGCTGAAGAGACGCTGCGCTCTCGCGTAGTCCTTGTGGCGCTGTTCCCGAGCCGTGTCCTCCAAACGATCGGAGTTCTTGTAAATTCCGTCACCCTTGTCCTCTTCCTTCGACGGAGCTGGGTCGATTTGGTTTTCAGGGATGAACAAGTCTCCCACGGCCAGGGCGGAGACAAGCGCAATCACATAAGGCATGCAGCCGTGCTGGTGGCCGATATGAAGCATTTTGCTGAACCGCGGTGATAGCGGATACGTCGACAAGCGATGGCCAATCTGTGTGATTTTACCGTCGGCGGAGAGTGCTCCAAGGTACTTCAGCAGCTTCTCGGCCTTGGTCAGACCCTGCCGACTAGGAGGCGTAGGGAAGGGGAAATTGATCACATTATGAAGACCCATGCTCTTCATCTGAAGCACGACGCCTTCAATAGGTGTCCTTAAGATTTCAGGATCGGTGTATTCTGCGAATTCACCTTCGTAAATCGCGGAAGAATAGAGTCGGTAGCAGTGACCTGGTCCGGTTCGACCTGCTCGACCCGCTCTCTGGTTTGCACTAGCCTTGCTGATCCAACCGATTTGGAACTTTTGCACCCCGGTCTCTAGATCGTATTGTTTTTCTTTGGCTCGCCCACAATCAAAGACATACTTGATGCCGGGAATTGTAAGACTGGTCTCGGCGACGTTGGTCGCCAGGACGATAAGACGGGAGCCCTCTGGTGGCGGTTCAAAAACCTTCAGTTGCTCCTTTGTGGGCAGCTGAGAGTAGAGGGGCAAGACATGCACTCGAGTTGAGGAATCCATCGCCTCTTCTCCAAGATCAAACTCTTCATCCTCCTCAGGATTCTCATCCAAGCCAGTAATTTCGAGGTCGCTGTCATCATCCTCGTTGCCAGGATGAGACAAATCTGCACCTCCTAGGTCCAGATCCTCCGTTTCGAGTGGTGCATCGTTTGCGGAGAGTTGTACTTTTGCCTGTGTAGCTTCTCCCCGTTGCGTGGGCTTGAAGGTCTGCTTCAACCGCTTAGCCAGATGTCTGATCTCGTTCTGTCCGGTGAGGAACACGAGCATGCCTCCGGGAGGTAGCTTGCGGTGGCCCCTGCAGACCTTCCTGTAGGCTTCCTCAACATAGTCGCGATGTGTCCGTCGCGCGAAGTGTATGGTCACAGGGTACTGACGGCCCTCTGCTTGTACCAAGGGCGGCGGGCCTTGACGGAATAGACTTGCATTCTGCGTAAAATCAGAGATTCGCAGTGTCGCAGACATGACTACGAGTTTGAGGGGTTTGATGGAGGGATCCTCTTCGCTCATGGCTTTCCGCAGGTCAATGATACGGCTAACCATTCCAATTAGGATATCCGTGTTGACGCTCCGTTCGTGGGCCTCGTCGATTACGATAACAGAGTATTTCTTCAAGGCGAAGTCTTCGGCGATCTCGCGAATAAGGATACCGTCAGTCATGAACTTGATGGCGGTTTTGCTGGAGACGTTGCTTTCAAATCGAATCTGGTAAGCAACCCGGTCGGAATACTGTCCCAGTTCATCGGCCACACGCTTGGCCATACTGACAGCGGCAACTCGGCGAGGTTGTGTCACTGCAATCATACCCGGGTTGGGACTGTCCGGGTGCCCATAACCGGCCTCGAACAAGAACTGAGGAAGTTGCGTGGTCTTTCCGCTACCAGTAGCACCCCAGATGACGATGGATGAATTATTGTAGATGGCTTCCATTATCTTCTGTTCTTCACCAACCACGGGCAGTCCTAAGCGTGAGTTTTGAACTTCTTCCGAACGGTCAACTTGCACGCTGAAGGCCTTGCGGTTTGGATCGCCTGTGGTGACCTGCAGCTCTGGTGGAAGCGGCTCCTCTTCAGCGACGGTGTTCCTGACGGGCCGCTTGGATTCGGGAACGAACGGCAGCTCCTCTGCTGTAATGGGCCCAGAAGGTTTGAAGCCGACAACCTCATTGATCTGTTGTCTTGCCCACTCTTTGAATGCGGACTGGCGAGGCTTGATTCGGGTTTCTTCTGACTCGTCTTCCTCATCCTCTTCGTCGTTGTCATCGTCTTCTTCGTCCTCTTCGCCCTCCTCCTCATTATCACTGCCGCTGTCCTCATCATCGCTATCATCGTTGTCGGAAGATGTTTCGTCCTCTCCATCCTGCACGGTCTCTTTATCGGCATCGCTTTCTGAGTGTTCCGGCTCTTCATCGTCGCTCCCAGCGCTACCGTTTCCATTATCCGAATCGAACCCTTCCCATGGCACCTCCGGCAAGGATACGCTCACTGGTTTGACCTTGGGCGCTCGTTTCCGCTTCTTCAGAACGGGGAAACCGTCCGGACCGAGTTCCAGAGGCCGTTTGAGACCGCCACCAACGGCTGGGGTGGGAATCGGTGGTGCAGGAGCAGTCTCGGCGAACTTCGGCTTGGAACTCGCTTTCGAGTTGACAAATGAGTCGTCTGTCTCGTCGCCTGACAATTCCGAATCCGAAATCTGATCCTGCGACGCACTAACAGCCTTTGTAGCAGTCGCGAGCCCAATATTTTCGTCTTCTCTCTTCCGTTTTCCCAATTCCTTCGAGCTCTGGAGCGCGGATGTATCGACCTTGGACTTCTCAAGCTTTTTAAGTAGCTCGATGTTCTCTTCTTTTTTGAGTTTGTTTTCCTGCTCAGACGGTCAGACAAATCTGCGCAGACATCCGTGGATCCCCAAGAAACTCATGATCACATACAATATATTTATCCAAGCGCTTTTGCTTCTTCGCAGAGATCTTCGTGTGTTGCGCTCTCAGCTCCTCTCGGAGTTTCTGCTTCCTCGCTTCCCTTTCGCTCTTGGAGATGGGCTGTATCTCGGCAGCATTTGTGTCGACCGTAGCATCGTTGGAATTTTTTTGTCGGTGTTTCTGCTTCCGTTGACGGGGGACAAACTTGGGCATTGTAAAGATCAAGGGGATTCCCTTGCCTCAGCCCGGAGACAAAGGGAAGAAAATTTAGAAGAATGATAGAGAATGGCTGACTTTGTGATTCCTGCTCCTCTGCGGTTGAAGAAACGTGAAAAGAAAATTGATTCTGCCGGACAGTGGTGAGACAAATCTCACCGCCCACAAGGCGGCATCACAGACCATCTGCCAACAGACCACTGGCTTCATTTGTATATTGGCATTTCTGCGGTACAGTTGAAATCAAAAGTTCTTTTAATTAGCTGAGAGGCATTCTTTCATCTCCCAGCATCCCTGAACTAAGTACTCAGTACTATTCATCATGTCTAAGCTTTCTGATCTCGATAATCTCCAGGCGCCACTAGACCTTCCTTTTCCTGCTGCCACAAAACAAGTCGCTGGAGTGGTAAATGGCATACAAACAGACGTGACGTGCGTCCAATTTAGCGACAAAATCCTGGTCACCGTATCTCAGAACGGCCGACTTGGGCATTGGGTCCGTAGCTCAGCGTCTCCCCCTGAAAGGGTCTTAGGCTAACCCATTGCTCAGCTGCATGTACCGCTAGAGAATAAAAACCCAGGGGAGCAGGGATTTCATACATTATCTGAACCAGCTGATGATGATCTTCTTCCAATGAGTCGCTTGATGGCCACCTCACTGCTTGGGGGTCGAGCTCCTGGACATGAAACAATTGGTCAGCTCTACGCCCGCCAGATTGCAAGTGCCATTGCAACAAAGACGCCGGACGACAAGCGATTGCTTGTCGTCGGTCTCGGACTCCAGAGTGCAGAGGCTGACCGTGAGGTCTTTTTCGCCATCATCGATCTTGTACTTCAATGCATCTGAGCCCCGAGCCAATATTCTCAAGAACATGAATGAGAACAAGTGGCAGAAGAAGGCACACAACAAAAGCGAGTCACTTACACAGATTTATAGAGACTTCTTCCTCATGTTCCCCTGTTCTGATCCGCTCGATCCCCAAATTGGGAATTTTCAGGGCAAAGATGAGTTGAGTCAGGCGTTCTGTCTCGTCCTCGGCCAGGCCCCTGAATATCAACCTTCCGAGAAATTCAATACCGCCGCTGAACAGAGCGCGGACCAGGTCTCCCTCATCAAATCCGGGAATCTTCCATTGATTGTACACAACGACCGAAAGCTCGTGGACTCTGAGGGGCTCGCTCATTCTTAGAGTGGTGATGAACTCTGCAAACGCCCAGCGACGTTGAACTGCCAGCAGGGGCTCGGATGCTCCGATTAGAAACACGATTTTCTTGAAAGATCTTCTCCACACAATTTCTTTATTACGACAGGGGTATTCCAACCATTGCTGGAAGACTCGGTTGCGGCAGCAAGGCAACGGCGTGGGCTGACGTCTGAGAAAATCAGCTGATTTCGACCCGTAATTTCTGAAAAAGAGCCGTCGATCACCCAGGGAATGATACAGAGCGATAGATGCTTCATGGTAAAACACATGCGCGGTCCTGAGGATTGCCAAATCCCCGATTTGCTGGTTATATGGTCCCCCTATCTCGACATAACTGTTGTAATGACAGAACAAGAATTCATAAATTCTGTATCGGACATGGATCGGTAGACGAAGAAGGGGACATCGCAGGTGCCGGTTGCCCACGATCAGACTACCTCTCACCATCTTGCAACCCTCATTGACAGCTACGTGCTCGAAGGTTTCCGGATCAGCTGGCTTGACAAGATGAGACGTTCCCAGGTCCTCATCATATACTTGTTTGAAGAATTGGACCAAAAGTCTGAATGAGGAATGAGACACCGTGTCAGCAGCAGAAGGATATCATATCAAGGACACTTACACCTCTGGTTTCTGAGCCCGTGAAAGAAGTTCCTGTACTTTGCCTTTCTTTTCGCTCTGGGGGAGTTCTGGCTCTTGCTGGATTTGTGCGTCAGGATCCATCTTGCCAGACCTTTTGCTTCAGCGTGTTTTTGAGTAAATAGAGCCAGGGTTGTATGCGGCTCTCGAAGGTCATCTGCTGAGGACTGAGACAGTTGTGAATCCTTTGAGAGTGGAGTGAGGAGATGTGAGTTGTTGCGCCGAGAGCTGTTGTGTCTTGTGACCGTACAAGCTCACTGTAAGCCTTAAGAGCTTATGCTAGATAATCTACCTGAATTCAGCCAGCCTTATTCTTTATAGACTGTACATCAGAGGTCTCCTTTCCAGCAGATTTCATTTATGAATGCCATATTTGAGGACACACTGTAGACGTTTCTCTTGATCTTTCAGCACCAGAGACGGTCACGTGTCACTGAGGTTCAAGAAGCCTGATACACTCTACCACCAGTTCTAAGTTTCCACGATTTCTACGTTTCTTGGTCATCGTTGGTTGTTGTCCATTCTGCCAATATAATACATATTCACCAGGTGTCATAGCGACAGTGTCAACTGGACACGGCCTGGTAGGACGCGTAGAGTCCAAATCCGTTTATGTGACGTCTTACCATAAACAATCACAGCACGGTCTCACAGAACGACAACAAGAGCTACATTGCAACCTCATTTGAAACCCCTGGATTTTTTGGCAAGGATATTTTGGTTTGGGAGTATCTAGCGTCTACTAAATGGCTTCTCTCACTTTTGTCTCATTTCTGCATCTCTAAATACCTCGCTCATTGCAATCTGTGATTCTGGATCAGCTCGAGATGGAGCCAGAAGATTTGACAGACCCAGACCTCAAGGCAGCCATCGCAGCCTCATTGAGGGACCTTCACGATAATACTGCTGATCCAGCTGATGAACCTCAGCAAAATGTCGTCGATCTTACTGCAGAGTCAGATGATGATGAAGTCATTCCTGTTTTCCCAAAGTCCAAATCAGTTATTGGATCTGATACTGATGCTGACGAGGATGGAGCTGAAGTTGAAGTTGAAGATGAAGATGAAGATCTGAAAAGAGCCATTGCATTATCCCTGCAAGACTCTGAGGATACTGCAAAGAACGCACCTAATCCATCGCACGGTAACAAAGAACCAGGCGCACCCCCAGACGCAGAAGGCTCTGCCGCAGACCACGCACCTTCGCAATCATCTGGGCTCCTGGGCCTAAATCGCAAGCAGATGGAGGAAGAACGCCTGGCCCGCATTGCGAAGAGAAAAGCGGACAATGTTGGGGACATTGATCATCGTCCGGTCAAACATTCAAAGAACGAAGTGAATCAGCCGGCACGTCAAGGCAGCAGTGGCTCTGTATCGACGGAATATGCCTCTAAGATTGGCGTTCCTCAAGCAAGACATGAGTCTGCAGAGTCGAAGCCACGCTTGCCTACTCCTTCTCGGACACCAGCTGTACAGTTCCCAAAGGGAGTTGTCAAAAAGACTTACGCGCAGTACTGCCCACGGACAGGCGACGATATTACAATCGAGGAGGTCTTCCAGAGAAGTGATCTAGAGCTGGCCGTTTTGAGCTCATTTCTGTGGGACATGGAATGGCTCTTCTCAAAGGTCGACACGAGACTCACGCGTTTTCTCCTGGTAATGCAGGCTAAAGATGAGCTGACGGTGATTGACCCCTATCTCCTAGTACTTGAAACATCAATAACTGATCAAAGTTGGGTATCAGAAACGTCAATATGAGGCAGAAACTGCATCGATGAGAAACCTGAGATTGTGCTTTCCACCCATGGAGGGACAGGTGAACTGCATGCACTCGAAACTGATGCTTCTTTTTCACCCGGGATACCTACGGATTGTAGCTCCGACTGCGAATCTGACACCATATGATTGGGGCGAGAGGGGAGGTGTGATGGAAAACGTAGGGATGATCAGTACTTTCTACAGACCATTGCTGACTCTATCTCAGAGTGCTTTTCTCATTGATCTTCCCCGGAAGGCAACCACGACTTCGGTGGGCTCGACGACCGCCTTTCAGGAAGACCTGGTTTACTTTTTGAGAGCAAGTACTTTGCACGACAATATCATTTCCAGGCTCGACGAGTACGACTTCAGCCAGACGTCTCATATTATGCTCGTTCACACCATGTAGGAGACTCCACGCCGCTCTAGACTGTTACTGATGCTGTACAGCGGTGGGTCACACACAGGAGATGCGTGGAGGAGAACCGGATATTGCGGCTTGGGCCGCGCAGTCAACGCTTTAAGATTGCGAACTTCCAAGCCGATCAATATCGACTTTGTCGTATGTTCAGTTCAGGGCCCAGCAAGATGCTGACTTTCGACTAACCTCGCACAGGCATCCTCCGTAGGATCACTCACCGATGAATTCCTAAGATCAATATACCTCGCTTCGCAAGGTAAGCACTCCCCCCCTTCGCCCCCTTCCAGACGGAGACTAAAATCCTCCAGGAGACGACGGTACAACCGACTACACACTCCGAACCTCCAAGACCTTCCCCGCGCGCAACCCCAACGGCACAGACCAACTCATCCACAAAACCACCGCTCAAGAATGGAAAGATCGCTTCAGAGTCTACTTCCCCTCCCAGACGACCATCGAGCAATCACGAGGCGGCCCAGCCTCCGCCGGCACAATCTGTTTCCAGTCGAAATGGTACGAGAGCCCGAAATTCCCGCGTCATGTGCTGCGCGACTGTAAGAGTCGGCGGCCGGGACTTTTGATGCATAACAAGGTACGCTACGCTCTCCCCTAGAGGTCATGACCCCACTGACACAAGTCTTACTACAGATCCTATTCATGAGACCGGATGACCCGATCCGATTACCGAATACCTCAAACACACAGTGTAGAGGGTGGGCGTACGTCGGGAGCGCGAATCTCTCGGAAAGCGCGTGGTGAGTGCATATGCATACCCTCCCCCTAAACAAAGAGCAGAAAGCATCTAATGCCAGACGCAAGGGGCCGTCTCGTCCAAGACAAAATAACCAAGCAGCCCAAGCTCAACTGCCGGAACTGGGAATGCGGTGTCCTTGTCCCTGTCTTGGATAAACTGGATTCAGATTCAGCAGATTCGTCAAGCACAGTCTCGAGTAACAGCAGTGGCAAAGAGGCAATCGAGTCGACGGATATGCTGGATGTTTTCAGTGATACTGTCCCCGTGCCGATGACGGTTCCTGGGCGACGATACGGGCCGGGTCTTAAGCCTTGGTTTTTTTCCGAGTAGTCAGGGATAGATTTGGATTTGGCGAAATTGAAGATGAATTTTGAAGAACGCTGTCTATGCATTATTATTGCTCTATGTACGCTGTATGCAGAATGACATCGCTAATTATATCATAATCCGCAGAAATGCTTTTATGTACTCCATCCTCTTGCTGAGATCTTTGATCAACACCCTCATTACTCCGACTTCCTCCTAAAAGCCCCCTTGACCTTATCAATAACCAACCCCAGCCCCCCAAACAAATAGCCCATCCCAAACGACCAGCGCCTCACGCGCACGGTATAGATAAAGAAATAAACCAACAGCCAATTAATAATCACAAACGCCAAGAAGATCCCGAAACAGCGCCACTTGTCGGTCTCGCGCACGTTCAGCGTGGCCATGTACTGCGCGCCGTCGCGGTAGGGGCAGTACTGGCAGTCGGCGACGGCGTCGGGGTTGAGCAGGTATCCCGTCTTTGCGATGTTAGTGACGAAGTTGCCTGCGTAGCGGGCGCAGGTCTGGCCGGGGGGCGGGTTGAAGTGGGTTGTTTCTGAGGGGGCGCAGTCGATGCGCACGGTGGGGAAGATGGAGGAGATGACGCCGCGGAGCCACCAGGTGACGGGGTTGACGTAGTACATCCAGTATTTCCAGAAGACGGGGTAGTCGCGGTATGGGCGGACGATGCCGTTGAAGAGGTTGACCATGACGAAGAAGAAGGGGAGGACCTAGATAGGAGTTAGAGCGGGTGAGGAGGGGAAGTGGCAGGGGTGCTTACGTTGGAGATGACGGTGAAGGACGGCGCAAAGGCGCAGATCCATTGGCCCCAGCTAGACATGAAGAGGAAGAAGAGCATCGACATGAGGAAGACGTAGCCTGCGGTGCTGGAGTCCGTGGGGAGGCCGACGGGGTAGTACCAGAGCAGCCAGTAGATGACGCTCGAGACGATGGCCATTGGGATCTCGCAGACGATGTTGGCAGTGCAGAAGGCGAACCAGCCGTAGATACGGCTGGGATACTCGCGGGCCTCCCAGAGAGCGCGGTTCATGTAGAACTTGGGCACAACACTGTTGAGAACGATGGGGGGAATCAAAATGATAGTGAAGATGGAGAACATGCGGTCCTGCATGTTGGCGATCGAGTTTCCGAGCATCCAGAAGGTGAACCCGTTGAAGACACCGATGATGACGCTGACGAACAGCTTTCCATAATAGTACGACGGGTCGCGCCAGTAGTTCTTGAAGAGACGTTCCGTGAGAAGCAGAGTTTGCGTGATCGTGGGCGCGGCAAATTCGTATGGAGTTCCTGTTTCGGTAACGGGGATCTTGCTACGCTCTTCGCAGATGTGCTGAATCTCGTCGAGAACCCGGCGGTTCTGCTCCGAGCTCCTCCACTCTTCGTTCCAGTCAATCTTCTTGCCGTCCTTTGTCGTTGTCGCCTTGGCAGCCGTCTCGAGGATGAATTCGGCCACGTTCTTTGACGGAGGGCAGACGACGCCACGGTCTGCGAAATACTTGATCACATCGCGACCTTCTGGGCCAACTGGACCAAAATAGAAGGTGTTACCGCCGGGGTTCAGGGCGAGAATCATATCGAACTGCTGAATCAACATGGACGAGGGCTGGTGGATGGTACACACAATGGCCTGTCCGGCCTGGGAGAGTTTCTTCAAGAACCTCACGATCGAAAACGCCGCTTGACTGTCAAGACCAGAGGTAGGTTCATCAAGAAACAGAAGAAGTTGAGGTTTGGCTGCAAGTTCAACACCGATTGTCACCCGCTTCTTCTGCTCCACGTTGAGAGAACCGATGATGGCGTCTTGGATATCGTTCAACTCCAACAGGTCGATAATCTGGTCAACGTAGTCGAGCTTCTCCTGTTTGGGAACGGTCCTGTCCTGGCGGAGCAGAGCTGAAAACTCCAGAGCCTCGCGGATGGTAGCCGTGTTGTCGTGAAGATCCATTTGTTCACAGAAACCAGTGCCTCGTTGGAAATCGGCGCCGAGAGGATGACCATCGACGAGCATGTCGCCGGTCACCACACCCATCTTCTGACGCTGAGCCAGGGTGTTGAGAAGTGTGGTCTTACCGGCACCCGAAGCACCCATCAGAGCGATCATGAGGCCAGGCTTTGCGTATCCACTGACGCCATTCAGAAGCTTTCTGGTTCCGTTGCCATAAGGTACCGTGTATTCGACGTTTGACCAGGTGAAGATTCTGTCGCTGGAAGAGATGCGGTTGAAGGATTCGCCATTGCTCGCGGACGTCGCCTCTCCGCGCGACAGAGCAGCCTTGTCACCAACGTCCTGAACCATTTCCTCATCGTTGCCCTGGGTAGTCTGGGCGGCGAGCTTCTTGGCACGTTTCGACCGCTTAAAGACAAGAGCACCGCCGCCACCGCCCACGAAGGAAAGGAACTCGGCAGCGAGCACCGTGACTATGAGATACAGCACAGTGAAAGCGATGACGACACCAAAGTTGCGCCACATATGGCTCCGAGTGAACTGGAAGGTCTCCTCCAGGTACCGGCTACCCGAAACGCCTCTGCGACCCAGTTCAGACCCGGGGAGAGCACAGCCCTGATATCGGGGATCGACACCAGGACCCTGAGGCACCAGCTGAGACGGCGCACATTCCATGATACGATCGGAAAACTCATTTGCCAAGACGGCCTCATAACTGTACGAGATGGGGTTCACGTAGAAGAGCCACCCAAACCAGATTGAGCCGTCGATCAAACCCTGCTTGGGAATGACATAACCAATGAACAGAATGAGTACGTTCAGAGCAATGCCGCTGAATCGAACGGCATCATCGATAGTGGGAGAGAGCGCAGCGAACATGCGGTACAACGAGGTGATGCTGAATGTAGTGGTGTACACGAACAGGAAGTAGATGAAGAATTTGGAAGCGGACACATCGAGCCCTGCCATGAAATATACGATGATTGTGAACGGGACGACCATGCAGAAGATAGCAGGGAAATCAACCACCACCCGAGCAATCGACACGGCAGATGGACGGTAGAAGGCATACTCCTTATGACGGGCGACAATGCCTCGTCCCGTAACGGCGGGCATCAACTCCGTCAATTGCAACCAACCGAGGAACAGAATCGAGAAGAAGAGTGCACCTCCACGGGAGAATGCACCACTGGTGTCGAGGGATTCGCCGTAGAACAGGGAAGAGACGATCAGGGCATTGGAAATGATGATAAAGTACTTGGTGTAGAGGGATGTCTTGTCACCCCACAAGAGCCAGAACTCACGTTGCACGCAAGCCAGGACCTGACGAACAAGGGAAACAGTGTAGCTGGACTTTTTCGACACCGTCTTACTTTTGGCTGAAGGAAATCAGTTTTTGGTAGCGATGTACTAGGGAGTGTCGCAAACTTACATTGGGCAACGGTCTTCTGGAAGCGGCGGGTATCCTCTTGATCCGTATCCTGAAGCTGCTTCTCATAGCTAGCCACCTCGTCGCAAATACTCCTGTAAGCCTCGCTATTTCTGAAGACAGCCTCAAGCTCCTCAGGTGTCTTGGGGGTAGAAGCCTCTCGGCCGGGCTGGAATTGACGAGCGTTAGGGTCGCAGATTGAAGTAAGGAAATCAGCAGTTGTCCTAGCAGCGTGTTAGCAGCCGAAAAGTTTCACATGTGAGTGTGAGAGCGACACATACGATTGCTCTGGGCAGTAGAAACCGAGGTTTATAAAGTACTCGCGCGCCTTGCTTGCAGGCCCCTGGTAGAGCATGCGTCCAGAATCAATGACCAGAACCTTGTCCATGAGTTCATAGATACTCTCTCCGGCTTGGTAGAGGGTGACAAAAGTAGTACGTTTGCTGACATCGGTCATGATCCGTAGAGACTTGGCATAATCCAGAGCCGTACTTGCGTCCAAACCTCTGGTGGAATTATCCCAACAGACAACCGACGACTTGGTCGCCAGGGTCTCGGCGATACTGACACGCTTCCTCTCGCCTCCCGACACACCACGGACGAACTCATTGCCCACAAGCGTATTCTTGGTGTGCGTAATGCCGAACATTTTCAGGAGAGCGTCAATGATGATGGGAATGCTGGCCTTGTCGTGTTTTTTGGTCTTGTTGATCAAAGAAAACTTCAAGGTCTGCCACACTGTGAGGGTCGGAAAGTGCTGGTCGTCTTCCGGGTTGTAGTTGACCTCGCCACGGAAGTACTTCAGTTGCTCTTCGGCGGAGAGCCCACCATACCGGACCTCACCCTCCACAGCGGCAAAGGCACCCCGGTCGTTGGCGATGGTTTTCAGAAAGGTGGAGCAACCAGCACCAGGCCTACCCAGAACCAGCATCATCTCACCTTCTCGGACTAGACCGCTGAAATCGTGGAGCAGATCTCGCACAGGAGGCTGCTTCCCGAAGCGCAATTGTGGAATGAAGCCACAGAGGATTCTGTACAGATCCGGCCCAAAGGTGCCCACAATAGCATCAGGCAAAGTCCGCACAAAGGACGCTCCGGTCTCGACACCTTTCACCGTGAGATTTTTGAAAACGACACCGACCTTCTTCGCCGGCTCTCCTGCGGTCGTTCTCCGTTCCAGATGACCACCCATCAGGAACTCGCAGAGATCGAATCCACCCTGGTAGCCGTCGCCGTCGTCATTGATTGTCGAATCCTCCTCGTCGAGTGCTTTCTCTTCATCGAGAACTGGACCGGCTCGCCCAGAGGCCCGGGATCGCAATCGATGGGCATCCTTTCCCGCCGACCGCGTCCGTCTTAGACTGAGTTGGGTCAGTTCCCTCCTCATCTCCTCAAAATCCTCCATGGCGCCACGGCGGGAAACCGGTTCCCCTTGATCCCGCTCTCCCCAACGGCCATCGAGACTCAATTCCGAGGAGGTTGCTGTCGCGGACGGCGAGTGTACTGTCTCCACATCTGGACTGGAGACCTCTGCGTGCTCGTCGTTGTTGTTCTCCATTGTTGTGCCGGTTGACGGTTGTGGCAGACGAGAGCCGTCCGCCATGTCGCTGTTGATGTGAATACCTTGTTGTACTATGGAAATGTGACTAGATCGCGCAGGCTGGAAGTAGAAGTGTTATATTCAAAGAGGAACCGCACAATAGACGGTAGATTCCTCAGTTCGACCAGGACGGACAAAGGACAAGGTCGAAGGTATGTATGTACAGCGAACCAAAGGAAAGAAAGTTTGAAGATGAAGATATGACGTGGGATTAAATGGAATAAATGTAATTGATACCGTTCACCTTTGGCGAGGAGATACCAGTCCAATGCACCAGGAGTGGAGAGGGTCTAGAAAACACAGCAACGACACCAAACAACAGAGGAACTTGGGAGACTGGTAGAATCCAAGTTAGGATGTCATTGCGACGAGTCTTTATATACCGGTAAGAGAACAACAGTTCTGTTCTCCCCGGTTTCAGATTATTACTAAAGTCCATCAAGCTTCGAAAGAGAAAAAAATTGGTTGATTTGTCAGTATTGCGCAAAAAGAAAGGGTCCACCGAGTGCAAAAGGAGGTAGTAGATAGACTCATGGGGAGTCATGGAAGAACCAGACGGAGATAGCGAATAATCAATCGGGATGAGCATTATAGCCGAGCGGTGGACCGTGGAGCACCCAGAAGTTAGAACCTGGAAGACAGACAAACTGAGAAATGAAGCAAAAGTGGAACCGGGTTGGCGTTCTGCTGTTTCCATCGATTTCGTTGATGAATGCCTGGCAGCCTGAATCTCTCTTGACTCATGATGAGTGATGCACGTGCCATCCTGACTCGCGCCAGTCATCCCGACAGCCTGATTGGTCGGAAGAACATTACCTAAGCGACATGCACACGGTTCTGGCAAAACGTCGGGAAAACCCGATTCCTAAGGACGCCACTTTATTCAACTGCACCTACCTTAGTTGGTATCAATCTCATCAAATGAAAGCTAACAGTAGAAGAAACAGTTAGACAGGCTTTGATTGCAGACTGTAAGGTAGTATCCATTCATCATCATAACTCGACAGAGTATTTACCTATCTACTCAATTTGGCCTGGAAATGACCTTTTCTTACGAAGTAGAGTAGGAGAATTTCATATTTTTTATGTCATCCATCGTGACCCACATTGAGTCGGAGATAAGCACACGGCGTTAAATTAACATCATGTTTAGTGCTGACGCCACTCCTTTTTCTTTTTCTGTTTCTGTTTCCAGACTTTCCAGACCCTCCGTATTTACTATTTAGTGAAGACAGATCCTCATGGCAGCTTATGGAGGTCTTGGCTCACATGGAAGAGAGACTTCGAGACAGCCATTGACGCATTACGGACTTAATCTTCGGTGATGACAGTGATACCGGTTACTGGTGGATTTCCAATACGCACAGATCACAATGTCTGCCTGATCAGGGGCATCTACCCAAGCATCTTCTGTGTGTTTCGATAAGGATAAGACGTCTGGATCATGGGAGGAACCGTTGTTGACTGATTATCAATCAATCACTTCATTTCAGCCAGATAAGTCTAACTGGAGGTGCTTGGAGGTGGTGGGGCTGCCCAAAAAGGAAAATAAGCAGAGAGGTATCTATAATCGCGATGATTGGATGAACTTTTGAAGCGAAACCCTGAAAAGTCGCCGAGTATCCATCGGCAGTCGGGTCGATGTTTGGTTACTACCATCAACTGCCGAGTACTAGTCAAGCTGCATCATGCATGGATCTCTTGAATCATGCATCATTCTGATCACTTCCTGACAGTTGATAGGTTACAGCTCATGCATCATCTTTAGATCCTCTGTACGGTGCACTGACGTGGTTAACCTTTTTGAGATCCATCATATTTAAAGTTGTCTGTCACCATCATTATTACGAATCAGCTTCTTGGCTCCTCGATGCTTACAGATACACCGCTTCAACAGAGCGCAACCAGGGCAGATGTCGCAAATATTCCTTGACCAGGGTGTCTAAATCTCTCCGGTCTGCTTGTCACCATCAAAATGCTCATTAATAATCATGCCTTGACAGCATCATCTCATCAGCGGAATTCATCTTCCTCAGTTTCTTCCGCTGCCCGTGGAAATTTGCCGAATCAGTCAATCTCAGTAGACAGACGTCGTGTCTCAGATCAAATAGCATGTCTTTGAGATAAGCTGCTTTGAAATCAGCCTGCATGCAGTACTCATGAGATCAAGTGTCCGTGGTCGTCGGCTTGGCGCTTATATCACTGATGCTCACATCACAGGATAGCAGTCATCCAGGTGTCTCCTAGTGTGGTCTCTGTACTTGGACTTGCTTACTTCCCATCAGAGACTTGATATCATATCCACAATGCAGATACATTGACAGCAATTGCACTGAGAATATGCATTATGCAAAAACAGTGTGCGGACGTGATACACGTAACTGAGTATCCTGAGAGCTCCATTAGCCTTGTCAATAGATTCATTCAAGCGTACCCTGACTCATCAGCACTGGTTCAGTCATCAATAGTTGCGCCGATACCCGTGCTCAGAAAGGATAGGTTACTCTGGCAGAACTATTCAGCGTCAAAAACCTCCGCGTCTCAATCACCTATTGCTGCATTCTAGATATATTCTATCTCCCTGAGACATGCAAGTTAATGCTCAGCCCTTGACGCGGGTGTTCAATATCACGTCTTTTGACCTCTTAATGCACAGACACAGACCTGAGGCTCATAGTATAGTCTAGATTCGTGGCTTGCTTTTGCGTCGTGCGTCTTGATGTACCATACAATGCTATAATTTACATGATCTATTATACAAGAGTAGACTTTTGGCCTTCTTCTAAGCTAGCATGGCAAGCTACCAAGTATTACCATGCTGGCGTGCCTCTCCTTGTCTATTTCCGAGTCAACCCAATATCGAGCCCAGACTTGTGCGCCTTCTGGATCGCGTCTGCAAATAGCTCCTTGCATCGTACTTGACTTCCCAATCTCGCACACAGCAGGAATGCTCCGCTGAGCTTGCGATGTAAGCTGTAGGTTTCCTCGGGGGGAGGAGCAAGTCGCTCCCGAATCATAACAGGGATCAAACTGCGGACGCGATCCGTAATGGTCTGATTGCGGAAATCGTAGACGTCTGGCGAAGAATCCATGAACGGTTCAGCAAGGGTGAGGATCGAAGAAACGTGCGCGTCTACCATGGCTTGTGACTCATGACCAGTCAGGTAGCCCAGTTCGATGGAGAGGCTGTGGCAGCGTTCCCGGTCATTGCGAGAAGCGGCGATAAGTGTGCTGATATATTTCGAGATGAATTCCACAGGGTACTCGCGAGAAGCACCAAAGTCAAGAAGTTCCAGCTGATTGGTCTTCGCATTGTAGAGGAAATTGGTCCAGTTGGGATCTGTCTGCATAAAGCGGAACTCGGTGATCTCGCGGAGGGATAGGCGTAGGATCTGCGTGCCGATCCAGTCACGCTGCGCCTGGGTAAAGTCGTGGATCTTGGTGACAGCAATGCCTTCCAAACGTTCCATGGTCAGAACTTGCTTTCCTGAAGCTTCCGGGATAATTTCTGGAACCAAGAAAACGGGGTCGTCCTTCACGAGCTCTCTGAAACGGTTGCCGCACTCGGCTTCTCGGATGTAGTCGCATTCCCACGCGAGTTCGGTCCGTGCGTTTGCGATCGTCTTGTCCAGATAAAGACCTCTCGGAAGAAGACGGGATGCCGTCAGAAGGATAGAAAGGTTATTCAAATCAGAGTCAATGGAGTCAGCAACACCCGGATACTGGACTTTGACGGCAACTGGCTGGCCCGTCCTCTTCAGCACCGCTCCGTGCACTTGTCCAATCGAAGCTGCTGCCATTGGAACCTCGTCGAACGTGGAGAAAAGATCCCGCCAGTTGGGTCCAAGATTATCAGTCAAGACTTTGTCTCGTTGAGAAGCTGGCATATAGTCTGCTCGATCTTGCACCCGCTGTAAAACCTGATGAATGGCCTCTGGAAGCATTTTGTTATCTGGAAACAATTAGTTCTTCAGCACAAATGCAATCAGTAAGTAATTCCGAGTACCAACCCTGGAAACTCAGCATCTGCCCCAGTTTGAGGGCGGCTCCTCGCATTTTTGAGAGTTTGGCCACCAGTCGTTCCATGTTTCCAGCACTGAACATGATAGACCCAGCATAGTCTTCTTTGCTCCCAGTCATCCTTCGCAGGCCCTCGCCCACAGCTCCAAACGCCATCGAGGTAGCCAGTCCACTGTATTGCCACAATCTACCCAACCGCGACGACGGGACGCGAGATTCAGTCATCTTATAGGTATCGGTTTGGTTGAGCTCCGCTGCGATCTGTTGATCTTTCTATCAAGAAGTCACTATGTGTTTTGCCATGTCTACACGACTAGTGCGACGTACCAAGGCAACATCTTCAGCAATGCTGGCCCCAATCGTTTCCATGTCTTCCTTATCAGTTTCCTTGACATCCTCGACAGAAGCCGAGGCTGACCTTCGACTGACCGAACTTTCAGGAACTCCTTTTGCTCTCCAATCCCTACTCCCCATATCCGAGGGGGCTTTCTTGGAAAGTAGTTTGGCAACCTTGGGACTGTGGAAAATTTCCTTCATCATCTCCTCCGACACATCTTGCTGTTCGGTGGTAGACACTTCCTCGGACACAGGCTTCTCAGTTTTCACAGGCGAGTGAAAAACGTCCGCATTGACAGAGCTATCCACATTCACTTGGGTGTCATTGGTGGTCTTTGGCAGCTTGACCCGAGGTAGCCCCGATAATCCCGGCGTCAACTCTTGAGAGCGCTGATAGAAAACATCCTGTTGTTCGCTGACATTCAATGCGCTCGAGCCATTGTTCCCAGTATGTTCTGCAGCCGATGATGGAATTTGAAATTCGGCCTGTCGTTGAGCTTTCTTAGCTTCGTCCGGAGAGAGGCCTGAACGGGCTTCCGCATTTGTTGGCTGCGAGGACGTGGGCGTGCTTGTGGGCTGGGTTGTCGGCGCAGCTTCGGAAGGAGAAGGCTCATTAAATCGCCTCGCTAGAGCAGCTGCAGCTCGTGCTGTTAGTATCAGACCCTCAGTCTGCCTCTGAACTCCCTTGGTGAGGGAAGACGTTCGTGTGAAGACGTCTAGCTGCCGTTGCCGCAGCGCAAGATGTTTCGTCGCAACTGATTTGGCGACATTGAATAATTGGATAGCATCCAGAAGACGCTTTCCTGACATAATATATAGATGAGTCGTCAGTAGAAGCTCTTGGTCTAGCCTAATCGCATGATGTAATGCCAGATGAATATCAACATATGGAAAAGCGATCTGAAGCTTGCATCTGACAATCGCACCATCCTCTCGGCTCCGCCTTTTTCTGCCCATATCCACCGCCGGAGTCGGGGGACTCCGATGTTCGGCCGAGCTTATCAGTGGATTTGGGGCTTCGAGATAAGAAGCGGGCATTATTTATGCTTTGGTGCAAAAGGTCTCCACGAGCTTGTCGCGCAAATCCTCCTCCTTTTCTCTGTTAAAACAGTGAGGAATGCCCGAATGAATGGGAAGAACAGTATACAAGCTCTGGAGAAAGAGATTGCAGATCTCGAGTATCGTTTGCGCAATGCCCGGACACGCCTCACATTAGCCCGCCCAGAGGGGCACAGGGAATTACCCTCCAATGGTCCGTGACACCATCCCTGCAACCGCCATGGTTGTCATACATGAAGGCTGACTTCAAACATAGATGAACCATACCTTCCACCAAACCATGCGTTACTTCTTCTGTCAGATTCTGCCCTCCCACTGGGCTCGTTTGCCTACTCCAGCGGTCTAGAGTCCTACCTAGCCCACAATAAACCTCTGCCTCGCTCGGTGACAACAATCGCATCGTTTCATCACTTCCTCAAGTTGTCAATTGCGTCAATCGCAAGCACATCTCTGCCGTATGTCCTTGCAGCCTATAGAAACCCAGGAGAACTGGAGACACTAGACAACGATCTGGACGCCTCGACGCCTTGTATAGTTGCTCAGAGGGCAAGTGTCGCCCAGGGAAGGGCGTTACTTGGCGTCTGGGAGCGAGCATTTCGAAGCGCATATGCCTCGGGACCGTCTGTTGGCGGGACAGACGCTGCAAAGGCAGTGCAAATGATTGAAGGCTTCTCCGACGCTCTCAAATCGTGGGTGGGCACTGCAGATGAATTAGGGCCGAAAGGTCATCTTGCGCCTTTATGGGGCGTTGTATGCCTTGCTATGGGTGTTGATCTCCGGCAGACGGCGTATGTTTTCATGCTGAATCATGCCAAAGCAGTTCTCAGTGCTGCAGTTCGCGCATCTGTGATGGGGCCATATCAGGCGCAAAGCGTTCTGGCCAGCAAGGCCCTGCAAGCTATGATTTCAGAACGAATCGACCGAGAATGGGACACCGCAGTAGAAGATGCGGGCCAAATTGTCCCTCCTCTTGACCTCTGGGTAGGGCGGCATGAGCTTCTCTATAGCAGAATATTCAATTCATAGTATTCGAATACCTACATAGAGAACTGTCTACCACGGAGAAGTTAGACGACGTCATTAAGGCCATGACCCCATGAGCATGGTGCATTCATCATCTCGTCCTAGGTAATCCTACATCTCGCATCCCGGCTCCCCACCACCGGTGCTACCCGGAACACAGAAGTGGGTATCCAAACAGTCTCTCTTCCTTTTGGAAGAGAGCAAGAGATAAGGAAAAACGTGTAAAAAAGAAAAGAAAAAGGTTAGAGCCAAAGACTGGACAACCACCATGTCTGGCCAGATCGTTATGCAACGGGAAATCTTGCTCGAACAGCGTAACATCAAATCAAAACGCCGGCCCCTGTGAGACCCTATCCTGCTAAACCTTGCAGAGCAAAAACACCGCACCATGAACCTTCCATGATTGTGTGAAACAAGAGAGAAAAGGGAAGAAAAAGGGTAATAAAAGGGCTAGAGAGAAAACAGGGAGGACGAGAAGGGCAATAAAAAACTATGGTACACGAATGTAAATTTTGAACCGGACCGAGAACCGAATAGGAGACTCAACGATTGCTGAAGGACTCATAGCGTGATATGCATATGATCATTATTTCCGAACGATTTATTGCAATTTGGACACTTTCGAGACCGAGAAGTAAGTCGTTCTTCCACGCATTCTTTGCAGAATACGTGACCGCACGTCTTGATCGCAGTATTTTTGAAATTCCTGCGGCAGACAGTACAAAGTGCAAGACTCTGCGAATAGCAAGTTAGTATCAATTCCCGGTGTGCGGGCGCCGAAAAGACTTACCCTCAACATCTCATACTCGGACGACGAATTGCCCAAACTCTTGTTCTTCCAATTCTCGAGACTCTTCTTGGTATCGGCAAGGGTGACTTTCAAGCTTTCAATCTCGGTCTCGGCCTTACGACAGGCGCTTGAAGCACTTGCCAATGACGAATCCTTAGACACAGAGAGGGACTTGAGCTCATTGACCTGGGCTTTGAGGCCATCGATAACAATGTTATTCTCCGCGATTTGCTGTTGAGCCGCATGATGCTTGCTGATGATCGAATTCAATGCTTCCTTCGTCTCGCTGGCCTGCTTCTCCATATTGGCCAACAGAGAGCGAGTGGTTGCCTCGGATTCCTTTAATTGTGAGACAATGTCTGAGCTCTTCGAGTTCTGCATTCTTAGAGTTCGAACTTCCAACTCTCGTGCTTCCTTGCTTTTCATTGCAGCGAAATACTTTTGGTCCGCTTTCGACTTTTCAGCAGTCAACCGGGCGACCTTCTCTTCTAAAGCGCTGAAATCTGCAACCTTTTGCGAAGCTAACGCCGAATACTTTTTGCAGGCGGTCTGCATCGACGTTAATTCAGTGTTGAGCATGGAATACTGGCGCTCCAAATTCTGATACTTCGCACGAAGTTCTTCCAGCGGAATATCGTCGATCTCTGTGTGCGCGGCTTTCGTGTTATCAATCTGCAACCGGAGCCTTTCTACCTCAGACTCTAGAGCATTGATTCGGGCCTGTGCAGCATCCGCAAGCTCTTGAACCTTAGTTGTAGCGATTTTCTCCTGTTCTTGCGCGGCCTTGCGCATCTGCTGATCAGCCAAAAGCTCGTCACGGGCGTTCCGAATCCGGGCTAAGTCAGTCTCAGCTCGCATCAACTGCGCTTCCTTTTCGGCAATAACGTTCTGCGTCTCCTCATCCACCTGATTGCGATACGCAGTCCGTTCCGATCGTAACTTTGCAGCCTCTTCACGTAGTTGTATGTTTGTTGCCTCCAGGTGGTTAATTCGCTTTACAACGTCGTCGTATTGCGATCTTAGTTGCTTGAACAAGTCCGTATGCGCATAATCATCATCGGTGGGCTTTGTGCGCTAGATCAACAATATTCAGTTAGCAGCAATTTGCAGGCGGACTGGCAGTGCCTTACCTTGACATTCAATTCCGTGATCTGGCTTAGCAGACTTGCATTTTCGGCTTCCAGTTTTTGCAACTGTTCCTTTTGCTTCTCCGAAACGGCTACAAGCTGTTTATGCGCTTCCTCCAATTCGGAATTGCGTTCAACGCTCGAGGGCACACCGTTGACGGGTGACTGTTCTTCCCGACTTGCAGACGCGCTATCGCCGCCAGGTCGCTGAGCACCCAGGAGATACTGCTTCTCTAATTTCGCGACAGTCAAGCTTCGTGCGCGGTCGAGCTTCTTCTCGGCCACCATGTACCGTAATGACGCTGCCTCCAGGCTTTCTTCTAATTGCTGTTTCTCGGCCAAAGCTTTCTCAAGCTCGGCAATAGTACCTTTTTCTTCGGCCAATTTCTTCGCAAGTTGGGACTGCAAATTTGTAACCTCGGGGGAGGCATTTGTGGAGAAAGATTGCAACCGAGTAATAATGGCACGTATATCATCTGACCGGGATTTGAGATGCTTCTCAAAGTCTTCCATATTTTCGAATAACAACGAACTTCGAAACGAAGGCCGATCTAGAAGCATATTAATCAGCCGATCCCAAAATGAAGATCTACCTAGGTTAGTGCCTACCTTTGTCTTCATCCGACGCGCCCATGAGGGTTTTCATTTCATCAATTAACTGTCGCAAGACCAGTGAGCCTCCGCCGCTGCAGGGAAGATGCGCCAGGAACTTACCTGATTGAACCAGGCATCAATTATACGTAAATGGTCATTATGGTAGGCCGTAGCTTTCGACATTTCCTTGAGCTTCGCCTCCAGAGACGTCTTCTCGCGTTTGTACTCTTGCATCTGCCGCCATATCGCATCTTTTTGAAATCGCTGCCACGGAGTGTAAGTCAGCATCAGGATCATTTCAGACTTCAGCTGAATTTTTAGTGGACCACAAAAAGCCCCGTCTACAGGCTGAAGCTCCAGTAACGGGCCGTTGGCAGCTCACCTCTAAGTCGTCTTTCCAAGGCATATCGGCATCTGGATGAGGTCTACTACCACCATTGACAGAAGTAGCTTGCTTCTTCAATGGTGGAGCGGAATCATTGTGATCATGAGTAGCAGGTCTCTTCCGGTCTTCCATCTTGACGATACCGGACTCGGAAGATGCGACGGGAGATGCTTCGATGGCCGGCATCAGTGGCTAGAAAGACATAAGTCGATAAAGGCCGTCACCACTGAACAGCAACCAGCCGCGAGCAATAACCGTAGTATCCGCCCGTGTAGGTGACAACGAATTCTGAGTGACGTTGAAGGGTGAGTGGTTGTGATAAGCAGGACTTGGGAAGCCAGGAGGATTTTCGGCCTCTGAGGTTTAGCGTCGCCTAGCGCCTCCCACGTGACCGAGCCCACTTTCCCCCAGAGTTCAGAACGAACACCCGGCACATCTAGACTTCTGCATGTCACCCTCTACGTATCGGATGACCAACCATCCATTGCATTAGTTCTTTTATCGGCCTAGACTTTGATGGCTCTTTTCTCTCCAGCTATGTGAGCTGTGAGAATGAAGTCTTTCTCGAGTTCTGTCATCAGTAAGTGTTGAATCATCTCTCTACAACGTGCTGCTGCATCGTCTGACCGCTTCCGTCTTCCAGATAAGTCGGGCAAGAAATTTGCTCCAAAGGCGCCTGCCCGACGCGCCCCTCCGGCTCCCTCTGCCACTCCAGCACCACCGCGAAGACCTAGTACCGCTTCACAGACATCTACCACTCAAATCACTCAACCCGAGCCCGCGCCTCCTGCTACGGCCGCGGAGTCTTCTATCCCATCCGCCGTCGATGATCAATTACCCGTCGCCGAGTCATCGGGTGCTCCGAGACCTGATCCAGTACCATCCAAATCTGTGACAGCCATTCCCATTCCCCGTTCAAAGCGCAAAGCATCTTTCTCCGTGCCCACACGGCGAGGGAGTGTCGAACAACCTCCTGCGCCATCTCAATCTCTCGCGCATCATGATACCAATACCGAACGCCTGCCCACAAATCCTGCGGCGGATGGACCCGAGAAACAAAGAGAAATTCTCCCAAGTATCGAAGATCCCCAGAACCTTCTGAGCCGCGATGACGCCTCGACACCTGCGACTGATTCTCGGAACCTTCCACCTGTTGAGACCGCTACAGAGGTCCGCCCATCCAAGCGCTTAAAGCCGACCCAAGAATCGTCGACAACATCCGCCCGTCCTGCTCTTTCACCATCCCGTGTCATCACTCCTCCATCTACCCAGCCCCCGACAGTTGAAGAAACTACAGAAGTTACCGATGGAGCTGAATTGCAAGCAAACGCCGACCAGGCTCGAAGAGCGTCTAAATCGCGAGTCAGAAGGGCGAGCCGCATCTCCAATGTTGAAGACGCCGCCGGCAAAGAGAAGAGGAAGCAACAGCGGTCTCGCAAAAAGCGCGAGCCAACTCCTGAAGGAGCGGACCTCATCGAGATCGCTCCAGCAGTTGTCAAAATGTCGGAACTGTGTAAGGATTTACGAACTGGGAAAATGTCTAAGCGGGAAACAGAATTGCGCAACATGGAACTCGCTGAGCAGGAACGCAAGCGAGCCCAACAAGAGGATGTGAGCCAAACGCCAGTCCCTCTCAAACCGAACGAAGCTGCTACATCCCCCGGGGCAGAACCCGATATCGCGGTCGACAAGAAGCCACAGGCCGGTCCTGTGATGCGAATTGTGAATGGAGAGATTGTGCTTGATGCCGCTTCCCTCCAGGTCGATCGTTATGCAGATGCGGCGAGGAATGCGGCTGAGCTAGAGGATGTGATGGAAAGCTCTCTTACTCGGAAGATCAACCAAGCCACATGGGGAAAACGGTCCAAGACCGAATCATGGGATGAAGAGATGACGGATCTATTTTACAGAGGCTTGCGAATGTTTGGCACCGATTTCATGATGATCAGCAAGCTGTTCCCTGGGCGGTCGAGACGTCAGATCAAGCTGAAATTCAACAACGAAGAGCGGCGTGCCCCAGAACGAATCAAGGAAACACTGTTGGGACCGCGGGAAACGATTGATATCACGACGTATTCCGAAATGACCAACACTGTGTATGACGATCCCAGAGTGGTTCAGCAAGAATTGGATGAAGAGAAGAAACGGATTGAGGAACAACACGCAAAGGAAAAGCAGGCTCAGGAGGATCTGCTGCGCAATCCAGACGGCGCGGCTGATGGCAGTGCTGCACCAGGGCCGGGTAACGCCAATAACATGCCCATTAAGGGCAGACGGAACAACAAAAGACAGGCGATGAGAGCTATGGGTGGGGGAACTGAAGAAGTGATTGGCACAATTGATGACCTTCCTTGATTATTCATTTGGTGGCTCGGAGTTTGGTAGAAATGTGGTGGGCGTTTAGGGTTGTTACTGTGTCGCACGGCTTTGAAATGGGATCACGGCCTGGTGTCGTTTCTGCTGTCTACCTGGGTGACTCTTGTCGGCGTTGCTTCTCGCTTCACGGGAGCTTGTAATATCATAACTAGGTTGGCTAAAAAATGCTGGCTCCGGCATGCGGCGTCTAGGTCACTACAGTTATCGGAGTTAGGGGCGAACAAATCAATTCTGATGTCCGAGCTTCTAAGCATTATCTTCGTCTTGTTGAGCCGAATCCCGTACTTTCAGAGGTAGCCGAAAACCGAGGAGGGGACCGCAGCCGTGTGCTGCTTTCTCTCCAGGTCTCATGGTCATCCCGTGTCCTAGAAGACGACGGTCTGTCTCCCCATAGAGAGCTATGCCGATTGCTTCTCCTACCCATTTCGTAGCCAGCCAGGCCACCAGCGGCAGCACCGGTCCAAAAGCCCGGTCTCCACCCTGGCTGCGATGAACACGAACTATCTGGATAGCTGCTATATGGAGGAGGAGGCCCAGGATAAGGCCCATGGTCGTCTCCTCCTCCCCCCCCTCCTCCTCCCCAAAATCCGCCCCAACCTCGTCCAACATTGGGGCCTCTTCGACGACCTCGCAGTCCAAAGCATGAGCGGAGCATAGGCCATAAGATCATACCGAAAACTGCAACCGAGAACCCAAAGAAAATCAGGTCGACTAGAACGTCCACGCCTCGGCGCCATCCTTTTGTCGCGCGCGGAATGGACCACATATCATCCTCCTGCATCTTGCCAAACCGCCTCTCCCCGCGCTCCGTCAACAGTAGCCGGTACTCGACACCACAGCTGCCCTTCAGCACCCACTTGTCATCAGCATTTCGGTATCCCTCACAGATCACATCTGTTGCGCCCAGCATGAACTCCTCCGGAAGTGGTGCAGTACAAGTCCACTGGACATCTTCTTCGTCGTAGTCGTATCCCGCATTCGTGCATCGCATAGTCTCGATCGTGTACTTGTCACAAATGCTTTTCGAGGGTCCCACGCATTTCAGCTGTGGGATCGGGGAGACACGTCGAGAGGTTGTGAGACGATTGGCGCGGAGTGTCAGCGACTGCACTCGCGAGAGGAGTATGGCATTTTTCCCAGGGGGCGATTCCGAAGATCTGCCGTATGCTAGCCCCGGGGGAGTAAAGCATAGAAGACATAGTAGCAGTGAGTTAATCCCTGGATAGTACATTCTGCGAGGGTGATGTTTCCGGAGTACTTTGTAGCTACAGAAAAATCAGTTTGCAAGCATATTAGTATGAGCACACAGTCGCAGTAAGTATTAGACGAGTGGACCAGCCAGCTGTCAATATAATACAGATTTTTAACGATCGAGCATGGATGACTGGAAAGCTCAACGTGTCCTTACACAGAGGCGTGAGCTCATGGGTCATTTTGGAGAAGTCCAATCGTGATAAGCTGATGCTCCGTCTTAGAGCCTTGGCCGAGGCGGACCGCCTTCATTCGTCATTATTTTTCGACCTTGATCTTGATCTTCCGACACGTTGGAAATCTTTAACTGCAGTGTCGCTGGCTGTGGCAATGGGGCTATGGAAAGCACCAGATAACTTATACAGCAGCTGAAAATGTCTTCTCAGCTAAGTGCGATTGATTCGATTCCGTTGTTGATGCTTGATCCAAGGCTGACAACACTGAACTAGACGACCCCACGCCTATCCCGGCTCAGTCCTCGTACGTCGAAATTACTGTGCTTTATTGGTTAAGGCTGCTGAATAGCTGATGAAGGAGTAGTTTATCATTTACACAAGGTTTCTTGCTGGGACAGCTCTCCGTCGTGCTTCTCATTGCTGCCTTCATCAAGTTCTTCATCTTCGGCGAAGCAGCGCCTCCACCCTCGCGCGGCCTTTCTCAGCGTTCGGCGACTCATCGACGTTCCAATTCGATTTACAGCGGCGCACAGCATGATGGAAGCTCAAGAACTTTGAGAGAAAAGCCATCTAACTCGAATGTCCTCCGTCCGGTACCCTCCTCCGCAACCAACACCCGCTCTATCCTGCGAAAGACCTACTACAGTGCTATCCCCACCAATCCCTCCTCGAAACATGGACGACACAGGATACACCATTCTTCGCACCAGCCTGAATCGTTGGACTGGTTCAATGTCCTCATAGCTCAGACCATTGCTCAGTACAGACAAACAGCATATCTGTTGAAGGACTCGCCGACGTCGTCAATCCTCAGCTCGCTAACAGCGGCCCTGAATAATCCCGAAAAGAAGCCTTCTTTTATAGATAAAATTACAGTGACGGACATATCTCTGGGAGAGGAGTTTCCAATCTTCAGTAATTGTCGGATCATTGCTGTCGATGACCCGAATTCAGATGGTGGACGGCTTCAGGCACTGATGGACGTCGATCTGAGCGATGACAACCTCTCCATCGCCATCGAGACGCAGCTACTTCTCAATTACCCAAAGCCATGCTCTGCCATCCTTCCCGTGGCGCTCTCCATTTCCGTTGTCCGCTTTTCTGGGACCCTTTGCATATCACTCGTGCCGGCTTCCACATCTCCACTCGAGACTCCGTCTCATTCCCCTTCTCCCCCTACCGCCGAGACAACAACGAATGGACGCACAAAGCGCGGAGATCAGACCAGCGGAAGTCACTCTCGCCCAGGTGGTTCCTCTGATGAACCCAATGGTGAAAATCCGCCGAAAACCAGTCCGAAGAGCAATGTTGCGTTTTCCTTCCTTCCAGACTATCGACTTGACCTCTCCGTGCGGTCGTTGATCGGCTCTCGTAGCAGACTTCAGGACGTACCTAAAGTCGCTCAGCTAGTCGAAGCCCGTGTCCATGCATGGTTTGAGGAGCGCGTTGTCGAACCTCGGGTGCAGGTCGTGGGGCTACCGGACCTCTGGCCTCGCATGGGCAGAACAGGCGTACGTGCCGGTGATGATTCGGAAACGGGCTCTAATGCGCCGCGGAGTAGCGTAGCGGCAGATATCAGCGGATCTCCTCGTCGCGAGGAGTCGTCTCGCGAACCAGAGGCGCTCAGGTTTGGGGGACTATTAGGCACACGGCCGCCGTTTGATCTTGCTTCGCGAACGAGCAGCTTCAATGTTGACACTGGCGACCTCCGCAGTCGCAGCATGACCCGGGAAGAGAGCAGTGGTAACTTCAGCGATCAATTCCACATGCCTGGCTCTCTGCCTGGGGGTGGTGTAACTACTAATTGAGTCAATATTGTTGACCAGTAGATTAAAACACATAAAAATGACATGTTTCTCATAAGTGACTGGAAACTTCATATTTGCTGGACGTGAAAAGTCGTGATCTATCGAATTGCTATGATATATACAAAATCATCAGGTTGGACCAAAAGCATCAGTATTTCGCGGCAAATGGTAGCCTTGCCCCTTTCAATCAACCATGCATGTTGCCCATGCTAAGTCGTCAATGGAAAGCAACTGTTCTAAGCAACGGCCTTGTTCTGGACCGTGCGGAGGTACGACTGCCGATGAGTGTTCTCATCGACATCAGGGCCACGGTTCAAGGGAGTCCATTTAGGCTCTTCCTGGAAAAGGCGCATAGCCTTGACGTACTGTGAATGAAGCAGTCAGCAAAGTTCGTACTCAAAGTGTAGACACCATAAGCTCATGAAAGACCAACATTCTTGTCATCAGTGGTGAAACGATGGTAGATACCAGCGGGGAGAATGATCAAGTCATCCTTCACCAACTTGATCCGAACCCATTCGTCCTCCTGGCCACGCACGTCAAAGTAACCCTCGCCATCACGGATGTAGCGGATCTCCTCATCTTCGTGCAGATGCTCGTCGAAGAACGTCTTCACCTTCTCCTCGTACACATCACCCATCGTCTGGGGCGAAACGACAATCTCATCGCGGTTCTTGTACCCGCGCTCCTTGGCCAATTCATCGACGGACTCGAGGGAGGGGAAGTGGTAGTACTGGACTCCAATGGAGGCCAGGTAGTCCACAGTTACTGGACGGCCGGAGTCATGGGGTTCCCTCTGGTCGCCCTGTTGCAATCTCAGTCTCTACCTGATAATAGAGCTGACCAAGTCCTGGAAGGGAGCCATAGTCTCGGATATGAAACTTACCGGTTTGTTGTCATACCAATAAGCCTTCATGGTGGAATGCTTGCCGCGAAACGAGTATCTATTTGCGTTCAGGTAAGGGTCAACAGCCAACGAAGTATCTCGTATCCTATCAGCGCGAAGATATAGAAGATTGAAACCCCATCGTAAGTCCAGCGGGGCATGAAAATGCTGCCCCGCAACTAGTGATCGCGCAATCACGGGCAGTAATTGCTTATTTGCACGAGCAGCACGTCCGCTTTTTCACCGCCTTCGGAATTAAATGGCAATAAGAAATATCCTCCACGTGATCCGGATAGCCGCCAGTATTTTTCTATGGCCTCAAATGCAGTCTACCGTTCTGGTGTAGAGCCGTCCTGACTAAAAAGCGGTCATCATGGCTTTCCGGGCACGGTCAGTGACTCTTTGGCGATGGGGTTCTGCTCCTCGGTCCCGGGTCGTGGGTCTCACACGAGGCATGGCCACGGTTTCTGATGGAACTCGGTATGGTTTCCCAGCACCTTATCCTAGTTAACGCTGTACGGTACTAACTCTCAGGACGTAGGGCATACGATGTCGTCGTTATTGGCGGAGGCCACGCTGGTTCCGAGGCCTCTGCAGCGGCCGCTCGATCTGGCGCACGCACCGCATTGATTACGCCCTCGCTTTCGAACATCGGTGTTTGTTCATGCAATCCGAGTTTTGGAGGAATCGGGAAAGGAACAATGATCCGCGAAATTGATGCCATGGACGGCGTGGCAGGGCGAATCATTGACAGGGCCGGTATCATGTTTCGCATTCTCAATCGCTCCAAGGGACCTGCTGTGTGGGGTCCGCGCGCTCAGATCGATCGGGATCTCTACAAGAAGTACATGCAGGAGGAGCTAGTCACTACCGAAGGGCTGAGCATAGTGGAAGGCAAGGTTTCAGATATCGTGGTGTCAAAAGAGGGGGTGGAGAACATCCCGGGATCGCAGGGCAAGATTGTTGGTGTACGGCTCGAATCCGGAGAGGTAATACCTACTGGGCGCGTCGTCATCACGACTGGAACGTTTCTCGGTGGAGAAATACACATTGGACTTGAAGCGTACCCTTCGGGGCGTATGGGTGAAGCGGCTACCTTTGGGCTCAGCAAATCCCTTCACGAAGCAGGTTTTCAGCTCGGTCGTCTGAAGACCGGGACTCCTCCTCGTTTAGACATGAAAACGATCGACTTTTCGTCATTGGAAGTTCAGAGAGGCGACTCCCCTCCGCAACCTTTCTCGTATCTCAACACTACGGTCGATGTTGGCGATGAAGGCCAGCTTACATGCTGGATGACCCACACCAACGAGGCTTCACACGAGATTGTGCGCGCTAATCTTGACAAATCGATTCACATTCGCGAGACTGTGCGAGGGCCACGCTACTGTCCCTCGCTGGAATCGAAGATTATACGGTTTACGGATAAAAAACAGCACCAGATCTGGCTCGAACCGGAAGGGTTCGCACCCAATGAGGTCATCTACCCGAACGGTATCTCGATGACCATTCCGGCAGATGCACAATATGCCCTGCTACGCACGGTCCGCGGTCTTGAGAACGTGCGCATGCTACAGCCCGGCTACGGCGTGGAGTACGACTACATCGATCCCCGCAATCTCCGGCCGACTCTGGAGACAAAGCTGATCAGTGGCCTGTATCTTGCAGGCCAGATCAATGGAACGACCGGATATGAAGAAGCTGCAGGACAGGGAATCATTGCCGGTACGAACGCCGGTCTGTCTGCTCAAGGCCGACAGCCGTTGACTCTCACCCGGTCGGACGGATTTATCGGAATCATGATCGACGACCTCATCACCAAGGGAGTGTCCGAGCCCTATCGTATGTTCACAGCACGAAGCGAATATCGTATTTCGACTCGGTCCGACAATGCCGATCTGCGACTCACCCGTATGGCCCGTAACGCTGGAGTGGTCTCAGACAAGCGGTGGCGTCACTTCACCGACACAGAAGCGCAAATCAAGGAGTTGCAGGATCTCCTCGCCAACACAAAACTCTCCTCTACCGTCTGGTCGCGCAAGGGATTCAAAACTCGAACGGATAGCTCTGTCCGCTCGGCGCTCGACCTCCTCTGCCTCGACGCTGTGGACATCGACACCCTGATCCCCCACATCGAATCGCCATCGGGTAGGGCATACACACCCTCATCATTCGACCCCATGATCCGAACCCGGGTCAGCATCGAAGGCCGCTACGCCCCTTATGTCAAGCGACAGGAGGCAATGGCGAGGAAATTCTTGCAGGATGAGAGTCTCCTCTTGCCTCCAGACTTGGACTACTCAAAAGTTCAGGGCATAAGTACCGAGGAAAGACAGGCTCTCGAGCGCGTCCGACCCGTTAGTGTGGGAATGGCGAGGCGCATCGAGGGAGTCACACCAGCGGGTGCTCTGAGGTTGCTGATGCACGTCCGCAGGACCATGGGCATGAGCAAGGAATCTCTCGACGCAGACGCGATCGAAGGATCTGCCGAAAGCGTGTTCCGTGAATCTGTTTGAGAGTGCAGAATGCAGCGTGATGTTCAATCATCTAGGAGGCTTGTACGATAACATTGGGTTAACGGTTTTTGGAAACTGCATGGCGCATGGGAGGTACAGCGACTGAATATTCTTAGGGCTTGTTGATCTTTGCATTGCATATGGCATTGTAGCATATCTATATCAAGGTTATTGTATCTACTGTCAGAGGTCTCGCCTCAGCAACGACACATATCATGGATTTCTGATCTCCAATTCGCAATATATCCCTTCTCTATTCTATTCAACTGTAGAGTAGAGCAGTAGAAGCAGGAGAATTAATATGATTACTAACAACTAGTCGATGACAGCCATCGATATCATCATAACCACCGGGGGCGGGTCCAACAGACTTCCCGCAGCCCGGTGGACCATGACTCTCCTGTATCATCATCGGCTGTGCTTATTTTATTCCATCCTATTAACCCTTCATTTTATCCAACATATATAGCAGTCTGCTCTTCGCTTTATTGCAATGTCAGCTTAGTTACCTATCTATCCATCTTTTCTTTACCTTGAACGCACTCGTTTTCTTCTGCATGTCATTCCTGGTCCAGCGCCCATGTATATTCACCCACACCGCAAATCTGCATTAATCATCAGTTACCACGCTTCCACGATAGTATTTTGTCTCGAATGTCTCTTGCACGGCGCTCATAAATCCTCGCGGTGTGTCGCAGGTGCTAGCGCGTTGGGTTCACACAAACCTCACAGCCCCTGAGCTTCCGTATCTTGTGCTACGGGATGCCATCGCTGAGGAAAAGGTTGTCGCTCGGCTTCGCCAGCATAACGCTCATCTTTTGTGCTCGCACCTTGGCGATAATGTCAGTACCTCGGATATATTCGCGAGTGCGAACGTTACTCCTTGCAGTATTTCTTGCATCAGTCTTCACCTGGTCTTTCGCGCGATGGCGATCTGTCTCGGTCAAGACAGCCGACAAAACCCCCTCCTACCTTGGCAGCGACGGTGTTGGAATCTTGCGTACTACCGATGGTCATATACATTTCTGGCAGCAGTTCCAGCCACTTTTGGCCAAATACCAGCCGAAATGCGACCCGCCCATGCGACTCGGCGATGCGCCGTCGATACGGTTCGAGGAAGCGAAACCGGAAGACAGACGGGAGTATCTGGACATGCTACCGCATGAAGTCGAGGTCATGAAGAAAGCGCATACCGGGTTTGTTAGCGACATCGAGGATAACCCACCGCAACTACACTATGTCCCCAACACAAGGGGCCTGGTCTCGACAGCAGGAGGTTCATACCTGCCCGTTCTGGTCATTTCTCTTCGAATGCTCCGGAGGACAGGCTCAGAGCTTCCGGTAGAGGTCTTTTTGGCAAACGAAGAGGAGTATGAGGAGTATATATGCAATGTGGTGCTGCCGTCTCTGAACTCCCGATGTGTGGTGCTGTCGCACATTCTCGATGCCGTCCCCAAGATCATGCAGATCGAGAAATATCAATTCAAGCTCTTCGCGATGATGTTCTCGTCCTTCGAAGAGATCCTCTTCTTGGACGCCGACGCCTTCCCGCTAGAGAAGCCAGACATCCTGTTCACGAACGAGCCCTTCCGGTCGAAGAATATGGTCACCTGGCCAGATTTCTGGGCCGACACCGTCTCATCCTACTACTACGAAATCGCATCGAAGCCGAAGCCCCCAAACACCATTCGCCAGTCGAGCGAATCCGGCGAGGTGCTCATCTCCAAGAAGACCCATTCGAAAACGCTTCTGCTGAGCACCTACTACAATTTCTGGGGCCCCGATTACTACTGGGCCCTGCTATCACAGGGCGCAGCCGGAGAAGGCGACAAAGAGACATTCGTGGCAGCCGCTCTGACAATGGACGAACCGTACTACCAAGTCAGCGAGCCCATCGTCGCCATCGGCCACCGCACCAAGTCCGGCCTGGCTGGCTCCGCCATGGTCCAATTCGACCCCGTCGAGGACTACGCCCTGACGCAGAAGGGCGAGTGGCGCGTACACGGCTCCAAAGCGCCCGCGCCCCGACCTTTCTTCATCCACGCAAACTACCCCAAGTTCAACCCCGCAACGGTATTCGAGAAGCAAGCCGTCACCCCGGCCTTTGAGGATGACGGCAGCTACACGCGCGCCTGGACGATCCCCGAAGAGGTGATTGGGAATTTCCGCACAGATGTGGAGAAGCAGTTCTGGAGGGAGATCTTGTGGACGGCATGCGAACTCGAAACCAAGTTTCGGACCTGGAAGGGCCGCGACGGTATATGCCAGGGTGTCAAGGACTACTGGAACGCGATGTTCCCCACGCAGCAGGCCACGACATGAAGGGTTGCCCTGGAGGTTGATAACTCGGGCCTTGGACGTATGAGGCCATAACCGTGGAACCGGTGTCTGTTTCCATTTTCCGGCATAGCGCTGAGTCAGAGACCGGTCTTCGTCAGTGACCAGGCATGCCAAACTCCGCGATGTCGTCTACGCTAATGTAAAACCGTACTGGACGTATGTGCTTTCATACGCCCGTACAAACAATGTCATCGGCTTTACAATGGTGTAAACACTTGAAAAGGAATCAAGTCTGTCCATATCTTTGGTCACCATTGATCGTTCTCTCCATGAAATCTGTCGGTCATTCCATCAGCTGCTACGCGATCTTCTCCATCAGAAAAAGAGCTACTGAGACAGAGACTCCCCAATACTTCAAGTGCTTGACGCACTTCGCTTCATCGCAAATATCAAGTCTATACTGCCCCTTTCTATGTACATTAGCCGGTCATATACACTCCAACCATGCAAATATTTACCACAGCTTGCAGTCGCCCATCAAACAAATACGAAGGCGACAGTCCTGCGCCTAAGCCATACACTATTCCCTGAACCATCTATACACTATGCACTATGCACTATGCACGAAGTTCAAGAGGACTTCTTCCCGCTGGATCTTGCAATGCGCTTTTGTATTTCCTCCTTGGTCAGGATCTTTACTGCGTCTTTGGAAAAGACGTAGCTGAGCCCAGACCAGATTGTAGTGGCCGCGACGAGATACCTAGGTGGAAAGTTAGGATGCGATGCGATTGGGTAAATGAAAAAAACAAAGAATATTAACAAAAGAAGAAACAAGAGTAAAAAAAGAAGATATGAAAATAAAAATGAAATCGAAACGAAGGTGAGATTCGAAATTGAGAAAAAAACGTACAACAGCCGGGATTCGCTGGTGGTCACCCACCCAACTACTAACCGGCCGGCGTGTGGCTTAAGTACGGCTGAGCGGACGGGAAGCCCTGTTTTCCACACCCTATGGTCGTACGTGCCAGAATTTCACCTGACAGCAACCATATGCGCAGGGGGCTTGCTTTCTCTTCCAGAATTCAAAAGAAATAAGGGTGAAAATGATATGGGATGAGAATGAAAAGGAGGTTCTGTGGTACTTACTGCAACGCCGTCATTCCTTCTCGCAGATTCCATGCATCGAGGACTGCCTCGGGAATCACAGGCAATGCGATTGCAGCGCCCACAAGCACAAGCTGCAAAGCTGTGTTCACTTTGGAGATGCCCGTTGGCTTGACCTCTGCAGAGGGAAGGGAGAAATCCCAGTATCGTGCCATGGTCTTTGGTGGGGGAAGAGATATCCAGCGATAGTAGATTGCGGACAACGCAAGACCAACATCACGACCGAGAATGATTACCGCAAGCCATACTGTTCCCGATCAGTGACTGCCAATAAGATAGGAAGACCACTTTGGTTCGATCTGCGGAGAGAAGAAGGAACCTACCAGGAATAGAACCATTGACGGCCAAGCAAGCAACACCAACCGTCATCAACAGCTTATCGGCCATTGGATCAATAATCGTACCAACGACTGTCTGCAGGTTATAGCGTCGGGCAATATAGCCGTCCACAAGATCCGTGAGACCAGCATAGACAAATAATGATAGTGCAGCTGCATGCTGATCATGAACGAGGAAGTAGCCCACCAAGGGAGCTGCAACTAGACGAGAAAATGTGAGGATATTGGGCACGGTGTAAATGTTCTCATGAGTAGCAAGGGGAATCTTAGAAAGGATTGGAGACTTTTTCGAGCCGGTTTGAGGACTACAGATGGTTAAAATCTCATCAATGATAGCCACTGAGTGCGAGGAGACCTGCAGTGGTACCGACACATGACACAGAGAATCGATACTCACTTTTGAGAGGGATTTTCCATCTGATCATTTGGCCTTTTTGAGCCTGACCACCTTCTCTGTAGATTAAGTGGGCGGCAACATTGAGGCGTGATAGCTCGGAACATACAACCGGTGGGTCCCGCAAATCTAGCAAACGGTTAAGCACCATGGAAGGTCTAGCGTGATAGGCCATGCACATACCTATCTTGTATGTATCTAGGACGAGCAGATGGAGCGGTTACCGTCGAAGTGTGTAGGTCCTTCCACCGGGGGCTCTGCCATCCGCTGCAGGTGGCGGAAGTCGATCCGAGTGGATGAAACATGGTTCCTCTCCATAGACTTGAAGATTGCCTCATTGCTCGAATGGGCACCGGCAGGAGAGCATTAGTTGCCATGATGACCCCTGTCATTCAATGGCACAAGAGGAGATGAGTGAAAAGAAAGGCGCTTGGCAAAATATGAGATCTGTTCAGCGGTCTGGTTCAATTCATATGTCTCGGTTGGCGGATTTCTCTAACCAAGACAGCGGCTAAGACAATAACATAGTCAATTAAGCCTGGTGTTTATGTGTCTGTCAAAAATATGCTGTCAATTGGAAACCCATATGCTTCAATGGGGCCAACGATCAAAAAACGAAGGTCAGATTCGAGTATGTGCACAATGACGGAACGAAAGTCGGCTCTTGTGGCGAATGTGGACTAACAAAAGTGAGAGACGACCCTTTCAGGCGACGAGTTGGATAATCAACAATATCTCTCTTTGGTTTTGAATTGAAGGTGATGACCGGAATATATGATGCGGCTCAATCACCCGATTTCCAAGCAACTCAACTCAACGGCGGTCTCGGGTCAGGTATCCAGGTGACAGTGAGACCAGACAGCGGCCATCTACAGATCGGCTGGATTCCAGTTGAGCCCGAAAAGCCGCACGAATATTGTGTCGCAATGAGGCAATGGAAATCGTTTCAATGTATACAATTCGACTCGTGACCACCTTTTTCTGTCTGGGGAGAGAAACGCGACGGAGGAAGTTTGTTCCGGCTGCGTCATGTGATTGTATCCCGAGGTATATCAGTATCTGGGGTAAACATTTGGGCGAACATCGATATAATTATCCTCAGTATGCGAGGATACAATGGAACTTACTTCTTCGCTATTGAGAACCGAGTCATTATTTGGTAAGGTGTAAGATGTTGGTCACATCGGGTGTGGTGTAACAGCGTCATTCTCAATCCTGAAGTGCAAATAACCAGGCAACTTGACAGAACACTACTGTGGATCGAGATTGAAATAGAGTCATACTTAGTACAGTCAAGCGAGTCAGTAGATGGCACTTTGCCGGCTGTCCATGGCTCAGGGTTCTGTGGGTTGCTCGTGCTATGACAAGGGGATATATACTGAAATATATACTTCGAATCAACCTTGGTCACTTCCAGTATACCATTTCCTCAGTGTTGCAAGAACAGAACATGTTCAAGAGTCATCGGCCCTCACCTGACTCGTTCAGGTCAACAAAGCAACACATTCACTGGCGTATTCACCACATCCATAGTAGCACATCCGTCCGTCTCTCATCTGACTGTAGATCCCTTCTCACCTGACTCCAGCCATGAGCATCCGTCCACAAACTCGGTTTTCGCCTTCAAGTTTGCCCAAGTAAGTCAAAAGCAGAGCACTCTGCATCTGACACTCGTTGACTTATCACATAACTAACGATGTTGATTTACAGGCTGTCCGCGAATCCTCTACCTTCTCGCTCATGGATCTACAAGACGAGAAAACGAGCTCAAACATAGGACTCTGACAAGCAGCAGCCATTCTGGCAACCCAATACGACAAGGACAAAGAAGGGAATGCCGATCATGAACGGTCCCACGCCTCCTGCGCCGCTGCCTCGCGACTCGGGCGTCCCTGGCAACAAGCAAAAGAAACTTGCAAGCAGCAACACAGAGTCCCAGATCCCTGCGGATCCCAATCTGGCAAACCCACGACTATTGCTCAACGGAGCCTGTATCTACGAACGTCAACTACCCGGCGACGCATATATCACAGCGCATGTCCAGCGGCTGCAGCATGGATTCTACTCCAGCCCTGCCGTGTCCGACAAGGACTATGACCACGTAGACTTCCTGGGGATCAATTTCGTCTTCCACTCACCCAACACTTTGGCGCATCGATTCAAGGCGGCCACAATCCGAGCCTCTGTGCAGGGCACCCGTCAAGTCGCTTCGTCGGATCACTACCCGAACGGCTACCCGCCGGGAAACCCGCGCTTCCTCATGCATGCACCACATCTGATCTACGGTGCTATATCGCCAGAGACACTGCAGTGGAACTACAGCCTGTCCGGATCACTGGGAGTCGTTGACTTGCCGCTGATGGCTAGCCTGTCCCCCACCGGTGGTATTAATGGCCGATACAAGCGCTATGAGATGATGAGAATCCAGGGATCGGTACGGACGCTGAAGAGCTCACGAGAGCGGAGGTTCGACATCGAAGCCGGGGAAATTGTCTGGTCGCTGGAGGAGAACAGTTTGCAGAGATCGGGCCTGCCGCGGGAGTTCACGTTTGCCATGCTGATCCAGAAACCGCGCGCAGACAGCCGTATTGTTTTCTCCCTGGACATCGAGCCGACCCTGCAATCGTGGTACGGTAGCTACCCGGACTGGTGGTTATCGTTGCCCAAGTATCAGCCTCTGAATCGACGGCCCGTGGACTTCAGATCAGAGGTTGGACAGCGCTTTGAGCCCGTTGCATCAAAGAAAGGATTCAATTTCGCGACTCTCGAAAGCTCCTTTGATGACTATGTGAGCATGCCAGGAAAGAGACTCTCATGCGTTGTAAGTCCCAAATCCCAGTGACAGGAAGCCAAACTAATGTAGACAACACAGATCCCATCTGACGGAGGAGTGCTGCAAGACGACAACGACGCCCTTCAAGACATCAATCATGACCGCACCATAGTCGAGCCTATCCGGGGGGTCGCAAGATTCGCATACGCCAATACCTTCGCGGGCGCAGCAGCAGCAACAACAACCACAACTCCAGCGCCAGCGCCAGCGCCAGCGCCAGCCCTCAGCGAGACGGTCCCCATCACACGCCGCAGAACCCGAATCCCGGACCCGAGCGCCTTGACCATCCACCTCCTGATGGACAACCAAATGGCCACGCACCTGTCAAGTCTGCGCGGGAGCCATCCCACCACCAAATCCACCACCCACAGCGACATTCACAACGGCAATAGCACTGACAAGCAGGACAAAAGCGAGCCCCGCGAGTCCCCGATTGCACTGCCAGCCGCCACCATCTCAGCACCGCCTCAGCGCCGGACGACCCTCCGCAGGACAAGATCGCGGGAAGGATTAAACTTGACGCGTCCCCAAGTATCCGACCGGCGTTTTAACTGACAGATGCACCTTTTTTTCCCCCCTATCAATATCAGTTCCACATCGCTCACATGACCGACGTGACGACGCGGGAATCCGCATGTCCATCTGGTCACATGAGGCGCAGCACCACCAACTACCTGCCTTACCTGCCTTACGCACCTCGACTCGAATGGAAGGATCATCACTCATCTACTGCGGAGTACCTTACCTAGTCTACCTACCTACCTTAGGCAAGCTGCACGCACCTTCAGCACATACCAATCAAATCCCCAAAGTGGGGTCCTCTGATCCGCGTCTCCCGGCCGAAATCACCCCTCATTCGCTGACCCGGGTCCCCGACGGGGAACGGCCCAAATCGGCCCACTGGCGAATGATCTGCAAGCAGTCTGCTGCGATGTACTGTATTCGTCATTACCTGCGGAGTAGCCAAAAAAGAAAGACACGATGTTCAAGATGAGACTGTCCATTCGTAGTGGTTGTTGGTACCTTAGTTTCGCGAATTGATACTCGTGGTAATGCAGGTTGATGAGTCCATGGTTGAGAGATTATTTCATTATGACTACCTACTCCGTACCGTAAGGAAGATAGTACTCTGGATGGACAGCGGACGGGTGACACTGACCTACCTAGTTAGCGTCGGAGCTGACAAAGTGACGATGCCTCCGACTCCGAGACCCGAGTCCAGACTTCAAACGTCTATCCTTGACGTTCAGAACGAAGGTTTCCTAGATCGCGGCTAGTACACACTAAGCATCATATTTCAACGTCGAACGAAGCGAATACGGACGATCATGGAGCACGACTCAGAGGCTCCAGTAAGGATCTCGCTAGCAAAAATTGAAGAGTGATGATGATGATGTAATCCACTCGTTTCCCTACAGTTACATGCAAGGAATGGAGACATGTCACGTAGCACCTTTGTTTCAGCACCTGGAAAATGGGACTTGGCCATTAATTGGATTACTGTCAGTGTGGCAGACCAGAGTACAACCTATCAGAGTAAAGGCAAAGAAATCAATGTGACCTGGCTTATAATCGGCCAGTAACAATACTCTCGGCTCCCGTATACACCTAGAGCCCCTCTCCATAAAAGAGCGATAAGGATATAATAGCTTAGCAAAGCAGGAAAGGAACAGACAGAAAAAACCCACAGATAACCACCCAGACCGAACCAACCAAACCGTGGCATTGCTCGTAATCATGTAAAAGACGGTGCAACCGAACCCGAATGAAGTACCCTCCGTACAAGTGCAAGTGAAAAGAAAAAGAGCACAATTGGCTAAAAACAGAAAGATTTTGATGTGCATCATATCGTCGTAGAAGACAACACAGCAAAACGTGAGAGCAACAGCCTCCGGTATCTTCTCTAGGAGCAGAATCCCATCCGGGTAAACGTCCATACCGTGCATGCAGAGTCTATCCCCAAATCGCCGCCCTCAAGAGATATAATGTGAAGAGAAAAAAGAAACGGGGTTATCATAAGAAGGGTGTACGAGACAGATACAAAGGAAGGAATTAGAGAATGAAGGTGAGGAGCGGCAAAGTTACATTTGCGGCTGAGCTGGAGCAGTCGTGGTCCATGTCGAAACAGGGTAACTCGCATGCGCGGCCGGCGCCGTCGCTCCCATGTAATACTGAGGCCTGTCGCTGCCCGCATAGTAATGAGCAGGTATGGACTCCCGGCGAGGGATACTAGGATCGAATGCTGGCGCAATGCCACGCTGTTCGGGTGGTTGTTGCGATGGCCCATCCATGTGGCCCGAGAGACTGAAACTGTTTCCTCGAGAGTAGGTCGCTGGGGTGGCAGGATCGATCGGCGACGTCACGTCCGTGGCGACACTGCGCGACGAAATCGAGGAGTTTCGGTAAGCCGACACACTTTGATCCGATGTGGAGCGATTGCGCTCGCTCAAAGAAGTAGGTACGGTGCTGTTCAGGGTGGAGGGGATGGATGAAGACAAAGGCCCATGGTTGACTGAGTCAAAACTGGTGCCATAATGAGTTGGAGCTGAGTTGGGATTTCTGTACTGCGGATAGTCCTCCGTCTTCTGTGGAACATGCGCGGGCGCAGAAGGGGCAGGAAGATACGGATTCTGCGCGGGCTGTGCGGGCATTGAGCCTCCCATGGAATATCCAGTGATCGGTGCAGACTGTGGTGCGTGAGAAGCGGCGTACGGGGCCGTATGCATATAAAACTCCGGGTGGGGATTCGGCATGGCGTATCCAGGAGGCCCCATCAGCTGCGGGCGATATCCATAAATAGCGTGAGATGGATCATTCGGATTCTCAAGAGTCTCAATATCGTCGATCGGGGCGCGGAAGCTCTGCTTCTGTGTCAGTTCCGCGCGTGGGCGAATGTATCGCAGCGACTCCACCATCGACGGCGGATGCAGATGGCCATTGACCACATCGTCAACGCTGTAATACGACACCAGGTGGTGAGTCACCCCAGAGACAGTTACGCTCATTGTCTTCTTGACCAACCCCGCATCCTTGAAGCCGTATGAATCCACCAAGGAACCGACCAGTGCTCGTTCAATGTCCGATCCATGCGCCCGATCGCCAAACGAGCCGGATGTCGATGAGGGAGAATAAGATCCACCGTTGCTATCATGCCGTGGGTACGGCTCGCCCGGCCTCGCAGCAGGCACCGGACGTCGGTTGGCCTTCTTCATGGCTCGTTTCTTTTCTCCCGGTGGGAACGGCTTTTCAAGCTCTCGATAGACGAGAAAGTTGCCCAGGATGCGACTGGGACTCCACGTAACTCCGTCTGTCCATCGTTTGATCCCTGATGAGTTTTCTTCGTAGATGAACACACTGCCACTGCGGACGAGATGACTCCGTTCCCGATCATGCGGTCGACGCGGAACATGATGCAAGATGCCTGTCAAACAGGCCTCGAACAAGATCAGCGCATCTTGTGTCGTTGCGACATACCCCGTAAAAGTGGGTTCCAACACCGCAGCGGTGCCGTTCACCATCTTTTTTGTTTCTTTTGTCCCGAATCAATGGCGGGGGTTGGAGTAGAGTTAGGTTGAACCTAGTTGACAGGGAAGGGGCCCCGAGAGGTAATGTCAATCAGAGTTGAACCACTGCTGGATCAGAGTTTCAAGCAACGCGGCTAGAACTGCTTTGTTTCCAGGAAGTTTAAAGAGAGAAGGGTCGAGTGACCAGATCCAACAGCTATTGTTTTGCGCAACTGCTGGCTGGACGGAGGCGTGTATTCTTGCTTGCTTGGTGTTCGAACTGATGACTTAGTTTTTTGGGCGCACAATATAAGGAGAGAAATTGACAAGAAGTGGAAAAGAGAGGGGTAAAAGAAAGATGACAATGTTGGAGATGTATGTAGTAGTGACACTCCGGGGCAAAGTAAGTGGAAGCTCACGGCAAGGTCGAACCGTAGAAGAAGGGCCGATGGTGCAAGTTTAAAACCTGACCTCCCCCCTCTCTGTCTCTCCAGAGAGTTTAACGTCTACCAGAGTTTCGACTTTCTGCAACCCGGATCGACGACCAGCACGGGCCCCAGTCTCGTTTTGTTCCCTCAAATCTCCGTCTAGACGGAGGAGGCCCCAACGAGCGAAATAATAAAATAATTCAAAGAAAAAAAGAAAGGAAAGGATTGGATCCGGATTCTGAAATTCTGGAGACTTGGAGACTGGAGACTTGATCCACTGGAACACTGGGACACTGGGACACTGGATAGATAGACAGACACGGATGGAGTACGCCGCTGGCCCTAGTAGTAGTATAAAAGCTGGGTCGAAGGAAGCTCTGGTTCCACGGGTAACGATCGGATCATATAGGTTGACTTGACTCTTCCAACCACACAGAGTTGCGGTAATTCCCAAGCTTCTGAGTGTTCTGGGCTGGCCAGAAGAGATAGATAGCATCAGCACTTAATTCACCCTTTTTCGCGTTTCTTTTTTAATTTTGTGATTTTAGAAAGGCAGTTGGGGAATAGCAGTGCCAAGTTCTCGAAGGAACAGGGGAGAGGAAATAGTAGAAACGAACAGTTCAACTGGTGCTGGAGTGGCTGTTCTGTATCCGTAACTGTATCGCAGCAGGAGGAATGTCAGCCGATTTTATCCACTTTGGGACTCAGGACAGCCACCAGTGCCATGCGAAACGAGAAGCAACGAGTAGAACCACCCCCCGGAATAAGAAAGAAGGGAAAAAAGAAAGCAAGCCTAACACGAGGTTGAGGAACAGAAGGAAAGTGATATATGATATAGATACCTGGGGGACAAGTGTCAACTTGGAGGGGGGGACTGATTCTAAAAGAATAATCGGTGATGATCGAGGAACGGTTTAAGCAATTCACATTAGCATGCAAAAGAGCAAGGGTAAGATAGATAGGTAATACCCATCTCGTCCACGGAGGACTTGTTTTGCTATTTCATATTTTAATTGATATTTATTTTTATTTTATTATTTTTTGCAAGTCGTCAGAAAAAAAATAGAATAATTAAAAAAAAAAGAAAAAAAAAAGAAATTATTATTATGCTATCTACAGTCAGTAAGTAGGCTAGGGCAAAGCCGGGTATGGTGTGGGAGGAGAAGCAGCAGCAGTAGTCACAGATACAGAGTAGAGGACTAGGTACTTAGCAGGCTTAGCAGGAGAAGAAGAACTAGATAGTCACAGTTAGTATTCCCGATAGACTTGACTATCCAGACTAGACCACGGAGTGCCTAGCTGATGGGCAGCTAAGGACGTCGTGTGGGCGGGGCGACCAAGGGTAATCCGGTAGTCAGGTAGGCCTGAGCAGCAGCCAGAGGCCCAGAGGCCCAGAGAGGGGGATGAATGAGGAGGCAAGACCATGATTATTATCACATTATGATTGGAAGGGAGTAGAAAATAATCGCGGTGGAGACTAGGACGATAGGCTAGGTGCAACTAGTGATTCCCAAGTTTTCAAGGGGCTAGCTCTTAGCAGAAAACGCCGCAGGAGACTAAGAGCCAGAGCCATATGAGAAGATGACGGTGGATCTCCATCCATGAGGCCATCGCGGGATCCAACATTCCAATAGATACCTGAGAAAAAAAGCCAAGAGCCACAGCACCAGCTATCAATGATATTGCCACACAAGAGAATAAGATGAATGTCACATGAGTACTCCGCACTCAGTGGAAGAGTAATAGACGGAGTACTACTCGAATAAAAAGCGACAATGAGGAGGGAAAAATAAACAAGGGGAAAAAGCAATAAAAAAAGAAGGGAAAATAAAAGGGAAAAGCATCACATAATGATGATTCTGTGAAGTTGTCCGCCCACAGCAGCGGAAAGGCAGACGAGGGATGGGAAAAGGGACCAACCTACGGAGTACGGAGTACGGAGTACGGTATCCGTAGTTTACTCCTACACTCAGCAGTCAGAGAAGGGAGGGAAGCAAGTGGGGATGGCAGAAGCAGGTACCGTGTTTCACTGGCTGGGGTTGTCTGGTAACTACCTAACCTTAGTAGTAATGACGTTTGATATATTTTCTTTTTCTCGTGATCATGGTCGTTAGAGAATGACATATTGTTTCCTGTGGTAGACTCATGTATGCAATAATAGAAGGTTCATAGTTCTCAAACCAACTTCGCTGGAAGAGGCAGGGAGTGCAGGAATAGTCAGGAATCAGGATGGAGTCCCCGGTTTCGCTAACATTGACACCGGCTGTGCTTGACACAGAGACAGAGTCCGAAACACCTTGAAGATGTCGGGTGGTTGAGTCCATCCAGTAACCAAGAGGTAATGACGGGATTGAGAGGTCGGCGCGGGGAAAGAGTGGATAATCGGTGATATTATTACAAGGAACACAGTTTGGCCCGACCCCTTTCGTACCAACAGCGAGCAACTTGTTGGTTATGACAATCATAAAAAGCTGAGGGAGTACAGTCTGAGGTATTTTCTTATTCAATCTCAACTGGTTAGCCAAAACAATAATGTGATGACCGTCTCGATGTAGACCGGCACCAAGTCCTCGAGAAGTCGAGAAGCAACGGTAACCATCCCCGTACCATGGATAAGGGGACATGGACAGAGTGGAGCAACCAGGCTCCAGCATTCAGCAACTGGCAATCTGCATCGTGTAAACCTCACCAGTCACCACTGGAAAAGAGAAGCGAATTATTTAGTTGGGGAAGACCGGACACTAGCACAAAGGAGGCTTGAATATCTTATCAACAGTTGCTGCACTGCAGAGCAATCTCAGGCCAGGACCGCCAGGTTCAAGATCAAGTTGCATCGAGCCTCGACATTACGGAAGACGGAGTACAGGAGTCCAGTACTGTAGTATTCCCCGCGATCTCAACGAACTGAATAATATCTTGGTGCACCTGTGCGCACTGGAAAGCAGCGTCTGGTCTGTGAGTACACCGAGGAGTGAGCACTGAGCAGTAGTAGTAATTGAGGGGTTGTCTGCAGGTGGAGTATCTGGAGGCGGTTGTCCAACCATGGTTCCACTTTTGGTGAAGACTCGACCGTTATGAGAGCTCAATTGTCCGCTCTTCTGGCCACATCGTCATGACTTGAGAGAATGAGTTCATTTACTTCGTACAGAGTAATATGACACGATATCCAATTCCAAATCAAATATTAGAAATATCAATCAATCGGTGAAAGCCTGAAGAAAGTCCTAATAAAATAACAGGAGGCACTGAGATCTATATCTGCTACTTTACTCTGTACTGCTGAGGAACCCCACATCTCACGGAAACTGTTTTTAAGTGACAGGATCCGTGGTCAGTCATAGACTCATAGTCCAATAAAAAGAGGAGTAATAGACAGAAAGAAGGTGAAACAGCAAATCATACCTTAGTAATCTGCAATGATTTTGATGAAACTATCTAACCCAGATTTACTTTCACTGACAGGCATAGTCTACTCCGCAGTCCGCAGACAGTACCTCTCTAATAGGAATTCTTAATATGCGATTTTATTGCTGTTGAGACTTGAGGCAATTGCCGCAATTTCCGGTGGAACGTCAAAGAAGAGCTTGAGAAAGGACGACCAGACTACCAAGAGATCAACTCGAATATACAAAAGCAAATCTAGTGACTACCTAGATAGCTAATCATAGCTTACAGTAGGTTACCATAAATGACTAAAAATAACAAGATCATTCAGCAGGTTGTCTCTTGCTACCAAATAATCACTTAACTCCCTTCGTGCGAAATTCTGCGGTCTCCTGGTCCCGGAAGAAGAAATCCGAGGAACCCCGGTCAACTAGTACTGTAATCTTATCGTGCTGTATGCCCGTCCATCCCCTTTAGATACATGGCAGTTGACCATCCCTCGAAGCCGATTTCTGATGTCCGATCGGCTTCGCTCGCCATCGCAAGTAGTCGATAAACAGTCAGGGCATGATGGTATTGACCTCACCGAGATTTGTCCGCGACGACTGGCGGCCTTGTCACCAGCCCAGGAGAGAAGAGAGGACTGTGTGCAACTCAACCAGCCTGCGGTTCGCTTGCACTCTAAAGGAGTAAAGGATTGCCGCCTCCATTCGTATTATTGTCTTATGATGGGTAGGGTGCTCCGTAGATGAGAAAAGTAGTGTTGCCATACAGAACGAGGGGAATTCCTCTTTCGCCCTCTTGCAGCCTGTGACTTTTCCACTTGCTCGGCAGACAGTACCCAATCACGGCCTCCGTGGCTGCTCCATACCGGCCGGCATTGCAGTAGGATTCTGTAATATTAAAAAATTTCAAAGGAGAGAATGGCTTTGCTGATCAGTGTGCGAATAGAACGAAATCTGCGGTGAAGAAAAGGAGTATATCTGCCTATTAAGAAAGAGGAATAAGATGTAAAGTATGCATAGTACTAGTAGTAGATACTTTGTTACAGTCCCACAGCGCGATCACCTAAATTAGACGACGAGATCCATGCCATGGCTGATCTAGGATTAAAGTTGAATTGTACTAAAAGTCTTCGGTAACTTCGTGGGTATTTTTCTTTCAGGGGGTTCGGTTCGTCCCTGAGCTTATTGAACTCAGTCAGCTCACCAGAAAAAACCTTCACGGGAGATCCTCAGCAGATCCAGGTCGCGGTCTCACAAATGGTGCCTTGTCGACCAGAAATACCGTGCTACTCATCTGTGGCATTCAATGGGACAATCCTTCGACACTAGCAGGGTTCTTCGTTAGGTAAGGTGGGCTAGATGCAATAGCTGACAAGAAAGAAAAGTCACCTTGATTATTTCGAAATTTTAATTATTGTGAATTGAATGAAGTCGAATCACTGGCCCCTATCCATCCAATACCATAGACCCGGCGCCAATTTCCGATGCCTTGGGTGAACAGTAGACGATCAGTGTTGGCACGTGCTTGTCGAAACTCAATTCGGTTAGGATTTGAAGATCGAAATCCTACTGCTGTAGTGCTGTCACTGCTGTGTGATAATTGGACCATCAGTGGGTACAGCCAAGTCAGCGAGTTTTAGCGTTCAAGTTGGGCTTACAGCTTACAGGGGACTACGTAGATAGATACATCATGCATTCGCCAAATTCGACATCAAGCCTGGTCCTAATATTCAATTGAATTGATCGTCGGCCTGGGCTTTTTGAGAGACTTGACAGTAGACACTTTAAGATGCAAAGCGTTGAGAGTAAGCTCCTGATGCGGTGGGCAGTTCACCACTCATCTTTCGTCACAAAACTAGAGAGGTACTACAATGATATCAGTTTTTCGCATTTGCAACAATATTTTCCTTGTGAGACAATTTTCAGACAATATGACCACATATCAGAAAACACTACGCAATAGTAGCAGAATTAAGATCTACCCCACATTTTCAACGGTTTTGATTGCATCCTCTTGTTGGAAAGGTAGAGTGGAGTGCAGTACCAACAATCAGGTGACTTGGGCTGAACCATATCGTCTATATGCAGGAAGAGACAGTACAACACAGGCAAGCAGATAGGATACATCATATTCATATCACAATTGCATGCAGCTAGGAAAGCTGGGGAAAGCTGTTAAAAGCTGAAAAGCTGAAAAGCTGAAAAGAAAAAGGCTACCCAGATCCTTGGTAATTAGTGTGCATCTAATGGCAGACAGATGGAGCAAAACTACGGTCCTCCAAGCAGGAGACCACCATCTAATCATGCAGACTAACCGTTGTTGTTTAACGATCAGAATCACCCCTGATAGGAATAAATAGCACACAGTACATCTCCTGTACTAATAATACACATTTTGGATTTGGGGCTTTGTACTTTGTAGTGCACTTGATGGACTACGGTGCGTGGACAACGGACTATCTCTTGTGACCCGTCCTAGCCAATGATCTAACTCGGCTAACCGGGCTTCATATCAAGCAAGAGGGAGTGGACTGATTTCGCCCTTCGTATCTGCATGGACGAAGAGAACATCTTAACTCTTTTCTCTTTTTTCCTCTTCTTTCGCAGTTCCTGGACCCCTGAATTCAGTGACGCGCTCTCCTTAGGGAAATGTTTTTGTCGCATGTCTCTGCCTTGGCAAGGTCCTTTGCTTGGAATCGAAACAGTGTCGCAACTATTAGTCTGGTCTGAGTCCAAGTTTAGAGTGACAAGCGCGACGCCACGGCCGGGGAACCGTCGACGTGGGCTAGTGCAGGAAGAGGACAAGGGCTGAACGAGTGAACAACCTGGACTATTACGACTGACAGACCATGACGACTGATAGCCTCTTCTTGGACGCAGATCACTGCTGTAATGGCCAGGAAATCGTCGGGACTCGGAAAACGCTGGTATGATTGGATGTAGTTTGTCTGAAGGAATGCCCAGTACTGGGAGCAGGGCATTGTGGCGTTGTTCTGACATATCTTTAGTAATATGCACGACTACGTGAATTTGAGACTACTAGCAGAAATGCCGCATCCACACAAGCAGGTTGACAAAGTCAGCCTGATCGAAGCAGGCGATCATCCCAAACCAAGGCAACTAGTGGCACTCCGTACTAGAACGGACGTGAGTCCATCACCACCAGACTAGGCAGTATTATTACCTAGTACTAGCCGGTACCTACCTACTGTATAGCAGATTATCGTAATTTCCGACTCCAGGCACGCACCATAGTCACACGAATCGCTGCGGAAATACGGAAGAGAATGAGTAGCAGACGATTAAGAGAGCTGGGACTCACGAGGTAGATTGATCCCTTGATCCAATCTACTCCGTAACTGTTAGCCTGTTTATTATGTGGTCAAACGATGTGCAGGAATTTTCATCTTGCCCATGGTAGATACCACGTAGGGTGCTCTACAGAGTAAGCTAGATACGTGCCGTCATTCGCCTTGGCTGTTCTCTTTGATCAGGACATACTCAGTCGAGTCGGTCCCCCAACGAACCGCAAGAAGTAGATTACCTACCTACAAAGTACGTAGCTTCTGGGTACTGTAGACTCGACGACTAGCCACTGGATATTCTAGGTGAATCTAGCAAGTTGTTGTCATGTGGCTATTCTCTCTGTGCCCATGTCTTCGGCTGCCAAGCTTGCGTCCTGCGTCGAAGTGTGTTCCAACCAGGGCAGCCTGCTTGATGTCTCAAGGCAATGAATGCATCGCTGCAGCCATGTACGCATAGTTTGGCCTCACTACAAGCACAGCTCGTAAGAAGGATAGGAATTTACAAAGAATAGCAGTTCTACCCCGTAGCGATTTGCAAATCAATGCCAATCTGCAAACTGATTTGCAGAGTCTTGTTCGTATGGAATGCTCGACTCTAAAAGAATGAATCTTGCTTCCGCAGAGTCCGGGTAGACTCACTGAGCATCGTTTGGCCTACATGATTGATTTGCCCCTTGTGGCTTGCCGACCACGGCCGAACCACGCCTACTGAGAAATATCGGCCGATACTTGGCCAATGTCCAGCAGACAGGTAAAGTACGCAGAACCACAGAGATACAGTACTCCGGAGACACGCAATATAGACAATATAGCGATGCTCATCCGAGTTACGTACACATACCTACGAATCTCTGGACAGTGCGTGGCCAGTGCAGTGGCTAGACTACCTTCTCTGCAGTTTTGGATTATGGTATGTAACTGAGAGAAGGCAACAAGATAGAAAACCAAAATGGAGCAATGCAGAATGCGGTCACCGGCTCGCGATTCCCTGCCCAACGAGATAGATGCATATTTTATTCGACCCGTTGCTGTCTGGTGATGCTGGTCTTGGTTCAAGATCAGCTAGGTGCGTTAGTGCAAATACCTCATTACATGCCCTAAAAAAATGGCCAACCATCACATACTCTCAGACTTTCATTTGATTGGAGCCCAGTGAACGTTTTAGCGCAAACTCTGGCGTACCAGTCAGCCAATCTCTCCAATGGCGACGGTGCTCGGACGTCCCATGGCAGTCCCGAATTACGGGCCTCCAATCCAAGAGTTAGGCTATCTTAGCATCTCCCCACTGACGGCCATACTCCCAAGTACTCCGCGGATATCTAGTCTATCTAGCGCTTGTTGCCTCTATTTTTTTACAAAAGATTGTGTGGCTATCTACCTACAAAGAGTATTATTATTAAACTGAAGCAGTTTCGTATCCATCTGAGTACGTACTAGTCAACGCGGAGAAGCCAAATTCAGCAGTGACATGGTACTTGTCCTACCAGCCATAGCCACCTGACGATGAGGGATGCATTGTATCGCAGCTGTCTACTAAGAGACTAAGAGTACATCTCATGACCACTAATATTAATAATCAACGGTATTCATACATGTTCCAATCCACTCAAGAGCCCTGACCAAGTCGATCACCAGGAGCATACTACGGAGTATGTACTCCATGTTTGGTGGGTACTACAGTAAAACCTCTTTATAACGAGATAATTTTGACCGGCCTGATGTCTCGTTATAGGGAGTATCTCGTTACATCGGGGAAATATATATAATCATGATATTCAACGAAACACCATACTAGGCCTACCAAAACACTGATTTTAGTAGATTTAAAGCTATTTTAAAGCCATCTAAGGTATAAAATAGTTCCAGATATTGCGCTGAGCTTGGGAATTTATTATTCTTAGTATTAGAATGTGCTTATAGTAATAAGTCGTGGAATAGAGGGGAACTTCCTTAGAGAACCCTCCGCGGCACTGTATATAGCATATTTAATATAACTACCCCTTCTTACCTAGAGATAATAGAAATTCTAGGATACTAAGGCATATTTATAATAGTATTACATCTTTAGAATACTAGAAAACCACCCCTTCTATAGCTCCTGCCTAGTTTTAGGGTCATCTAGTAGGCATATTCCATATAAAAATTCCCTCTATATAACGATTTTTGTATGGCAGCCTTTAGTGAGAATAACGAGTCTCGTAATAGCGGGATTTCTCATTATTTTAGTGGTAAATCTAATTTAAACATAGATTTTCTCTCGTTACATAGAGGTTCTCGTTAAATCGGGGCTCGTTATATAGAGGTTTTACTGTACTGCCGTTCGTGTAGCACACCCAAATGCGTGTGGAAATTGCATCCAACAGTGAAATATATCGATGATAGGGTTGGTGAAGGCAACCAAATTGCCATTGAAGACCAGACATGCTTCCGGCCAGGAGTACATCAGCAATCTGCCAGTCTAGCATACATGGAGAAGCTACAGACGACAGCATGCCTTTGTCCATGCCCTCCAGAAAGCCAAGCAACAATTGATACTAAGGGCTGAGCGCTGTAGACGCTGAGATTTGCTAGTAATAATCATGTGGCAGTGGCACAGCTTGGGCAATCGCAGAAGACAACGAAAAGGCACATATGAAACACAACAATGGCAGGATCCACTTAAGGATACATGTCTGGTCGATCTTCTGTGTACATCAAAGTCGATACTCGATACTCGATAGTTAAGAAGGGTACTGACGGTAACTTTGAACTAGGACGAATCTTAAAGACCCTGAGAATCTTCAATGAAGCAGCTTATTTAGAAGACAGACTAGGTATGTACGCGCTCATGGCCTTATCCTGAACACATTTGCAGTGTACTCGTCTCGATCTTCATGGAGTATATATATATAGTTTAAAATATATCTAGATACTCCGGAGCGGAGTCCCGTCCAACTGAAGTTATCACGGTCGTTTGCGACGGGATGCGACAGCTCCATGGCGAACCATGCGCCGTTGATCGAAACTAGGTATCGCCCTGCGAGAATGCTAGACACCAATCAGGGTGTTTCCTGAAGCGACTCCAGAGACTCGAGATAATCAGCCCGATCGCATGGCAGTTGAAGGCAGTTGAAATTTTAACACTAAATCTTCTAGACTGTTCCCCCCAAAAGTCATGTTCGAGTCCGCTATCTACTCCGTGGAGGTGGATGCTCCGTACTAACTGGCCCCTTGCATGGTATGGTCTGTGGTGGTAGCTCCTTTCCTTTTCTTTCTCTTTCTATTCGCTGGTTGCTATCCCCCACCGGTCCTAGGTACTTGTTTGGCCTCAAATTTCGAAACCATGTTGATCACCGTGTCACATTCCTCTGATCATGATAATATTGCATAGATCGTCTATAATATGGTAAATTGGTAATACTAATGCTGGGATTAAGGCAAATTGGAGATGACGCTTATCTACAATCATCTGCCACAAACAGGGACCAGGTTTCAGATGGCCGAATAGAAATTGTCCAACGACACCTGTAGAGAATCATTTAAAAAAAAAAGAAAAAACCAATTAAAAAAACGTGGCTTTGGCATCTGCGCGTGTCTCATCCTCCACCTTACTGCTTGAGGAAGTTTCTTCGACATGAGGCATCAAGAAAACACGGACGACTACTTTTAGACTACTGGCATCCTATCAATCATCTTCTCTGTTCAAACGAGGTCAGTGCTGTAGTTGTGCCATCATTTAGCGTCATTCCAGGCTTTCCAGCAATAACACGCGCAGCCTCTCTACGGCTTCAAAATCCTTTCGGTCCCTTTCTTGCCTCTTGATTCTTCAGATCCTTGTTTTGACGCTTGCTGGAGTATATTCGGCGTAATTCTCGGTGATGGACTGATGGTCAACAAGGAGGGCAGGATTTATCTACAGGAACTTGGAACTCTCAAGGGCCCCGGGGGAGAGCTATACCCGTTATTGTTTAGTCTACGGAGACTCGTTAGTGCCCATTTGGTGCCTTGCGCGATTTGACCATCCTATCACTAACTAGTACTAGTCCTCTAGTTAGTTAAGAGGCTTAAGAGCTGGACATGAACAGCTTAGGCCTTTAGGGTCCAAGATTCTAGTCTACATTCTACACAGCGATTCTGATTGCGGAGTACTAAGAAAAGTGTACAAGGAGGAGTAAGTCCTGTAGCCCTTGTCATAGGTCCAGTACTACAAAGTAATGTGTTTAAACAGGCAATTATTTCCGACAGGAATGGGGTCGTTGCGCTCCGAAGACAGATATCTGCACATACTCAACTCCTTGAACGCGGATCTGCATCGCTTCATATGAGATGATGAAATTGCAGCGCGGCTAGAGTGGGGGCCTCATTGATCAATCATACCTGAACATGAAGTGTACCTGTGATTGTTCTTAGTGTTATCTACAGGTAATCTAAGGAGTACATGTTGCCTTCTATTATAATCTCCCAGGAGAACAGACTCTCGTATCTATCCAAGTGACTATTACTTCCATGGATCCAGGTAAGGCAGAGAGAAGAGCTGCAAACTTTGAAAATTACAGACGACCTGGATTTTCATCAGAAATAGACTTTGCTAATTCCTCGCAAACGTTAAAACTTATTATTATTGCTGCTGCTGGGCCCTCATGATCCTCACCCGGCCTAGATAAGCCTCTGCACTAATTTCAATGACTAAAGTTTGTTATCCGGACTTTGGGTGTGAAGAAATGCAAGGGTTGGAAAGTGGAAACTCTCTAGCTATCAATATCATTGTTGTATTCTGTTAAGAACTTAAGATACATTCTTGCCTCCGATGGCTTAAAATCGATCAAGTTTCTCATAAGGGGTAAAGGAATTACATCACTCATGGTCTGTTCTCAGATTGTGTGTATACTTTCGTCCCCTCCCTGCTTAAATAAAGCAAGGTGCAATTATAGACTAGCCAAGGCGTGCTATCATCCTGTGATTCTAGAGTTCTACTTCATCTCTTTTAGCTTTCATCCATATCTACTTCTATTCCTTAGCAAAGTATGGGGTAGATAGATTGGATTTTCTCCGCCGAGTCTGTGCGGCTGTCTGTGTACTCCAGCCTTTTTGAGTTTCTTACTATTGTTTCTGACATGTTGACTCCTTTCTTAGCCTGCTGTCATATCTCGTCCGAGTGGATATTACTCATTATGGTGCTTGCTTGACTGCGTCCTACATACTCCGAGCTTGTTTGATAGTTTTACCTGATATGTCAGACATTAGTATTGTCTTAACACTCATTTGATAGAAATTCGCAATGATACTCTTTGACAAACCACATTATTACTTTTCACGGTGGATTTAGTACTGTCAGAATTGCTTGTTCATAGCAAACTCTTACTCAGTGTCTGTCGTGTTGCCTGTCAACATATTTACAGTTATGCTAACATTTCTCGTTCAGACAGACTACTGTCATGTCAGCGCGACAGATGGAGTTACTCGCGGCAATTGAGTCGAATTACCCTGTCAGCACGATTTTCACTCTATTGGCAACCTTCTTCGTTGTGTATCCCTTTACTCCAGGTGCACCTCCCGACAAGAAAAGAAGGCCAAGGGACCGCTGTGATCGAGCTCTTCCCCCACAGCTCAAAGGTAATAACACCGCCCTCAATGGTCTCTGATATACGCAGGTGTATCATTACTGCCATCTAGAACTCCCGGTACGGCGGCGACACATCAAGAAGGACAAGCACGACAAGCGAGTCGAGAGCTCGGAACACCCATGCATTGGATTCTGCCCCTTCGGATCGATTTCAGGGCTCTTTGCCCGATAATACAAAAGCAACGGATTCGCAGAGTTCTCTCAGTCGCCAACTTACGAGATCTTGGAGCCTACAACGGGGACCGATCGTCCCCATGCAGTAGTCCTGCTCTCACGAGGCTCATATAACCGTGTTGCCATCAAAAGACATCCAATCCTGGGACATTCGGGGTGTTGATATGGTCACACTGCGAAATCGCAGATCTGTCCCGGCATCTTCGGCTTCGGATTGCCTTGGGACAGATCCAGATCTGAGGTACCGTCTGCTATTACTGTCAGAGCAGCAAGCCAAACCATGCCGGAAGCCGTTGCCCCTGTAACCGCGATGTGTATACTGTCATTCTCATTGACAATTAGCCGTCCGACTGAAACAGTGAAGTAGACTAGCGGTTTCTCCATCAACTACGGCGGGAGTCGTAGGGCTCAGTAATGGTATGGTGGCACTTGAACAGGGTTAGGATTATGCCACATCCTGGACTGCGAGTTGTCCTACTCGGATTGTCAATTCTGATTTTGGGGAACGTAGTACATGTGTATGAGCTTCGGTAATCATGGTAACAATGTCCGTTGCGACTATGGTCGTGTTTTGCGCAAATGGCCTTACTATCGGCGTACTAACGTTCAACACTCGAGTCGTCGCTCTTGATGCTTTTGTGCGTTGGTTTTCGGGAGTCGTTTGTACTAGCAGTTAGTTCATTTATATGCTGGCTAATGTACATACAATCCGCGAATCACCTAAATATTACCCTCTTATGGCCCCTGCTCGCTGTTAACCAGGATCGCCTCCCCGAATCGCCTCAGTTGTCAAGCCTGTCAGCAGTTGACCGGATCCAAAATGGACATTGGGACCGATGCCATGCACAATACTTCCGCACTGCAGTTGAGTTTTGTTTTGACCTTTCCTCAGCTTCAATCGTAATCTGTCATCAGGTTCTATGGGCTAACACTGCGAGTTTCCACATGGCCTGGCGGAACATTCAGCCTGCTAAGCAGAATCATGGCTGAATTCCTCCTCTTCTAAAATCGAGGATGAGAGTAAACCTCCCGTATCACTGAAAGGTTTGACCTCTCTCCTGTCAGACCATTCCACAAGAATGTCACTAGATGATCTTGGTCCTCCCGCAAATGGAAGCTTCCTGGCTATGTCGGCGGGACGACGTAACCGAGTCTTTGATTTTCCATGACTCGGGGGATTTTCAGAGAATCCCAATGACTGGTTAAGTGTCTCGACAACAAACGCACTGGTCAAATGCACTACAGTGCCGAGAATCAGCCCGATAACTAGAGCGGTCGCGAAGAATAGCAGCACGGCCTGCAACACATATCAGTCTCGCATCACTCTAATACATGAAAGCACGTAGCGCCATGCGATGTATAGATCTAGGAGGATTTGTAAAAAGGAATTTTCAACACGTCCATACCTCAAATTTAGCAAGAATCCTGAAAGGGAGGAGGACAAGCTTCAAGACACCAAGCCCCAGTTTCAAGAATGGAGTGACCAAAAGGCTAAGTAGTCCATACGCGCAATATGCCAAAAACGTCAGGGGATATATGATAGAGTAAACCAAAGTTGCGACTGCTGAAGCCCATGCCATTGAATAGAATACTTGAACTACTGCCGCATTCCTTGCGTATATGATGAACAACAGAGGTCAATAGCAGGTCGACCAATTCTTGGACTCAAGGAGGGGATGAACGTTTATCAACCGTAATTTCCAAATCCAAACCCGACCATGAAACGATGAAGTTACAGACTCTTGAGGTTCTGTTCCTGGCAGGAATGGAGTATGATGTATGATGTAGATAGATGAAGATCCAGTGGAGCCTAAGGCCGAGGTCGATGCATTGGCGCTAAACCTAATCAATCTTAGTTTAATATCTGCTTCCAAAATCAACCCCAGAGCTGGAGAACAGAGCCCTATACCCTAATTGGACACTTTTGGCAAGCCCCGGAACAACGTCGACATCATCAAATGCTGCGAGATCCCAATGATCCATTTACGGAGCGGTACCTACGTGATCTGATTGTCTACATATCTGCCTGAAACACCCACTGTGAATCACATTCGCATTTAAGTCATTTATTTTGCATCGTTGCTCATTCATTTCGCGCTTGGTCCTCAGTACAGCCCCTGGAGGCTGGCGCGCTGATGCTGACATCCTAACATACAGTAGTCACTTCTTGTCCCTCCCCCTCCTTTACTCCCCGTGCACACCGGTCGTCTCAGACATCTCCGCCCCAGATGGGCAACAATCCTTCAAAGGGCCCTTCCGGAGATGCTCCGCCAACTTCGGGCTCTTCGAATTTATCGGCTCCAGCAGGCGATAAGAAGGTGAACCGCCGGCCGTCAACCAACGCGATATCCGGAGCAGCAAAGGCTGCTGCGGCCGACCCCTCGGCGTCTACTACGACAGCAACAGGACATTCGGCCACTGCACATCAAACTCCAGTTCAGCAGCGTCTTCAATCGCGCAACATTACAGACTCTTCCAGGGGTAATTCCGAGCGGCAGGACCGACATGATGCGAAGAAAGCAGAGCCTGACTTCAGGGATATTCCCTCACCAGATCCGTCCAACCCTGTTCAGGTACCGGTTTCTCGAGCTGCTGCCAGACATGATCCGACTGTAGCACCATCTGGCCCACCTCTCAACACATATTATAGTGCATCCACCCACCTTCAACGTCCGCCTCGGATGCCCCTACCCATCGGCGATGCGACGGCTACTCCAGGTTCACCGATCATCGGACCAGAGGACTCACATATCGGGTTTGTCTCGACCGATCGTCAATTGGGTGATGAAGCTGGTCAAGACACTACAGGCATTAGCAACACTGCCATTGACGATGAGGAGACGCTAGACGAGCTCGAACCATATACCTCAAGTGGTGTAGGCAGGGCTGTACCGACATTTATCGAATGGAGTGGCCCTGGAGAAAAGGTCTACGTTACCGGGACCTTTGTGAATTGGGAAAAGAAATATCGTTTACACAGAAAGTATGTAACCCCCAACGTACTGCTGCGTCACAATCTGTCCTCTTTGTGTATGGGCTTGCGAAACATCGTGATGGCCAAAATAACTTCTTTCATTGTTTTCGGTCTTCGCCCACTCTCCTCTTCTCTTCTTTCCCGCCCACAAATCCAGCATACAACTTCTGGCTCTCTGCTCCACCAAGAAAATGCCACGGGTGCTAACGATGATTCGTAAACAGCGAAAGTAATCCAGGGGTCATGTCCACAACGTTAAATCTCCGTCCTGGTACACACCATCTTAAGTTTATTGTGGATGGGGAAATGCGGGCTTCGGATAATCTGCCAACTGCAGTCGACTTTACGAATCATCTCGTCAACTACATTGAGGTCAGCGCGGACGACGTCAACCGATCGCGCAGGGGGAGTGATAGAACGAACAAAAGTGCAGTTCCTGCAGGAGTTCACCCTCCCCAGGTTATTCCGGATCTTATTGGGAACGACCGCAATGGAGCTGATGTTGAAGACCAGTCGGACAAGGAAGAACCAGAGGAGATCCCCTTGGGAGACTTCCAGACTATCATCCCCCAGTTCCTTGTCGATCTGGATAAGGATGAAGACAGTCCAGAATACCAGCAAGCAGCCAATGTTATTGGTGATACTCCTACGCCCCCCAGTCTTCCACTGTTCCTGGGTAAATCGATCCTGAACGGCACGACACCGATGAAAGATGACAGCAGTGTCCTCAACTATCCCAATCATACGGTTCTAAATCATCTCGCAACGAGCAGCATCAAAAATGGCGTACTTGCGACCAGTGTGACAACCAGATACAAACGGAAGGTAAGATCTCCGCCAAATCCCAACATTTTTTTTCAGAGTATGGACTCAGCCTCGCGCAGTATGTCACAACGATACTCTACAAGCCGACCAGCCACATCACGGGCTAGTAACCCCTGGCCAAAGGCGCTTGCTGCGCACTCTCTCATACCATGAGTGAGTGGAATTCAGGGACACTGCCGGTAATTTCGCACGAAATGGTGGGGTCAGGTCCCCAGACTCGGCGTCAGTGATCCTTTGCTACGCGACTCGCCTCCCTCTTGATTTTCTCGGAAAATCTATTTCGACGAGGAGAAGATCCTTCGTCGACTTGTTCATGGTCATAAATTTCACCGATAGATGCACATATGCAAGAGCCGTATCAATTCACATGCCTGAGGGCGCATGGCTACAGTCAATTTTCACACAGACGATGGACAATTTCATTTTATGACCGTGCGCTGTTTACATTTCATTTCTTGGTTATTACAGCATGAATGTCGATATGCAGCCTCATCAATTACGGCTGCCCCTTCCAACATTTTTGTACCTTCTCTTTTCCTCGATGTGGTCATGGCTGATGCACGCGTATGTTGCGGTTATGGTCAGGGCATCAGGTGATCCTTCATATCCACGTATTTATTGGACCAGATTTTCCAAGCGATGTACCATTTCTATGTCTTAGCATCGTGAAACTGCAGGACTTTTCCATACGAGATAGAGATATCAAGCTCTCTAATTCACAAATGTCCTTAACGGCGACTCCCGATATTACAAGATCCATTATCAACGGATTTTAAAGTGCGTAGTCGGAGTCGTATGTGTCCTTATCATGACCGGTGCTCATATTAATCTCTCCATTTTACAAACACGTCATCTGTTCGGAATCGCTGCGTACAAGTCGACTCCTTCAATGGAGTCCGGAAACCCGTCTTGTACGCGAGCAAACCTGCCTGCGCGATCATAATCCCATTGTCAATACAGAATCTCTCATCCGTCGCATGGACACTACCACCGCGATCGCGAGCCATGATTCCCATCATCTCCTGCAATCTTTCATTGCACCCGACGCCGCCGACTATGAGGACCTCCTTGGAGCCCACATGCGCCATAGCGCGCTCGGTAATCTCAACGAGCATCGAAAACACGGTCTCCTGGAGTGAGAAGCACAAGTCTGCGCGCGTGGGTTTAGAATCATCTCCCGCATCCTCTTCTTCCTTCTCTTCGCCGTTCAAGCCGTAGGATGCAGCCAATCCGTCAATGGCGGCGAGGATCCCCGAAAAGGAGCAGTCCATGCCTTTCACTGTGTACGGCAAATCGACCAGTTGCTTGCCCTTCTTCGCTAGTTGCTCGATGTTGTATCCTGGTGCGGGATCATTGGAGATGTGCAGTGTACGGGCGAATCTGTCCAGGCAGTTGCCCACGGCGATATCGAGAGTTTCGCCGAAGATCCGGTACCTTTGCGAACTGTAGGCGATCACCTGTGTGTTACCTCCTGAGACGTAGAGAACGACAGGATTGGTGGAGCCAGTGATAAGTCTGCCCATTTCGATATCTAAGCGAGATGTTAGCTCTCTGCTTTTAGAATCGCAGTAGGGAAGCTGTCGAATGTTCAGATCTCAAGCACGAGACAGCGGACAGCGTCTATGGTCACACATACGTCCAACGCAGTGGTTCACACCAACTAATTCTTTGCCCCATAATAGACTCAGAGTCCGGGCAGCCACAGCGACGCTCTGAAGCGGAGCACCCATGCCAGGGCCCTTAGTATAGCAGATGCAGTCCACATCGCGGACGGATACGTGAGCTTCTCTGAGAGCTCTCTTTACAAGCTTCACTACCCAAGAGCGATGGTGGCGCGCAGTATCTTTGGGAAGAAACCCCTCACCCGGAGGGGAGACATAGGTGTGACGAATATTAGCAAGGACCCGCGGGGTGCTGCCATCCTCGGGATGGAGCATGATGCCCACGCCAAGTTTGTTGGCGGAGCCTTCGAGTCCGATAGCAATCATGATTATCGAACGATCCTAAGATTCAAATATCAAATTTCAATAGACAATCACATCCATTAGAAGCTGGCTAATTCGTTACGGGGAGCTCGCGTTGCAGAGGGGCAATCTCGGGATTCATTCGCTATTTTTCCTACATTTTAATCAGCAGCGTTATCGATTGGCGGACGGGCGGCTTGACACGGTGGTAGCGTTTATCCGACGACCTTATACAATAAAGGTAAGTAAACTAAATGCTACTCACACCTCCCAGCTCACTAGCACCGAGAACCCACTCCCTACATTTCCCCTCCCACAACGGTGGACTGTTCTTTTGATATCCCTCCATTGCCTTGGAGTCTTCTTGAACATTACTTCATCTCTCTATCTCCTAAATACCTCCCCTCTACCGTGTCGAAATCGTCTGTGTGCATCTCAATCTTGTGGGGTTCCATACTACTCCACCCACAGGTCATAAACATTCTTCATCGGTAAAAGAATGTCGTCCTCAGCCCACTTTCCTGATTCCGACAGTTTCCAGCGTCAGTCAGATGCGTTTATCACATGGCTAGCGGGACAGCCGGGTGTGAGAATCAATTCGAAAATCAGTATCGCTGATCTACGATCAAAATCTGCCGGGAGAGGTGTAGGTATGTGGCCACCCATCGGAAGATTTCAGATTTCTCGCTTTTCTTTTCGTCCAGAAAGAAGCACCACCGTCAAAGTACCACTCTCTGACCACCTATCTTTACATCATCAGTGGCTCGCTCCGATATCTTCGACGGCGAAGAGCTTTTCTCCATCCCCCGCGGACTCGTTCTGTCGGCTCAGAATTCAAAGTTGAAGGATTTGCTTTCACAGGATCTGGAGGAACTGGGCCCATGGCTGTCCCTTATTCTGGTGATGATGTACGAATATCTCTTAGGAGAGCAATCTGCTTGGGCGCCGTACTTCAAAGTCCTTCCCAAGAGCTTTGACACGCTGATGTTCTGGTCCCCTGCTGAACTTCAGGAGCTGCAAGGCAGTGCAATCGTCAGCAAGATCGGCAAACAGGGTGCTGAAGACTCGATTATGCAAATGATCGCACCGGTTGTGAGGGCCAATCCTTCTCTCTTTCCGCCAGTTGAGGGCCTAGCCTCCTGGAACGGTGAAGAGGGTGCCCAGGCCCTTCTCGGCTTAGCTCATATCATGGGGTCCCTTATTATGGCCTATGCCTTTGATATTGAAAAGGTTGAGGATGAAGGAGATGAGGATAATGACGAAGAAGACGGCTATGTGACCGACGATGAGCAGGACCAGTCTTCTAAAGGCATGGTACCACTGGCAGACATTCTCAACGCGGATGCGGATCGAAATAATGTGCGTGCCTTTTCCCGCACACTCCCCCCTTGTGTTCCATATCAGTACTCATTGTCCACAATTCCTGCAGGCACGTCTCTTCCAAGAGGAGGATTCTTTGGTCATGAAAGCTGTCAAGCCCATTCAGGCTGGAGATGAGATTTTCAACGACTATGGAGAATTACCCCGTGCCGACCTTCTAAGGCGTTACGGCTATGTAACGGACAACTATGCTCCTTACGACGTGGTCGAAGTGTCGCTTGAGCAAATCTGCCGGTCTGCTGGTCTTCAAAGTGCGGACATTGAAAGTCAACCTCCGGTACCTACCACCTTCTCCGTTTCCCGGATTCCAACATTTCCTGCGGCTCGATAATTGACTCGTATCCTAGCTCGCCTTCTTGGAAGATCTGGAACTCCTCGATGATGGATATGTCATTCCCAGACCGTCTCCCGAGAACTCGCTGACAGACATCCTTCCGGATGAGCTTCTCTTGTTGCTCAAGACGCTCACACTCTCGCCGGAGCAATTGGAGCATCAAAAATCGAAGAGCAAACCCCCTAAGCCGTCCTTTAGCCACGCTGAAGCTGCTGTTCTGCTAAAGACCATCCAGCTCGTAGGCGGCCAATACCCCACAACCATTGCCCAGGATGAGGAGATCCTTTCGCGGCTCATTCAGTCCGAAGCATCTCAGCCCCTGAACCAATCCGACCGACGACAGAAGATGGCTATTCAGGTTCGCCTGGGTGAAAAGTATATCTTGCAGACTCTCGCCAACATGCTTGACGATTTCATCACGAGGTCTGCTCAGACCAATGGAGGGTCTGGCCTCAAACGAGGCGCCAACGGCGACAGTGGAGATTCTAGGAGAGCAAAAGCTCCCAGGAACTGACATCTGCGAAACACATACCGCTACGCTTTACACTGATGGAAGGGATCATTCGTCTCTTCTTTGTTATTTTCTTCGTTGCTGACATCAAGCTCCGCTATCCGTACACGAGTCTATCGGCTGATAGGTTTCGGAAAAAGTCAAGAGGAAAGAGAACAGGCTATGTACACTAACATCCGCATAATTTCAGGGTCATATCATGATAACGGGGTTATCCGCAACTATCGTCCACTGGACGAAATAGTTGGTTCGGAGTCAAGGTAAAAGGGTGGCGGCTCGTGAGTTCAAGGTATCGGAGGCGAGGTAAAAGTACAAGTACAGAGGAGGATCGAGGTGAAAGACGAAGCAGAGGGAAACAAGGGAATCGAGGAACGCCCGCCAAATGCAAGATATGAGTGGGGGAGAATTAAAAAAGAAGAAAACGGAGATGAAAAGAGAAAAATAAAGCCCAGCTCATATCTCACGATGTGGACGAAACGGCACCAGGCCCGGGGTTCGATCCCATTGTGTGCCCCATATTCGGGGGCCCATTGTTGGTTGTGGTTTGTTCGGCTTGCAACCGTTTCTGCGCTTGAGCCTGTGCTTGCGCTTGAGCCGCTTGAGCCTGCGCATGTGCTTGGGCGGCAGCAGCAGCTTGATCTCGTGCTTTAGCAGCCATTATGGCACGATGTTGCATGATCTGGACATCGTACGGATCACATTCGAATTCTGACTCATCGTCCGAATCCTCCCGATCATACTTGAATCGATCAGCCTTCAGCGGATCCAGTTCGATTCTACACCGCGACACCAGATTTCGACGATCAATCATCAAGCGACCGCCGCGCCCAATGCGCCTCCTGAATGACGGTATTTTGCTGGTGTCCTCATTCATCTCCCATGTACGAGGGGCTAGCTTATCTCGGAAGGAGAGGGAATTGGCTGTATCTAAGGCGGAGTCCAACATCATATGGTCGGACGAATCTGAAGAAGGAGGAGTCGGCAATTGGGTGGTGATTGCCGGGCGGAACGCGGCCTGGAAGGTTTTCTCCGGTGGCGGCGAGAGAGGCGCTCTTGTGAAATCCACATAGCCCTCGTTCCACTTGATATGCTTCGCGATGTTCTGCTTGATATCCCGCAGAATCTCGTTTTCTTTCTCCGCCTGGACGTCTTCCAGCAGTTGCAGGTCGTCCGCGGCCTGAGCACCGGGCTTCTGCGGCACCCGGAGTTGAGGAGCGGTAGGCCGTTGTACGGCTGGCGCCTCCGCGGGCTTCTTCTTTGGCTGCTCCGACAAGTTAGCAGACGATCGAGGAGATTGTGCTTGGATTGATGTTACCTTCTGGTTGATAAGGTCCTCGTCATCGTCTTTGATGTTGAGTTTCCTCTTCATCTCCTTCACCTCGGACCGCTGCAGGAATATCTGCCGTTCCATCGAGAGCATCTCTTTTCTTGCCAACTCCCGCTGGCGCACCAGTGCAACCAACTGTCGAGCATCTTCCAGCTCCTTTCTGAGCCTGCGCAGTTTATCCGCACTTTGGGCATCTCTGCCGCGGGTCTTTCGAATCTGACGGACTTCGCGCCTACGAAAGCAGACATATGGGTCTGTATCATCGGTATCTTGGCCGGTTTCGAACTGCCCAGTGTCAGTCGTGGGAAATGGCTAACCATGCGAGGAGGTCTGCTCACCTTGAGACTCGGCAGGAGTGGGCGGTTCCCAGTTGCAATCCTTCGCAATTTCCAGTGCTCATATATGTCCTTTGCAAAACGCTTGACGCTCTCCTCTACAGTTGCATCCATCGAGTCTTGCATGTCTGCGAAACTCAGGACAGGAGGGCTATCTACAGCTGCAAAAGGTTGTTTTGTCTGCGCTGTCTCCTCGAAGAAGTACATCACCTCCTCGAACTGATCCTCTGTGATCCGGTTCGACGGCTCCCGCTTCTGGTTCATGATCTTGAGGAAGACATCGTCCTCTTCAGTCAAGTTGTACGGGCATCCGCAGCAGTCCTCGACAGTCGAGGAGAAGCGGATGTATGTCGCCGGCTGCGAGAAGATTGGGGGGTAGAGCTCGTCATATCGAAGATTACTGAGGACGGTCTCTGGTGTGGGAATGTGAGCTTCGTTTACTTTTCCTTGGGCAGTCGCGCTGATAGCAGCTTGAAGATGGAATTCCTATCGAAAACAGGGTTAGCGGACGCTGTTTGGAGCCCAATATATCGGCAGACAAAATTTTCACTATGAGGTGAGGTTGTGATAGGGTCACGTGATATGTGCAGGGATGGCTAAAAATTAGCCGGGGAAAACACTGACCGACTCCTCAGCCTTCTCAACACCAGTTTCTATCTGTTGTAGGGCATTCTGGACCTCATCGTCTGTAATGTCGATCTCATCTTCCCGGACAATGGGGATTGAGGCTTTCGAGGTGAGCTTTTTTGGGCGCGTCCTCCCCATACCCCCGTACCTAGTCATACGAACTTTGGGGCGCGAATGCGGCAGCGACCATGGGATAGCGGTCCCAAAATTAGTATGTATCGATAGGCCTGATCATGCGAAAGCGCGTAGACGTATTTTTTTGATGAAAATCGATGGGTGGTGGAAGATATTGACGACTGAAATCTCGTAGCATCAGCACTGGCGGTTGAGTTGACGTTGTAATGTCACCCAGACGTGGCCTGTCTTAGGCCAGCGCACGGCCTCAGGGGTTCGCTTGCTTCTCCGTTTCCGGCTAGTGCGGGGCTGGCCGATATCAAGTTGATGAACGGGCGATGTCCTTGGCATGTTATGAGCTACGTGAATACTGGAGCCGCCACCAGTGGGTAGCTGAATAGCCTTTCCTCCACGCCATCACTCAAAGTCATCCGCCACTGGCTGTGCTGTTCCTGTTGGAGATCACAACCAGGTTAATAAGCACTTTCCACTAGCCTCTACTGCACATCCATAGTTTATTTTATTCATAATTTCCCCACGCTTTTATCTTAACTTTTGCATTCCGCCTCAACCACACACGACCAATAGCCAACATGGAGCAACCCAGTGAACCAAATAATGCCGCTATGTATGATGCACGCAGACGTAGAGCATCTGTGGGGACATCACAGCTGTTCGAGAATATTGTCTCAGCTTCAAACTGTCAGTCGATCAGCAGCTTTTTTTACTTTCCGCAATCTAATCATTATCGACAGTCGACAGAGATGAGGTGGACAGGCTTCGCAAGCGATTCATGAAACTCGACAAGGTTCGATCAATACGTGAAGAACTATGTGAATCATATGACTCACACTGTCGCAGGATAGCTCCGGCACCATCGATCGTGACGAGTTCCTTTCCCTCCCCCAAGTGTCCTCCAACCCGCTTGCAACGAGGTACGTGCGACAGGCACTAGATAGTGGCGCTGTGGAGTGAAGGAACACTAGGACATCGGCGGTATGCTTACCGATCACAGAATGATCGCGATCTTCGACGAAGACGGAGGCGGCGATGTCGACTTCCAGGAGTTCGTGTCTGGGCTGTCGGCCTTCAGCTCCAAGGGCAACAAAGAGGAGAAGCTCCGGTTCGCGTTCAAGGTCTACGACATTGACCGGGACGGCTACATCTCCAACGGCGAGCTGTTCATCGTGCTGAAGATGATGGTGGGCAATAACCTGAAGGACGTGCAGCTGCAGCAGATTGTGGACAAGACGATCATGGAGGCGGATAAGGACCGCGACGGCAAGATCAGCTTCGAGGAGTTCACGGAGATGGTGGAGAATACGGATGTTAGCTTGAGCATGACACTGAGTATGTTCTAGCGGTTGGTCAAATCCAAGGAAACAAACGGAACCGCTGTGGACAAGACTGACCGGGGTTGAACAGGCCAAATCTAAGCGTTGCACATGAGTATATTCAATCTTGTTATCTGGCGTTGTTGTTCTTTTTATCTATTGCTTGCGCGGTCGAGTCGGACTCTTACCGGTCCTTTCTCTCTGTCCCCTTGGCTCTGACATGACATGAATTTCACGATCATCGACGATCAATGACCTCTGTAGTTTACATACTGGCATCCTTGAAGGACCACAGACACGACGACATGCACATATACAGTCCATGACCATCCAATACATATATTCCTTTGCTTGTGGCTATAGTATAGATTGCGAGTTATGCGGAGCATACCACCAATACCTTCATCATAAGAGAAAATCAACTGACATGAGATGGAAACAGGATATGAATTAACATCAGATCTTCCAGCAATTTTCTCAGATTCATCCTCGTCGACTAGGTGAGGCACTGTCATGTCAACACAAATGTCAACCGCTGGCCTTGCAGATATCATCTATGAATTATGCAGAATGTAGCATCACAACTGCATACGCGGAATTCCTGGCCTATACATATCCACAACCGCTGCGCATATCAGCTATGGATATCGGGCATGCAAATACTAGTCTATTTCTGCAAGTCAGCCCAAGAAGGCTCAAACTAGCATGCGGCGTGCATCTAGCTATGAGCTATGGATGAATTATCTACAGCTGCGCTCATCACCATCTATCCATGGGATTATCATGTCCCGATCATCGCAGTCTCCACCGTGTACGATATCCAGATCCAGAGACCTTAGGCCCTAGGCTTAGTACGTGGTTACTGGTTAGACTAGTGTAGCCCTAGCGGCGCGGAACCGGGAGCAAATCCCGACCCTTGGTGATGGGACCGTAATCGCAATCGTATCAGTATCACGGGCCACGGCGATGATCTATGGAAATGGAGGTGTCCCGAATTCGAACTCGAATTCGAAATTGTGATGAGTCGAGTGCAGTTTTATCATCATGTTTTAGCCTACTTTTAGAGAAACAAACCCCTTCGGCTCGATTCCACTTCCAGGTTTCTCAGAATGCTTAAGCGAGTTTGATGGATATTTGTAGTACTGATTTGTAGACGTAGATGTAGACTAGACTACCTGCGTATCATGATCAGTCTCAGTCATGGAGTGTGAGGCAATTGCACTTCTCCTACGGGGTATTCATATAAGTCTAAGAGATCCTCAATGTAATGCCTCGCCTTGTGCAGGGTCATACGCCCCCACATTTCGACGGACTTGGGTCTGGTCACTGCCATTATTGTCAGAGATCAGAGAAAGTGAGGCTAGACAATCCCGAAGAAGAAGAAGCGCCGCGATTGGTCTATCCGCTGTAGGTCGCGAATCGCGGACCGTCGGAGTCCGGACTGATGACCGGCGACCAAGCCGTCGGATCGCGCCTCGTTGTGGTCAGTCACAAATCACAATGGTGGTGATAGCCTTTCGAGTTGCGAACCTGGAAACCGGGACGTGTTAGCCTTGCGCCGGCGTCACAAGGTCACGCTCGCTGCAGGCGGGCCGTCCGATTTGGATATGTGGCCCACGGCTGCTGCTTTGTTCTGTTGGAGTGGTGGCAGAGTAGACGCTAAAGAGAGAAGAAATCCAAGATTTTCTATCGCTAGAGAGCAGTCATATGTCCTGCATACGCTCAGAAAGACCCACCCCTGGTTGCACCGGAAATGCGAAGAAAGAGTCACGCTTATATATATATATATACAAAATCGGATGTTGCCTCACCAGGCACAATGATACAAAAGACAATAGTGGGTAATATGCGGGTTCACTCTCATGCCTCTGGAACATGAGCACCAGAATGAGAATGGTGATGGAAGATCTCTCATGGGAGATGCCAGGGCTTTGCTAGCCCTGTGGGGAAGCTCTTCAGGCTTCATGCTCTATGAACAACGGAGTCGGAGAAGAAATGACCTACTTTCCCGCCTTAGTCGCAAAAGAAAGAGAGACATGCAGTCATGAACACATCATTCAAGGAAAGTACTCCGTAGTGCGGGCTGAGAAGTGAGAACAGGACCATCTGGTGGTCCATAGATGTGGCCGCTTGGACTCGTGGGATTCGTTCTTGAGAACTAAATTAGTTCCTGCGTCACGCCAGACGCGAGCGCAACCACAAAAGTACAGAGTACGACGGCGCTAGTTGAGAACGCGAGCTCGAACTCAAAGGGGACATCACTCAGGATCGCGAAGTGGTGGCTGCAGCTGCGTTCACTCCGTGTGCCCGCACATTATCTGGTCGGCTTTCTATCAGATCGATACATTCCCCGAGGACTATGCCATGAGTCGCCGAATCAGATAGCTGTGCCAAATTTCTTGAAAAGGATTCCTTTCTCGACTAATGTAGGGTTCTTACCACAGAGTATCTCCTCCTCCCAAATGCCCATCTGATAGTCCACCAGTCCATGCTGCTCCATCTGATCGCATAGCTGAATCAGTTGTCTGCCCATATCGTCCAAACGATCGCTACTGAGTATTGAGGTGTTCTGCGGTTGATGGCCGGTCCGCAACATCTCCTGTGTCATATCTTTCTGTCTTTGGCAGACAGCCAACCAGCAGATGTTGAAGTCATTCCATAATTGCAATCGATCAGAATAGAACAACGGATCGTCGCTCAAGATGCCTAGGATTGGTTAAAGTCAGCAACTAACACGCCTCATAAATTGATCTTCATATGCCTGCTACGTAGGCTCGAAGGTATCATCGGCGAGTGCCAAGAGTGCGATCAACAAAAACAAATGATGTATTCAATGTGCACGTATTGTATTCGATGTTACCATAAAAAGGTACGATTCTTGAAATGGTGGATAAGATGACGAGTGGGAATCCTAAGAAACGCTAGGGAAGAACATACCGAGTTCCCGCGCATTAGTGACAAGCCACTCGGAAATTTCCAGGAGTGATCGCCCAGCCTCTACCAATCGGCCGGCGCGAATGTGCTCGAACGTCGACCGCAGGACTCGATGAAACCGACCATATGCTTCATTCAAATCCGACGAATCTGCAGTTACATGCTGCTGCTGTTGTTGCTGTGAATGATGATGCTGCTGCTGCTGCTGAGACGTCGCTTGTTGTTCCAGACGTCTTGCCGTTGTCCCCACAGGGGTAAACTCGGCCATGGTTGCGGAAAAGGGCTGCATTGCGCTCGAGCGCCCAATGGGACCGGGCTGGTTATAAGCAGATGAAGAGAGGTGCGAGTTAAGGTAGGGCGAAACCTCTGCAGGGACCCCTGTTGCCGTCGGCTCATTAGCTGGAAAGTATTGTGGAACGGCAAATTGGCTGGACAGGACGTCAATCGCTGCAGACTGCCGTGCTGGGTACTGTGGCACGACCTCGTACGGATTTTGTGTCGGACCTTGCTGACTGAGATTATATACCATATCCGATTCATACGCCGCGAAGGGTTGCTGTATCGACTGCTGGCGCTGCTGTTCGCGCAACGTCGTAGGATACGGTTGTAATTCGTCCGCTTGCAAGGAATCACCCGGGAACGCAGCGTCTGTGTATCCATAGTCCATGTAGGCCGACAGTCGAGATCTTGTCGCCGCTTGCGACAATCCTGGATGGTTTCCACGTGCTGCAGGTTGGCCATGCTGTCGAAAACGATCCGCAGCACCGCGGGACGAACTGGTGACCCCTCGACGTGTCGGCCCCGAGCTTGTTGTGAATCTGGAGGGATCATGCTGCTTCATGCGTCGGCTATCACCATCCATGCCATGCAGTCGGTCCCACGAGGCCCTGCGCCCTGGATCGAGGTCAAAAGACCAATGCGCTTCGGGGGAGAGCGGAGGACTCGCGTATGGTTCCAGTTTGCCGGGTTTGTGTAGTTTGGTTGTCAACGACGTCGCCTGTGCGAAACCCTTTACAACATGAGTTCCTACTCCCTCTTCCGCTCATTCATAGACTGGGACAAGCAGTTCCCGACACTGTTGCTATCGGATGTGCCGAGTCTCGTTGTGAGTCTCGCTTCGGTTCAATATACCGTGTTGCGCAAGTATGCGCAGTCTGATGTCTATCAGCGACTATCAATGAAGACGGTTAACACAACCAAATTGAAATGCAAAATATGTACGCATGATTGGCAACGGCATACCTCTCCGATACAGTGACCCTCTCTCGAATCGTTGTCTTTTGAGAATGGTAACCTCCTCAGATAGAGAACAAAACGCACAACAGTGCGGAGTGCGGGCAGTAATGGCAAAGCGTGGGAGATAACCAGGGCTAATAATAATAATCTTTATGATTTAGAAAAAGATAAGACCCAATGACTGTATTCCTGTAATTGCAGCCCAAACAACCTGTTCTGACAGGAGGGACAGCAGAGACTGCGTGCAGAGTGGGGGAACAAGAGCGCAAGATAAGTTGCAAGATATACTTCGACTGGCAGTGGCTAGAATAGATCGAGAAAAAATGAGTGCTCTCTAGGGCATATATTTAAACTCTCTGGAGAATGGAGGATCAGCATCTAGGGGCTGTATTGCTTAGAAGCAGTGCAATAGATGGGAAGGCTGAAGCATTGATGATCTCTCTTGGTGGTCTGTCTCTATTGATGCGCTTACATACAAGCAGGCAAGCAAGCAACAAAAAAATGGATCAAATAAAGTAAAATTAATTAAAATAAAAAAGAAAAGAAAAAGAAAAAGAAAAAGAAAAAGAAAATACACACACCTATGAGGAGAACGAGGGAAGAAATATAAAAAATAAAAAATAAAGAAATGGGGGTTAAAGAACAAGCACAAAAAAAGAAAAAACAAAGCAAGTGATCTACTTCTAAGTTAATAAAGTAAAGATAGCAGCAAGATCTTTTGCTTGGAATATTCATTAGTTATTATTCCATCAACTGTACATGAAGAGCTCCATGACATTTCTTCTATCCATTTGCTTTTTGTGTTCACTTGACCTGGTCGACCTGAACGTGCTGGGGGATGTTAGTAGTTTCTTTTTTTCGCTCATTCCGAGTCACTGGGGCAGAAATTCTCTTCTCGCACTGTTTCTATGTATAAGGTACTGCCTATATCATACTGTACTAATTGCTGCTCTTCCCCTATGATTCGTGCTGAAGGCCCGTTGTCGGGATTCTTATGGGTCATCATTGGGCAGGGCCGCAGAATAGACCCGAGAGCTTTTCCTGAGGAGGTTCACCGAGTATAGTAGAATATTGATATCTCTGCTTACAGTTGCACCATCGGAATGGGAAAGCATACTAAAAGAGTAAATGAAGAAATATGATAATTAGTCATTTGAGATCGTTCTACAAACCCTATGCGAAGAAACGGAGCTAATCGGTCCTCCCATAGTTCCATAGTGCTGGAGCGCACGATGATGCAGAGAGACCGAAAGAAAGTTAAGAAACAGGTCAAACAATCGACAGATCAGAGGGGAATGACCGATAAGGTTAAAGAACAGAGCCACTACTCCACTAGGCACTAGGTAAGTAGGTACTAGGTACTGTAGGTAGCTTTCTAAGGTAAGGTACCGCTAGTCTTGTCTTAGACTCGAGTCACTCGAGTACTCGACCTGCCTTGTATTCTCTAATAGTAATAGGACTCGACTATAAGCAAGTCAGGGCTACTATATGACGCTGACATGCTTAGTGCTTGGCTGATCTTCCATCGAATCCACTTCGGGGATCTTCGTCATTCCTGTTGATCATGTTGATGGCTCGAGGTTGACAAATCCCACTTGACCCCAGGAGCCCGAGACACTGGTTCTCCCCTTGTGGCTGCTCATGAGGTTAAACTTTCTCAATGATTAGCTTAGCAAAGCGAGAACTCGGTGAAGGATGGACCGAAGGAGAATGGCAGTATGTATGCTTGCTAGTTGCTAGCTACTGTCAGGAAGGAGAAAATCCCCAGAGGGAAAAAGCACAAGTACGTACCCGCCTGTCCCCAAGTGATCTCCAAGTCATAGATAGTCACCGCTAAACTGACGAAAAAGTCTATTAGGCTCTTTTAGAACAGAAGTACCTCTCATATGCTGTGTTTTTGTAGATGCAAATGATGTGCCCTTGTCTTCCAAGAATCAGCTCAGATTTTACTTGTCCTCGAACACGAGCCACTCGTGCAAAACTGACGAAAAAGCCGACCAGGATACTGTGACGGGGACCTGCTGGCGACCGGATCCTGGGAATGGCCATGCATGCAGAACGGACCAACCGATTGGTACCTTTTCGAGTATAGAACCAGAAAGGGGCGCAATAGAGCTTGGAGATCTGCAAGAGATGTCACTTACAGACTTACTACGTAGTTGAATCATGACAGATTGTGCTTATTCCCAGAGAGGTAATGGTATGAATGATTTCAAGTCACAGTTCAAGCTATGGCTGCTAGTGCGCGAAGGGGCCGGGCCCTGGCGTCAGATCGGGGACTGACGGCTGATGCGCGATCCAATCGAACGCACTATCGATATTTGTTCATTTGAAATACTCGCCTCGGACGCAATTAATAGTACCTCTCTAGACTGAGAAATTACCTTGTATTTCCACCCTGTTGTTGACCTTCTCGTCTTGATCATCCAGCTTTGCAGCTTTGCCAATGATACTACGGATATCTCAAGTGAGGCGTGCCAGGTGCCAGCTGCACGTTAGTCAACGATCACCGTGAACAGTGGGATATGTGATGTGAGGGGCTATCACTAGTGCAGATCACTCTACTTGATCTCTACTAATGGAAGACCATTGTGCAATGTAAAAAGGGTGTCAAGTTCAATCTTCAAATCATCAAGGCAGAGCATATGATTGGTGAAAACCATACACATGGCATAAGGCACTGAGGTAACAACATATACTCAGCATCATCAAAGGGCATCATAAAATCGCTTCTGCCTGCCACTATGATTATTCCATCCATGACTAAAGGCATAGCCAGGCAGGAACATTGCAAACCGACCCAAGAGATGACAACAATGAACAAAGTCAGACTCAGCAATGTGCAACCCTCCTCTAAACAACTCTCACTCAGCCTCTCAGTATCCAGGCTCGCTTTTTTATCCCCAGTGAGCAGACCGATGATCTCAGCGCCACGTTGCCAATAGCAATAAATAGCTGCGAGTCCGAGTTCAAGTCTGTGACCCACGATCCCTTCATCTGTCCGAGCCTCGAGACTCGGTACTCGAGTACTCGAGGAGAGCTCAACGGCAGTGTGTGTATTGTGTAACATGAATTCTCATTCCTGTCAGCAGAGGACCTGGTCCATCTCGTGCAAGGTCCGCGCAATCCTCCCCCCTCTCGTGCGGAAAATCGTGCGCCTCTTTTTGTTCGTTTTACATGTTTGGATCTTTCAATTGGATTGCTTGGTTTTTCTGCATTCGGGCTTGAGTTGGAATTTGGACCGAGACTCGGGAAGTTGGTTATTGTGCAGTGATTTGAATTTCAATAACCGGGAGCCAGAGAAAAGTCAAGGACGGGAGCATATCTGCGGGTTCGGTTCATTTAACTTATGGGTAGTTCCTGCTGTCCAATGTTTATGCACAATTCCAATCAATCGATTCATTGTCATCTGAGGTAACGCCCGATAAGAGTCAAACTAAGGTACATTGCTTGTCGCCGGGACCACCCATGCAAGTGTCTTGTCTTGAAACAAACCGCCATGGTGATGCGGAGGATTCGAAAGTATATTCATTCAAGGATCAAGAGGGCAAGTGAGAGAATAATACAGGTCGGGGAAATAAGAACAGTAGACGATGTAAAGAAGAGACAGCACTCCAGGACCAAGAGAGAATAAACATGCCTTCATCTCTTGACCCAGGTAGGCATCTTGCGAGCCTTGACGTGACCGGGTTTCTTTCTCTCGACGCGACGAGCATCGACGGTAATGACACCGGCTAGAAAATCTGTCAGCAACATTCTTTACTACCCACCGACCCGGTCTCATCTGTGACGTACCTTTCCGCAAAATCGGCTTCAGCGCCGGCTCATGGACGAGCAGTGCTCGTGCAAGGGCTAATGTGATGGCCTCTGCCTGGCCGGTCACTCCACCTCCTCGAACAGTAGCCCACACATTATATTTGTCCAGCCTCGACGTGCATCTCAGCGGCCAGGTTGCACTCTCACGATCGTGCAGACGAGGGAAAGCTTCCGTCAGCGGCTTTCCGTTTACCATGACCTCACCCTCGCCTTCGACTAGGTGGACCACCGCCGAAGACGTCTTGCGCTTTCCCCTGCCGCGAGCTCGGCCCATCTCGTCCACCGTCGCCGGCGCCGGCTTATTTCCGTACGGGTTACCCGGGCGAAGAAAGGTCTTCAAAGTGTCGCGGACTTCCCCCGGGAGAAGGGCAGGGTCAATGCGATTGAGTCGCTGCAGAATCTTGATCAAACTCTTGTATTTCTTCGTCGGTACGGGCTCGCCGACAAAGTCGCGGAACTGTGCAAGTTTGAACCATGCCATTCGAGGTGCTTCGCTCGGGGACACCGTAGGTAGCGATGCGTACTTGGCGCAGATACGTTCCAAATTCAATAGATGATCGATGAACTTGGGACTGCCGGAGAAGTAGGCGGGTGATGCGGGAACGACCCGAGCAGGACGGGCAGCGAGTTGGGAGAAATCGATCTCGGGAGCTGCTCGGATCTGGAGAGCACTTCCACCGGTGGTCTGGGCCTCAGTTGCATAACTTCGCGTAGCCTTTCGCTGTTGTAATGAGCTCCCTGAAGCAACTGTGTAGGTTCGGAGCATGGACTGCAACTGAGCTGTACGGACCGACCGCACGGCCTGAACGATGCAATTAGGCCTCTGCCACGCCATAATTGAGGAAATCGGCTGGCAGGAGCCTTGATTGAATTGAAGCACAACTGTCAAGGGACGAAGAAGGAGGGAGAAATTGTAGCAGTGTGGTCGCCCCGTCGAAATCCCAGCCTATCCTTGTTCTGCCGTCGTTGGGCCAGCCTGAGGTTTTTCGATGACATATCACGTGAGCGAGCAAACGTTCCTCCGGTCGCCGACGCCGAATCTTGATTCGCACAAATTTCGTCGTTCTTTTCCGCCAGAGCCCCTCCCAGACGTCGCTTTTTTTATTTGAACAGCTTCTCCTTTTCCCACCCCCTCCTCCTCTTCCTCTCCTTTCCCTCCCACATCTCCCCCCATCCACACCTCACATTCACAATGGCTTTCGGAAAGCTCTACGGTCTTCCTGTATGTGTCATTTTAATAATCAGCCCGGTTGACTTTCCTGGATTTGATGAATTACATCCATCCAGCTGCCTCGCTTCCACTGGTTAGGACAGCTGGCTAATCGGTGTCACTCAAACAGGAGAACGGTCGTACCATCGCCGCCCTCGTCGCTGCCAAGTGCAACGACTTGGAGCTCGAGCTGGTCAAGACTGAGCCCAACTCTACCGCTGCCTTCAACCAGTCTGCTGAGTACCTCAAGCTCAACCCTCTGGGCAAGATCCCTGCTTTCGAGGGTGCCAATGGCTTCTCTCTCTCCGAGTGCATCGCCATCGCTGTCTACGGTATGTCTCAATTGTCTGATTTTGCTGAAACGTCTCTCTTTTCCATCCTCCTTTACATGATGAGCAATTTTTTATTACTAGTTATCCCTGGCAGAACTACTGTGTTGATAACTGCACACCTCTGAATTATTTTGGTTACCCCGCCTTTTGGCAGAAAATTTCCCAAAATGGCATTGACCTTGTTTCATCGTTGCCAACCACCACTGGTCCTGAACATCTTGAGACTGACTGGACTTAAAGTGACCTCCCAGAACGAGAAGACCACTCTCCTGGGCAAGACCAAGCAGGACTACGCTGCCATCCTCCGCTGGCTCTCGTTTGTCAACGCTGAGGTCGTCCCCAAGCTCGGCGCCTGGTACCGGCCTCTGATGGGTCTTGACGCCTACAACAAGAAGAACGTTGAAGAGGCCGCCAAGGCTGCCAACAAGGCTCTCGCCGTCCTCGAGAAGCACCTCACCGCCAACACCTACCTGGTTGGTGAGCGCATCACCCTCGCCGATTACTTCGGTGCCTCTCTCCTCACCCGCGCTTTCGCTACCGTCCTGGACAAGGCCTGGCGCTCTGAGAACGTTGCCGTCACCAGATGGTACAACACTATCATCAACCAGGCTCCTTTCAAGGCCGTCGTTCCCAGCTTTGTCTTCGCTGAGGAGGCTATCAAGTACACTCCTCCCAAGAAGGAGGAGAAGCCCAAGGCTGCTCCTGCCGCTGCCCCTGCCAAGGCTGCTGCTCCTGCTGCTGAGGATGAGCCCCAGCCTGAGAAGAAGCCCAAGCACCCTCTTGAGGCTCTTGGCAAGCCCGAGTTCGTCCTTGATGAGTGGAAGCGTCAGTACTCTAACGAGGACACCCGCCCCGTTGCTCTGCCCTGGTTCTGGCAGCACTACAAGCCCGAGGAGTACTCTCTCTATGCTGTTGACTACAAGTACAACAACGAGCTGAAGCTCACCTTCATGGCCAACAACCTGATCGGTAAGGATTTGACTTCTTTTGGCTCCATATTACTCCCACTTTCTGACTTTCCATCGTAGGTGGTTTCCACGCCCGTCTCGAGGCTTCCCGCAAGTACCTGTTCGGTGCTCAGTCTGTCTACGGAGAGAACTACAACTGCATCATCCGCGGTGTCTTCCTGGTCCGTGGTCAGGACTGGAAGCCTGCCTTCGAGGTCGCCCCTGACTGGGAGAGCTACGAATTCCGCAAGCTCGACCCCTCCAACCCCGAGGACAAGAAGCTCGTCGAGGACGAGTGGGCCTGGGACACCTCCATCACTGTCGACGGCAAGGAGTACCCCCACGTTGACGGTCACGTCTTCAAATAGACGGTGTTCTGGGAATGCTATCAGCAACCTCATGATGTCCCCTCTTCCCCTCATGACATTGGGTTAGCTTCTATATGAACTCAAGCCTTGGCCATAAGCCTTTGGTTTCAGGATCCACACCATGCGTGCCTGTTACCAGAAGAGTTATGGGCCTGGCTTTCCATTTGATATCCCGCCCGCCCTCCATTGCGCCCAATTGACCCTCCCTAATGTCTACGTTGCCCACGACTGAATGGTTTACGTATTTTCATTCGTCGACTTGACGTTCAAAAAAGATTTCTCTTCCTAAAATGCATGGATATTGTATATCCACGCTAATGATATCTTGAGATGTGGAATGATAGTAACTAGTCTAACCATGAAGAAGCCAAAAAAGCACTTCTTGATCCTAGCAGGTTTCTGTGCCGATTATGTATCCAGTAATGTGTTCGATGCACGCTGTCAACGTAAATGGAGCATTTGCAAGTCGCCATGTATGTTCTTCACAAGCCTCACAAGGCTCAAACTGTAATGTATCTACTCAAAATGACCCAGAATTAGAAATCCACACCTAAATTTACAGTAACACATAACAGGGGTATCCTCTTCGTGCATCAATAAACACAAGAACAAAAGGTCAGATCAGTCGCGGCGAACATTCAACGACTCCTCTAGGCGATCGAGAAGGTAGTTTTCCGATTGCACTGAAGAAGCGGGAGACGGAGAACGTCTGGTATGCGATTGCGGCACAGCTGTGGCCGTCGGGATAGCATTGTTCTCTGGGGTGCTGCCCGTCGGAGTAACTCCTTCGTTGACCTTCTCGGCTGTCATGGCAGAAACAGCAGCGGCAGTGGGTACATTCGCAGGTGCAGCGCCGGCAGCGGCGGCAGCCCGTCGCGCAGCTTTCTTCTCCTGCTTGCGAGCTCTTCGTCTTTCCTTGCGTGCCTGGGCTATTTCTTGGGGTGTTGACGGGGTTGTCAAAGAACTTCCGATTTGCTGTTGTGAAGACTGATTCACCCCGATGTCGAGATCAAGGATTGTGGCGCCTGTCGCGAGCTTCGAGTTCCAGAGCTGGAGCAACTTGCTGACGTCGTCGTACTGGGCTAGGGCATCAAGGCATTCCAGGACTTTGGGGAATATGTGAGACTCGTCGATACCCGGTGCGTTCGTGAACTCCGGGATCTCGATGATGTTGTAGGGTTCGCTGAGTGCTTTGAGTTTGCTGTCGTCGATGAGAACAGTGTTCGTCTGGTCCCACCGTGAATTCCCCGCCGCCGCCCGTTTCTTTGTTTTAGGCCGACCTTTCTGATGGGAGCTGGGGTACGAGGCTTGAATCTCTTCATTCCTCCACACTGTCTCTAGGGTCTTATAGACCTGCACCTTTGACCTGTACTGAGATTTGGAGAGATTCAACTTGTCGCGGCCCCATTCAGCTACCAGTGACTTTCTTTTCTCGCCAGGAAACAGCTTCTCGCAAACTGCGTCTACTGTCTCTGGTTGCGAACTGGACCAGATCATGACTTTGTAGTTTTTCAGCAGAACGTCCAAGAACTGGTCCAGGCCTGTCCTTTTGGCGAAAGAAGGGGGTAGACGTCGATGCTTTCGAAAGATCAGAGTGCCGTTCAGGTCAAGAATGACCAGTAGAGGTTGACGGTTGGGGTGTGGTTTCGGCGCCAAAAATGATTGCGTCAGATACTCCTTAGTCGGCGCAGGAGGCTCCGGGGATTTAGATCGCCGATCACGGGGTGGGATTGGGAGCAATGGTTGCGGTGTTGGTCCCTGAGAATTGCCTCCAGTAGAGCCAGCTGTTGTAGGATACATTGGGTCGAAGGGACAGAACGGAAAACCGCCGAAAACTGGTGGTACCAATGCTGGACTGGGAGCACCCATGTTCATGGGAGGGAATGGGGGCATTGGAGGCATGAAAGGCAATATCTTCCCAGGATTATTGAAGTCTGGCATTGGCGGGAAACCGTAAGGGGTGAACGGGAGGTTATCGGGCAAAGTTTGCGCTTGTGATGATTGAAAGTGGGATAGGTGCAATGGGACGAACGGCAGCTGCATAGCTGTGTTGTTAATTGTGTCTGGTGTAGCGGGTGATATAGGCAAAACGGGGAACGAGCTGAAATTCGGGTCATATTGAGGAATAGTAGACGGCGCATTGGAGGGCTGCTGTAGTTGCATGTGCGGAATTTGTGCTGGTTGAGAGCCTGATGGATGCGGACTATACGGCGACGATTCTTCATTTGGCATTCTGCCCAAAGGCCTGGCATTGCGTCGTGTACGATTTTTCCGCAAACCGGTCGACACAGCATTGTCACTTCCGGAAGAAATCGTTGTGTCGGAGCGCCAAACGGCGTTGTGCGAATCCCAGCGACCTTGATATGGCCTCCATGATTTCCTTAAATTCTGGCTTGTATCGGGTAGACCATTGTTGTTCTGTGGAGGATATCCTGCTTGAGGTGTACCATCTTTGACAGCTTTTGAGTGTTTCATTCCTAGATCTTCGAGAGTACTGCCGACGGTAGCTGGTAATTGGTCTTTCTTGGAAGGGTTGATATGCGGTGGCGACGTCAAGGCAGAATTGGCTGGCACTCTGAGATAGGGCAGGACCTATACAGGAGAACCCGATGTCAGTCGCCGACCATGGTGATCATCTATATCTGGATTCGTATACACACCTTCTCGGACGCCCCGCCTTCGAGCATGCGACGATAGGCAGCAGTCACTGACAGCGGCAAAGATGAGATAAACGAAGCAAGCTTAACGAATGGACGGACCCAGCGCCCAACCATGAAGTAGACGAAGAATTGACGCTATATGTGAGTAACGAAAGAATGATCAAGATTGACTGCTTGGATGAATGGAAGAACGGCAAAATAAGAATGGCGACAGCAATCACCGCGCGCAAAGAAAGCGGCCAACCAGAGTCGCGCCGCCGGACTCACCGCCTTATTCGGGTGGCAGTATTATCGACTTTTTCTGCGCTGGTCTTCACCGCCGCGGAGTATTCGAGGCAGCTGGTTACTGCGCTCTTATACGTTGCTCCCGTTCGTTCTCTGATATACGCATCAGACTGAAGTCACTGAGGATGGCGGTCTCCGATCTTCTCAACCGACGAGTACGAGCTCTGCCAGAGGAGGACGAAGAGGTCTACTCGGAAGCATCTGCATCCGAGTCGGAAAGTAATGATGAAAAGGTTGAAGAATCAGGATCGGATCATAGCGATGATAGTTCAGAAGGGGACTCTGACGCTGAGGTAAGCCTTCCAGAACTCTGCGCGAGGCCTCACATGTTTCTAAGAGTCATCATCAGTCCCACGACGAATCAGATGCCACGAGTAATGAAAACGAGGAAGATGACGAGGAGGACGAAGACAGCGACGACGGCGAAGACGATGTGCAAGCATCATTAAGCAATATCTCTTTCGGCGCCCTCGCCAAAGCACAAGCCTCACTAGGCCCCAAAGCCAAGCGCAAATCCAAACCAGGGCAGTCAACAACAAATGACGGAGAACCCCCAGCCGCCTCCCCATTAGACGACATTCGCGCGCGGATCCGCGAAGCCCGCGAACAGAAACGACAGGGATCCGGATCGTCAAAGTCGAAAGACTCGGAGAAGCCTTCCCGCTCCTCCAAACACGCACCGATGGTGCAGTCATCCAAACACCCCGTTACCCGCAAGCGCACCATCATCGACCCGCCGGCTGCCCTCAAAACGCGGGACCCGCGTTTCGACCCCGCGGTACGCAGCCAAAGCGGGCGGAGTGAAGCTTCCCAAAGCGCCTACGCCTTCTTGGACGATTACCGCGCTGCGGAGCTCAAGGAGATGAAGGAGAAGCTGGCAAAGACCAAGGATCCGAGACAGAAGGAAGCCTTGAAGCGTGATATCCGGTCGGCTACGGACCGTCTGCGCACAATCGAAAACCGAAGACGGGAGAAGGAGGTATTAGCGGAACACAAGAAACGAGAGAAGGAGCTCATCCGCGAAGGAAAGAAGAGTAATCCCTACTTCCTCAAGAAGTCGGACCTCAAGAAGCAGGTGTTGCTTAAGAAGTATGAGAGCATGGGCTCTAGGCAACGTGTGAAGGCGCTAGAGAGAAGGCAGAAGAAGTTGACTGCTAAGGAGAGGAAGGAAATGCCAATGGAGCGACGCGGATTTGAGGGTGATTCCACGCCTGTCAATGATGGCGGGGGCAGAAAACGCAGGCGGATTGCTTAGAGACATTGGGCCCATATCCTCAATCCGTCAATGTTTTACGGCGATATCATTTGTTTTCTTCTACATTGTTTCTTCCGTGCAACTTGCATCTGGACCCCGAATAGATCACGGGAATGATCATGAGAACTCATTATTAAAATTTGACTGGATCTACCAGTCAACACTAATTGTACTATAAAAATGCAAGACGACGTCTCTCTCCAAATATCACCAGTCCTGATTCGAGAGTATCGATCGGCGCCGGGCATTACTGTGATGTTCAGGAGAAGGAAAGAAGGTTAAGGGAAAAGGAAAAATGACATTTGTCTGACGGAAATGCTATGTCGAAATGGAAGATAAGAAAATGGTGGAGAGAACAATGGTATCACAACAAGATGTCCAAATCAGCGGTAACAAATGCCAGGAATGATGTCGGCGGAAGAGAAGAACAAATATGGACATGTTTTGTGCAAAGTCGATATGTTCCAGCACCCAATCCAACAAGATACAACGCCAGTGAACAACAGCACCAAAAAATGGAACGAGTAGGTCCAGGGAGCAAAATCAGAGATGATATTAGCTCCTGCTCTCGGATCAGGGGGGGAATATCGAGGATTTCGTAAGGATAAGTCGTAAGTCTCGCAATCATCAATTTCAATTGACTGGTCTCTTCCAGTCAAATAGCTTCGTGCCTGCTCAATTTTCATCTATTCTGAGTCTCAGTATACCAAGACTGCTCCCGGTTCGGACTCGTTGCGTTCTTGTGCGAGATGAAGCGGATTGAGTCCCTCAAGATCTGACCCGTAGGAGTATGCCGAAAGCCGAAACAAGAGAAAAATATTCGACAGAAAGATGGGATACAACAGACCCCAGATGAGCCAGGTTCATGAGTGAAAAAGATCCCAAGCTCTGGCACACAGACTGAGAAACTCTTCCTTTTTTCTCCGTTGTGTCTCAAGAGAGTCTCTGCCTGCTCCAAAAGGGCCGTAAGTGGTGTTTGCGCCAGAAGCTAGAGCTGGATTAGGTCGGTAGTGAGGGTCAGGGCCATGGCCCAACGGAGGACTTCCATTATCCTGTTCATATTCACTTCTGGGGCGCCGGCGAGCAGTTCCCTCGGTTGACTGTAATACAGGTTGGAGAGGCGGATGTGGCGCTGAAGGCGCAGCATCGGCACCAGGTCGCGACTTTTGTCCGTTAGATACGTGAGGAGACGGTGGAGTTGGAGGCTGGTGGCCGCCATAGTGAACGATGCGCGGTAGAAGCTCCTCTCGTCCACCAGCTAATTCATGGACAGCCTCCTCTGCCGATCGGTACTCCCGAGGTCGACCCTGCGCTTGCGTTGCAGCTCCCGGCATCCTTGGAGATGGTAACGGGGGAAGGTTATTGGATTGTGACGGATTTGCGCCTGAAACAGCCTGATAGTATGTGCCTCGATTAGAATCCCGGTCACGGGAGCCTAGAGCATCAGAGCCAAAGACGTCAGATAGCGGGGGAAGGCGGTTATTTGTTTGAGTAGCAGGGACATGGTGAATGTGCGAGGTTGAGCCGAGGGTAGGGCTCTGGTTCACGACATGCCGAGTCAGCGGCTGCGCTTGGTATCGACCAGTAAAGGTTTGATTCAGCGGTGCCGATTGAATGACACGCTCGTTGGCAAACTGGGCAGCAGACGGAGGTACGATTGACAGACCAGGCGGAGGTCTACGCTTGGAGGCGCCCGTTTTGGGGACACCAAATGAGTTTGACTCCGATGGTTTAACACCATCCGGACCGTCATCCTTGGCCGACTTGTGCAACCGAGATTCTATTATGGACCTCTGCTGGTCGCGCACTGAAAGACTCCTTTGAAGCTGCTCCCTCATAATTGGATCATGAGTCTGAAACCCCGGTGACAGGCACGCGATCCCAACATCATGCATGGTTACTCCGTCACGGGCCGTCATGGGACCGCCGGCAGGGCGAGCTGAAAGACCTCCCGCAGATGGGAGGCTGGTGGTGAGGTCCAGCTTTCGGGGTCGGGGCCGAGTGTGGGTCTGAGTCTGCATTGCAGGCGAGGACGGCGGTTCTTTTTTCACTATCACCTTGGGAGGGATACTTCCATTTTGTGATCTAGATGGTGGGGAGAAGAATTAGAGCGTTAGCAAACCCCCAGATCACCTCTTTGCTTATTATAAGGCATTTGCAAGAGCGAAGTCGAGGCACTTACGATGGCGATGTGTGCTTTCGTCCCGGTGATGAACCTTTCGCTGCAGATCCATCTTGTGAGACGCCAGATGCTCGCGGAGGTGTCAGACTGGAGTTAGAACTTGTTGTTGTCGGTGCCAGGGTCGGGCAATTTTTAGGACTCGGATCGCGATTCATATGCGGCGACGGCAATGGAGCAGGTGCAACCGCCGTAGACATCGTAGTATAAAGACTGATTAAGAGTATCCCGAAAGACTAGATGTTATATGGAATGGTATAGAACGGACAGTGAACCCGATTGATTGAACAGCGGAGTTGTTCTCGGAAAGTCGCAGAGGTCCGCGGGCGACGCAAGCCGGTGCGGAACAATCGAGAGTATGTCGACTGTAAATATGGTTGCTTGAAGCTCGGAGAGACTAAAGTGGGTGTGAGTTCGTGCCGCAGTCAAGTGTGTCTGAGCGCAGTCCCCGTATATATATATGACGTTGGTTCGATGGTTGAAAGAGGTGGTATCAAAAGGCCCCGAAATCCAACAGTCGTAGATAGACAAGCGCAAAGAGAAACTCTGTTAGAGAATCGACTTCGGCTGTTGGAAACTTGGTAGGCGTAAAGTGAAATCGCGCGCGGATGGGAGAGGGCGGTGGTGGTTTAGCGGCTATGCTGGGCTTTGCTGTCTCCGAGAGGTGAAAGCTGCCTAGCCAACAAATACCCAGAAAAAGCAATCCGAAACAAAAACAGGGACAAGCAGAGCACCGCCACTACTAGTCAAAGGACAGACAAGAAAACGAGCGAAGAGTCAGAGCACCTAAAGAGTATGCTCGACGCCCAAAAGGAGAATGAATCGCAAAGAAAAAAGCTGTTGGAAGTGTGACACGAAATGGTCAGACTTTCGGGGAGGGCGGTTAAGTAAAGCTGGCTGGCGGCAGTGTGACAGCGCCGACAGGGTCGGTCAGGCCGGAGATCGATCCAGAGCAACTAGCGAGAGAATTGGACAGGGATCTCGATAGGTCTGGCCAACTAGGTAGTATGCAGGCAAACAGGCAAGTTGCCTAAATGGAAGAGCGAGAACAAAGACAAAGCTAAAAGACGCGAAAAAGAATTGACCTCTCTCAAAGGGGGGAAGAGGAGAGGGAAAAGAGAACTAAGGACGAGGAAGGGAATGACTGGACGACAGATATAAGCCGAGGACTGAGAGGAGGCAATAAAATGATAATAATGATGATAATCAAGACGAGAAATGAGAAGAAACGAAATGGAGCATACTATCTAGTAGAAAAGTGGATCAATCATGGACACAGTTAGTGCTGTAAATTTGTATAGCAGTTGACCACTTGGATATGGATGGAAAGTAAAGGTCAGGACTCAGAAGGAATTGTGATCAGCTCGAGAGGGGCTGGGCGACTCTCGAAGAGGCTGACAGCCTGACAGGAGGATATCAGGGCGGAATATGGAGCAGTCTCGATGGATACAAGTTCAAAACATGAGGCTATGGGAGTATGGACTAACTAATAACAATGGAGGAGGAGAGGAGGAGCATGTGGGGATGAAACCAGACAAGCTGTGACCACTTGATTCTGAACGATAATTTTAAAACATCGCTGAGATTTCAAAGTATCTACCCGGTAAGGGATTATTAATTCCTCGATTGTTGGGTATCTTTATTCATGTTGATAGACTACTTATACGGCCACACATATTGCCATACTCTGTGCTCGTAACGTATATGATAATGACACCTATTGCTTCTATGATACTTCTAGTTGAACATAACAGAAGCTGAGATCAAAAGATATCTATCTACTTAATTTATTTCGATAATAATAATAATGTTACTATTATTTCCTCCTGATTGTCAGGGCACAGGATGAGTGGAGACGATGAGAGTTTGGGATGGGCCTCGATTGGAGCATTCTGAGACATGGTTTGTTTCTGCCCAGGGCTTGTCCGTCAATGATGTGACAACTGAGACAGCCAACCAACTCCAACAATCCATGCTGGGAGATTTGTATCAGTCGTCTTATATATGTCTATTAAACATAATATCAGAAGGAGCTGTTAGAAAGTTAGGTATGCCTCGATCTCAAGTCAAAGCCAAGTTGACATGCTTACAGACTTGCAGTTCAGTTTGCAACCTGAAGGACAGCACAATACATACGGACAAGATACTTACTACTTACGAAAGATTGAAATCTGGAACACCAAAGGTATCCGTGTCTTTGACTGTCTGACCCATAAATGGCTTGCCGCCCCTGGAGATTAGATGGAAATAAGTAACAGCCATCGGGGACCTGGCGTCGACCTAGCATTGAGTATCAAGTAACCAAGATAGGAAATACATTCTCAACGCATTTGACTTGTGAGGCATATCTTCGAGATAACAAGAGGCATGGTGTCCATGCTGTCATCGAGCCGACTACCGAGAAACGAATTAGTAGATATGCTCATAGTTCAACAAATTCACAAATTAATAATACACAAAAACTGCCCCTCTTTCTCCTGTGGCGAGCCAGGGCGATGAAACCTGCGACACCAGCGTCCCTCACCATGACCCTTCAAGTCCTCCAATCAAATCCCCGAACCCTAGTATTTGTTGTTTAAATTGTTTGTGTCATGGGCTTTCTTGGTCATTTTGAGGTTTTCTTTGCAAGAGACCTTTGTCCGAGTTTGTGTCTGAATACTTACTGACATTAGACCCTGACCTGAGATGACTGTGAGACAAAAGAAATTGCTCCAATAAACCAGGCAGTAAGTCGAAAGTCAAGCCCACGAGGGACTAATTTATGCATAGATCTGCTTTTCCTGATCACCATCGGAACGTCAAACTGAATCCGTAGAATCACTTTCTCTTCTTTACCTAAATCATAGTATTCGTATGTCTACTCCATAGCATGACTGCACCGACCCTCAACTGCCATGCTCTTCAGGTTGCTCGTCCTCAATCAAGATCCCGATACTAGGCATCCCTAGTTAATTGTTGCCGTTATTTTGGCCGGTTCTCTCGTGTCTTCTCGGCGGCTTCATATATATCTAACCTGAGTAACCTCAGTGCATCGAGGTCCACGTCGGAGTATCTTCTCCTATCCAGGGATTCCGAGTTCTTCGAATTTGCGCGTCTTGACCAACAAATACGGCCCTTTCTCTCTACTATTCGGTGTGTGCACAATTCCCTGCCTCGTGCGGTCCATGATCCATCACCTTCCCTTCGGGAATGCTAGTCCAGTTCAAGGAGTCAGTGCGGGTGTAACCTTGAAATAGATTCGAAGCATTGTACTCGATGTTTGGTAGTGGTAAACTCAGATCTACCTTACGGAGAAATAATTGCTTCTGACAAGTACTTTTTGACCCATGCGGTTCTCGCCATTTCCTGCCATTGTTGCTGAGATGAGTTATCGAAGCATGGATCTATCTAGTTGATGCAGGAAGAGAGCCAATCCCTGTTCCTGTTGCATCGGTCACATCACTGAGCTAGGTCTCTGACAGTAGTCTAATCATAATGCGAAGTGGTTCATGGCTAATGCAGAAGCTACCTCGTACGGGGCATAATCAATATAAGCAAACTGGCAAATCCAGTCATTAGATTACATGAGTTATTTTAGCCATCAACTTGCTATGGAGTACACGAGCCTACTATCATGTGATATCTACCTGTAGAGATCAAGGTACAGAGTCGACAGTACACTAGCCATCTAAACTGGTGCTAGAAGTGGTCTGTCCTTTCATCGAGTCACCTATCATACAAAGCCTGTCTGGGCATAGGTACTCCATCAGTAAGGAGACATGGTACTATCCACAATCAGCTCATAAATTCTTGGGGATTGCAAGTTGTGACAGGTCAAAAAGTACGACGGAAATACGGAGTAGTACCAGGTAGTAGATAGATAGTCCATGATCCAAATCTCCGGGTATATTTACTCTAGGCCAACAGAAATTTAGCACTACGTGCTCGATGGATGCACTAGCGATTTATTCGCCCCACGAGTGTTCCTAGCGAAATTATCATTGCCTCGAGGAAGTATGAGACCTTAGGAACACGGGCTACAAATCTGGATCGAGATGGCAGATATCGTTGCGCTTAATCCTTCAAACTCAACTGGGTTGATTAAATCCTAAACATGCTTTTCTGATTCTTCATTGTTATTACTGATTCAGTAGGGAGAATCCTCAGATACTGGTAAAACACCATACAAGTATCTAGGAGTCTGCACAGACCTATTCCTCAGTCAGGAAGCTTGAGAAGTGGTGTCATGACCCACAGCAGTTGGCCGGTGCACCGGTCTTTGCGTCGAGAAATCGATTATTATTGAGCCAATCTTAACCCGAGATCTACTTGAAATAGCAGAAAGTTCAGAAGTCGATGGATACCCCCATATCCAGATTTCAGACGCTCAGACTCAACTGGGTCTCCATTGTTCAATCTCAATTTCAATTTCAATTCAATAGTTTCCTTTAGTGTCTGCCAATCGCCAGCTGTCAGTGATCCCTGACACTTCGGAAATTTTCTTGCCATAAGGTAGATAGGTAATGACAACACTATGACAATGTTTCAAGAAATATGCGTCTTTCAGGAAGTGGCAGCTGCTCAAATGACCGATATTATCCAGTAGTATCTGCACTGCGCTCACTGAAAAGGTTGAGAACTCTTGCTCGGCAAAGCCACAGTTGCACAACGTCCACAAAATCGGGATAGTGGTCGATCCTGATGTGTTTGGTAACTAAAGCTGGACTGCATGAAAAATAGGACAACCAAGCACTAATCCTGACAGCCTCTTGGAACATGAGCTTGAGAGCTTGTAGTCACATTATCGAATGGGTATCTAGTACTTGCTTCGTTCGGCCAACAGCAACTTTTCATCCCTGAAACCGCATGCTGCGACTGTGGATATTTGGAAATGGTCGACCATTTGGAGCAAAACCCAGTAATCGTACAGGTGCAATAAAGCAGGAGTCCTTGAAGGGATGTATGTCGTTTTATTCGCCAAGATTCGCCGAATACCGAAGGCGGTCAGCGCGCTATCGATAACCATTTTTACTCTTTTCTTCCTTTGAGGGACCTGGTGAACTGCGCAACTAGGATTTCCTCCTCGACGCTCACTACTTGATAGCGTTCAAGAACTATATTCGACAGTGAAGCCACTTGCAATTGCTCTGTCGATCTGAACTGCACCGTTGGAAGAACACCTAGGAGCGCGACGCCCGTAACGAGTTCCGCAGCTTACAAACCACTGATCTCGGAAACAACAAGACCTATAGAAGGTTCACAACCAGACAAAGCAGACATATCGACCAGAGCCAGACGAATCTGAGCTAGCGATTTTCGATAAGGTGCATTCAACGCAATCTTCCCGCACCTGGACCAGGCTGACGAAACCCGCATTTCAGCTATCACTCTCTGTACGACGAACCGTGCTACATACTCCTTCGACTTCACACCATGCCAGCCTCTGTACACTCCCAAGACCAAGACCAGTCCATGATGGACACTGCTCCTCAGGAGCTAGAACAGCAGCAGGAATATGAACAGGAGGAGTTCGAGCTTGAGGAAAAGCGTATTGTCGTGGTGCGTTATACATCCCCCTCCTTCGCAGTTCTGCTCCCATCAGACACGCAGCACGAATTTTCGCCGACTGCTCGCTTACCGAATCTTCTTAGCTACCGGGTGCCACCGAGACTGCGGCTTCTTTTCAGTTTGAAGGTGAAGGCCATACTCTGGGGAATGCTTTACGTTATGCCATCATGAAGAAGTGAGTCGGCCCTATTCTGGTTCTTGGAGATGTCGCAATGGCTGATCTCTTTCAGTCCCCAAGTTGAGTTCTGCGGATATACGATCCCGCATCCGTCGGAAGCCAAGATGAACTTGCGTATCCAGACCTATGGTATGTAATCCTGCCACATGCAGGCGGGGTTGGTGGAGCTGACGGGATATCGCAGATACGACGACTGCAGTTGAAGCCCTGGAGAAGGGCTTGGAGGCCTTGATGGACCTCTGTGATGTCGTCACAGACAAATTCACATCGGCGCGGGATGCTTTCAATGCTGCCCAGGCTGATAAGATGACCTCGTGATGCATGGCTCTTCTTGGGTGGATTTGACATTTATGGCGTTGTATATTGAAGCAAAAAGTTTCTGTTGTATTCATTATTGGGACGATTTTGTTGTCTATGGCATTGTACCGGAGTAAAATGTCTTTAATAGAATGATTAGATATCCAAATACAGTGTATGATGTGCAGCAGACCTGCAAATAATTACGTCTGTCCATTGAGAAGCCTTAGCCTTCTGAGATTTGTACAAGTACTGAAGAGGCAGAATGAAATGCAACACATGAGGAACAAAACCTGCAATTTGCTAGTCTGACAATATTTACATGACCGCTTTCTATCTGGGACGCAACGCAATGGCCCGTTCCCCGAAGACGGAAGAAACTCATGGCAAGTAAAAGAAACTCGAAAGGAATTCAATTGCGGCCTTCCAAGAAGCCAGAGATGAAGTTGGGAGGTAATCTGGAACCGGGCTCCTCTTCTGGCCGGAAGTATTTCATCACATGCGAAAGCTGCTTCCAGTAGTTGAGGGTTTCCTATAGAAATAGCATCAGTAAAGTCCGAGGAAGGCCATTTCGAGACATAGGATCGAGCCATGGGGAATATATCATTTGCATCATATCATCGGCTTGGGACGAATTGAGTGAACTGGTAGTCTCTGGACTGACCTGGTATTCTGCATGGCTCTGGAACAACAGAACATCAACAACACCCAGTTGCTGGACGTAGCGGTGCTTCTCAAACTCTTGACGAATCTTCGTCCGGATCGCGGATACGGGGATGTTCAAGGAGTACATGGTCTGGATCTCGGGGGACTATATTCCACGATATTTTCTATGTTAGTCCTTTCTTGCATGTAGGGAAACGTTCGCCAACGCTCAGCGCTTTCGGTAGCTCAATGGACGGAAATTCAAGGGCTAAATCAGAGAGTATGGATAGCTGCGGGATGGGCGAACTGACCGCTCTGAGCCATTCTCTGTAGGACCGGATAACGCGAGACTTTGCATCGGCCCAATTGACGGCTATCATGAACATGTACGTTAGCATTGGCCAGTCCATCCATTGACATCGCGGCGATTTGTAAGGTCATCGCCGGACCGTCTCGGGGTGTCGTGTGCGGGAAGGACTGCACATACAGGAGCGCGTGCGCTGCGCGAGGTAAGTGGGATTGATGGTCATCTTGGACGGAGTGGTCGGTGATCCGAGCCTAGACACGGCAATCTGGGAGGTGCGCTGAAGGTCGACGTTCCTTTTCGGGCTTGAGTTAGCGTGACGATGAATGGGTTGGAAGTGGAGGTTATGGGATCCTCGCTGGTTGGCCCCACCGCCTTCCTTTTTCGAAAAATTTCATCCGCAGTTATTCGGAGAGCATCGAGATTTGCTATGGTCGATTCCAAAAACTAATCTCCATATACGCATTGTTGCACATTTTACCCGTGCGAGTAACTGTGGAAGTTATCTAATACGATCCTGGTCTACTTGTGTTCCTCTCGCTATCAACCTACTCTAAGCGAAAAGACCTCCGCAACCTCGATTCCCTCTACACCTTAGTGACCTTACCCACGTGCAGGCACGCTCTCGATAGACAACAGATATGGCGCCGAATAAGCCTTCAGTCAAAGGCAAGTCATCCTCCAAAGGTGACTCAGGAAAGAGCAAACCTCTTTCATCAGCCTCGAAAGTGAGCAAGAAAAATGCAAAGCGCCCGCCACCCAAGGAAGTGAAGTCGAAGGCACGCACGGAGTCATCACTATTGAAGAAGACGAAGAAGAGGGAATATACAGAAGCAGAACTGGACCTCCCGAAGCTGAATATGATCACGCCTGTCGGAGTAGTGAAGCCAAAGGGCAAGAAGAAGGGAAAGGTCTTTGTTGATGATCAGGTGCGTGTGCCCATTCGCCAATCTTTGTTTCTGTCTTTGGCTGAAGATCACTGACACCTGCTCCGTGTATAGGAGGGAATGATGACTATCCTTGCCATGGTCAATGCCGAACAAGAGGGCCACATTGAGTCCAAGCTGCAGAAGGCGCGCCAATTAGAGGAGATTCGCGAAGCCAAGAGAAAGGAAGCAGAAGCGAGACATGCGGAAAAGAAGAACAAGCTGGTATGTGTCGATATTATACAAATTATCGTCTCCATACGGAAATATCGCTTGGAACTTGGTCTGAATGGGAGCATTGACTAACAGAATTCTCTGGGTATAGGAAGAAGCGAAACAATCAATTCGCCAGAAGCGGAAGCGCAAGAGCAGCGGCGACGAAGACTCCAAACCTGATGCTTCGACAGCAAGATCGGATTCAAAGTCAAAAGGGAAGAGAAAGAGTGTTTCTTTTGCTTGAGCGTTCTATGTATAAAAGTTTATTCTATCTATACCAACCTTATGTATCTAGATGGGTTATTTGGCGTTTCCGCAGGTCTATGTATTACCCGAAAGTGACATGAATGGGCAACTCATGACAGTATATACCGGCGTTCCCGACCAGATCAGAACAAGTGCGCATTCGTGTTCGCCTTATTGCACCATCTTCATGGCCAATTTGCGCCGCATAGGGTCAAAGTCTGGTTTGGGCGCCGTGTCTGGATCTTTGTTCAGACCATAGTGATCCGCAATATGACCAGGAAGCTTCTCAGGGTGCTCAACTATAAAAGGCGCCCCGAGGTCAATCTCCTTGGCCATTGTGTTCAGGAAGTTTGTCACCTATCTCAACAGTCAATAGATGCGTCTGGTGTCCTGTAGCAAGATACACACCGGTTTCACAAACCACCTACTTCCACCAACTTCAAACCAACCGAGGTGACCGCCCCAGGACGTAGTCAACATGACACCATATGGTGTTTGCGTCATTTCTTGAAAAGGAAGCGCATCGACCGACGCGATCTGCAAAGTGGTTAGTTCGACGTTAACCTTGGAATCAATGCAGGACTGACAGGATCGTCTTCAGCCTGCACCGTGAAGAATGGGATTCGAATGGCAAGCATGGAATCGATAGATGCTGCGTCTCGATAGTATGCACCCTCTGTAGGATATCCCCATGTTGCGCATTGCAGTGCCCTAACGGAACGATTAATTACTGATCTACCAACCAACAGTAGTTTGAGAGAATGCACAAAGTCTTACCGATCAAATTCATGCAAGTATCGGGTCTTCCTGACTGCCTCCACGTCAACTCGCGGGTTCTTCGAGATTTCTTCAACATGCCTGATATAGACCAGTCAGCCTCGATAACAAGAGAGCAATTGACAGTGCTGAACTCACTGTTCAAAGAGTCGCTTCATGCTTGATCCCATCGTCTTACTGTACACCTCAAGTCCGAGCCACGTCTTTTGGAGGTTTGTCGAGCCGACCTCTAAATTCCAGGGGCTCGCACAGAGCACCGCCGCTTTCAGCTGACATGCATCACCTTCTTCACCGAGGTACTGCGCACGAGAGCGTTAGCCGACTCTCAACTCGCGGACGGGAGCAACTTACATTGGCAAGGATGTTCGCGCCGAGCGAGAAACCAATTCCGAACAGGGGTCGATTTGGAAACGCCTTGCGGAGCCATTTTACAGTTTGACGAACATCCCACGTGGCCCGGGCATTGTAGAGCACACCGGTAGAGATTTTGGTTTGAGAGCAGCCTCTGGAATTGACCACACATGCTTCCCAATTTCCATCTGCAATGAGTGGGGCGAGCACATGGCGCAGATAGAGCTCGTGTGAGCCACCGCTTAAACCATGGAGAACCACAAGCATGGGCTTCGTATCGTCTGAAGGCAGAGCTCGGAACTCCTCTTCTGAGAAGAAAGACGTCCGTTCAGGAAGGCCTGAAGGAAGAGTGTATTTCCTCGCTTCATCAGTAGCTTCGGCGTTGTCCGTGGGCGTTTCATACGGCTCAACGACGAAGTCCACTGCAAAGTGCCCTTTATACATCGAACTGTCGGCCTCAAACATCCGACGCTTGTAATACACAGGAACATCATCAAATTTGACGGTGGTCCAGGCAGTCTGCAAATGTCCATTGAAAAGCAATGGATTCAGATGGCATTTCGCCGGGGTCGCAGCGCGACAGACGTCCGCCAGCGCAACATGCTGCTTAACACCAGAATCGCCAGGCTTCTTGGTCAGGAGAAGTTTGTTATCCTTAGAATGGAAAAAGGAAAGCCGTGCACTTGGTCGAATCCATGACAACATGCTTATTACGAGCAGCAGCCCAGAGATAATCAAAGGAAGTAAATATGAGTTTAGGATACTTTGAATGACAAGTCAGTCGCAGTACAACGGCAGCCTAGAGAGCCAAGGGAGCAATATTCACTAACCCGTCCGAATACATCAACAATTGATCTATAAGTAGAGTTTCGCTATGACAATAGTACAACAAAAGTTAAGAAATAAGAGACAGAATCAAGGGGCAAAAAAGACCTACATACCACTCTGCACCACCTCTACATGTACCTGTCTATAGGATTTTTTCTCATCTCCCGGTGCCTCGGCATCACTACCATATCGGGAAGCCATGACATAAGCATCATTTATCTGATCGATGACTCAGCAATCACATGCTTGTCTCTGAATGTTTGTTCTGTTTGCTTCTCCTAGCGTCATGAGACACAAAGAAACCCTATGATCAGAAGCTACCAGTCAGTTGATAACACAATACAACCAGTTACATCGAACTATTTTCCTCCTCTTCTTATCAGGATGGACCTGTGGCTTTTTCAGTCAGCATATGTTGGAAGTCTGAATATTCGAGAAGAAAGATGCAGATATTTGCGAGACTTCAGAGTGCTCACTCAATGCGGCTGCCAGGTACCCGAAAGCGGAAAGGCAGCTCAAACCCCGGGGAGATGTCCTTATGCAATTCCCTTCAAGAATGGAAATCTGGTTTCTAAATTTACTATACAGATTATTTGGGTCGTGTTTATGGTTGCAGCTTTTTTTACTGATGAGTTGAAGCAGCCATCCTTTGGGTTGGTCGGACAGTGACCCTGCATCGGGAGCCCTAGCCTTGTATGTAATCTTGATAGCATCTGCTACATTGTGATCATAGCGCGTGCTCCGTTTGCGTGCAACTTCCAGCCGTCGTGGGGGACTATTTCAGATCAACAGGCCCTCCGTCTCTTTACTCTTCTTCCTTTTTGACAGTTCTTTGTCACGCGATGCGCTCTTTGTGTCTTTCATATAACTACACACTATGATACCCGAGAGCCAGCAACCAACTAGCTGGTTCTTACCATATCCATGACTTACTGTCAATCTTCAATGAAGGTTTTCGGAGTAAAGGACAAGAAACGCTGGAGACAAAGCGCCAAGTTGCTGGTTTCTAGTTTGGTCCGTGTCGAAAGCACGCGGCTTTCAGTCAACATGGTGTATCCTTTCCGCCGGGCTGGAGATAAGCTGAAGGCTGTTGCGAAGATGGATACGTGGGTGCGAGGTCAATCCGAAGAGCATCCCACGGCGACGAAACCTTCGACCCGGTGCTATCTCCTTGAATTGCCCACAGAGCTGCTGCTAGAGATCATCTCGCATCTCTCTGTAATGCCTGAAACATGCCTCGCTCTGACCTGTAAACGATTGCTTGCGATATCCGGAGCCATTTTCAGATCTGTAAGGTACAGGAACCACCTCATCAGCTTTGCCTAGGCATTGAAGTCCACTTCGCTAATCTGGGGCCCTTCAGGTTCAGCCAGGATTTTGCACCTCTATTTCACCACTACCGAAACGGACACAGTTTCGTCACCACACGGTGGCAACTCATCAACTTACTAGAGAACAGCAGGTGGTGGGCCTGCTCGAAGTGCTTGAAACTTCATCCGCGAGATGCTTTCTCCTCTCGCGAACTCAGGCGCAAACCGGAGGACCGAGCATGTCTGTTGGGTAACTTTGCGGGCATAGTTGACTTGTGCCCCTGCAAGAAACTGACTTTCCGGGATAAGTTTGATCTTGTTGAACTTCTGAAAGTGCGACAGCTGTCGGTTGCCGCCTTACAATCTCAGTTTGGAGGCAGCATTCAACAGCGGTTCTGCTGGCATTCCTGCTCCAAGGACTATGGCCCTACACAACTACAGATTGAGATTTTCCCGGAACTAGACAACCAAGATCAGTTGAAAATCAAGACCGAATACAGATTGACAACGGAATCCGGAAAGCTAGGAAAGGAAGAATACATAACGCCCCGTTTCGGATGCGCTCATCGATCAGTCGACCTGTGGCTTTCCAGTGTATGCCAGACGACTATTTGCCAAAGCTTCGACAGCATCTGCACGTCATGCAAGCGAATATCGATTTGCAATTCTTGCAACTCAGTGCTCAAGTGTCCTCGAAGGCAACCTTGCCATGTGGACCAAGACTCAGGCAGGGCAACTTACCATTTCTGGACCGAGAGATGCCTTGGTGGGACGACATCGATGCCAGACCAGGCGTGGGCTTCTCAACGTATACATCCCGCTGAGAATTCGGTCGAGGTCGACAATTGCAGCGAGCTATGCCCTTGGACTGTCCGGGAGCATCCTCCTTCTACCGGCCCACCTGCTCTGGGAATGGATATCCTTGGTCCTGCAGTCCAAGACCAGTCGATGAATCAGCTTTACACTTCAATAAACCTGATTTAAAGACCGGGAAGACTCTCTGAGCCGTCGGTACTTCGAGCTCGGCCATTAAGTGGGAGACACGGCGTTATGATGGACATGCATACTGGTTTTCGTTTGCCATTGCGTATTATGCTTTTGATTTCCCACTGACTTCTTGTGGATTTAATTCTCTTCACTTTTTTGTCTGTTTGGATAGGTACCTTTGCTTCTCATAGAGTATACCCTGACATAGTAGATCGAGTCATTTCCTTGCAATCCATCTCTGTGCCATTTGCGCGATGTCCGTCTACCTCAAACTTTCCGTAATACTGCGTTAATTAAACAAAAGCACCTTGTGAACAACGTCGATGGTTGCAGCAGGAGCATCTTTCTATTAGGAGGCTTTTGCTCAGAAAAAGTCATACGTAGGTGAATCGGTCTGACCGCCCTGGAGTTTCTCCGAACCGAAACGGAAACCGAAGCGCGTATCACGATGAAAGGTATCTTGTTCGATATCATCTTCGTCCTCAAATTCGAAATCCATCATCCTGGGTAGCAGAGTGTTACGATTCCATGCCAGTTATCTGCGTTCGGGGGCGATGAACTACCCACCATCTCATAACGGTCAATATCCTCCGCAATATCTGCAACAACCACAGCAGCTACTGTATAGCAATGCCGACTCGAACGCTTCGCCATACGAGTATGGCAAGCCTACCTCTTACCCTCAGACTATAATTTCGCCATATTCGTCCTACGGACAGGCTTATAATATAGAGCAGCATCAACACCAACAACAATCGCACCACCAACAACAGCAGCAGCAGCCGCAACAGCAATATGTGAATCCATCTGACGTGTTCCAGCAACCGCTTATTCCTCCGGTCTCATCGTCTCAAATTGCCCATGGTTCAACTCAATATGGCTCACAACCCATGGTTTCTGTTGCAGGCAACAGCAACCGTTCCCCAGCTGTCGCGGCCGCCTCAACGTCTGCGCAATCAACACAATCGACATATCAGGCTGCGCCAGCACCAACTCCAAACCTGGGGAATAATGTCTTCAACCAGTACCCCCAGGTTGCTCTTCCAGCGCCTTCGGTTTCAACTTCGAATCCAGTAGCCACCGCTCCTCCTGTGCCATCTCCGAAACCTGCTCCTCTTCCGTCGTCATCGAAACCTGTGACTCCTGTTCCATCCTCAAGAGCTGCCCCTCCAGTTCCGTCATCATCGAAACCTGCGACCCCTGTTCCATCCTCAAGAGCTGCCCCTCCAGTTCCGTCATCGTCGAAACCCGCGCCTCCTGTACAGCCTAAGACACCCCTGCCTCAAGTCCTGGTCCCAGCTCCTTCACCGGAAGTCCAACAGAAAATGCAGCGCCAGGGTCCTAAAAAGCAAGTGCAACGACAGAACGCTCAACAGCCCGTGCAGAAGCCAAGCAAGCCCCCTATAGATTATCAAGTCCTCTTGTTGAGCTTGGCAGATGAATATCTAAAGGCAGCTTATGGTCAGGGAACGATGGTCGCTTTATCAAGGCGGGAGATGGATATTGAGGAATATTACAAGCTTGTTGCAACAGGACTTGGCTGTCTGGAGGCAGTATTAAAGGTTTGAATGGCCGCTGTCCTGAATAACAAGGATTGCTTTGTGAGTAACGGTTGAGAATGCAAGCTAATCCGAGTGTTACGCTTTAGAACTGGAGGCTACAGCCGCGAATGGAAGCTCTTGTAAGGTTGCGATATGCGCGCATACTGTTTGAGGAGACGGAGAATGATCTTGAGGCGGAAACAGCCCTGAGCAAAGGGGTAAGTGTTCCAGCGCACAGTCGTTCATTAAACCAGCAGTCTACTAACGCTCTCGCTTCGACAGATTGATTTATGTGAGCGAGTGAGTTGGCGTCCGTTGGCTATGCGCTGCCATTCCTCGTGGAATATACCATCAGATTACTTACGGTCCTGCAGAATCGCATGTTAGATCTCAAGTATAGTATGCAGCATCTTCTGGCGCGGATGCTACACAAGACCAACCCGAAAGCCGCATTAAAAGCTGTCGATGGTATGATACAGGACGTTGAAGCGTAAGTTGTAGCATTCCATTCCACAGGTGGCTTCTAACAGTCACAGATATCGCCATTCGGCTTGGGAGTATGCTTTCCGCTTTCTCCGAGTGTCACTTTCGTTATCAGCATCGGCACATCAGGATCCGGTCTCTGCGCTGCAACATCTGCATAAGATCTCGAATATGGCTAACCGACACGGTGACAAAGCTGTCGCGGCCATGTCGGCCGTGATTGAAGCGCTTGCTCATCTGCAACATGGAACGAGCTCCGATGCAATCGAGCAGGCTCAGCGTGCGGTTGCAGTAGCAAGAAGCCATCAACTCAATGATGAGCTCCGTCATATACCGCAGCTCTCGACTCTGGTGCAAATGGTTGATATCTGTTGCAGTCTTCTTGAATACGACGTCAACCAGTCATCTCAAAAATTGAAGGTCATGCAAGATTTGATGGACGAAAGATTGAGTGATCCGAATTGGCGTGCTGATGGCTCGTTCTCAATTCCCTTGAGCGGACGATCAGCTGGACCCTCATCCATCGATACAGGCGATATTCTTCAAGTTCAAAATGGGACGCTGCTGTTGAGTTTCAATTGGCTTCCCCAGCACGATCTCTATGCGCTTTGCTACTTCCTTAGCTCGATCACACTCAGCTCAAAGAACTCTTATGACGGTCGTAAGGCTGAGAAATTTCTCCAGGAAGGGATACGAATGGTTAAGGGTATGTTCTATTTCGTTCTAGGGTTCCAAAAATTTCTAATGGAGTCCGCAGGAAGCTTCAAAGCACCGCAAGAAATCACCGAGTCAATGGTCAGTGCGAATAGACGCGTTGATTGGCGACGGATTCTGTATTGCAATCTTCTCCTGCATCAGGTTTTTCTTGCCTGTGGTCGTACAGATTGGGATCTGGCGAATCAGACACTGAAGGAGCTGCGCCCCATTGCCGAGGAACTGGGAGATCAGCTCCCTGATACCATTCAGTGCTTGATGGAGTATGCAACGGGCGCACTCGCGCAGGCGACTGGCGATCTGAAGGCTGCTCTTTCTATTTTCCAGTCCCCTCTCCTCTCCCTGTCGTCAATCACCAGCAAGACAGCACGAAATGATCCTCGTCGCGACATCGCGATCCTTGCCGCCTTAAATACGATTCTCATACTCCGTGACCCGGATCATCCGTCTCACTCCAATCTTCCCAGCGCTTTGTCCCTCGTCGAGTCATTCTGTAAGGGTGGCCCGAACAAGTATATCCAAGCGGCTTATTACCTTGTATGTGCAACTGTGCAAACAGAGTCAACTATTCAGACCAAGCAGTATCTTCAGCAGGCTCTTCAATCTGCCACGGCAATCAGCAACAGCCAAATCACCTGCATGACCCTGACGTTCATGAGCTGGAAGTATTTCCGCGGCGTGGTTGGGGAGCAAGCTGAAAAGAGCGCTCGCGCAGGCCGGGCAATGGCAAAGAAGGCCAATGACCGACTTTGGGTCAGCGTCACTGATGAAATGCTGGCAGAGACGCTGGAAAGGCAGGGGAAAAGTGAAGAGGCAGAGGGAGTCCGCGACGAGGGCCACCGCGTGATGACCGGATTGCCGTCAGCTCTGAAACGACCTGTGTGATTCTACCTTCTTCGCTCCATGTCTTCGTCCTTATTTCTTTTCATTTCCGCTTCTACCGTTCTGTGCGAGGCAGCCTTGCTAGCCTTCTGTTCTGTGATACCACTTCATGGCCAATTGTGATGATCGTTGCGTATATGGGACATGGCTGGCGCACCTGGGATACATAAATGTGAGTTGATCTATTGAGACAACGAGTTGTGCTACAGTATCTGCTATATATGAGTATGGAGCTTGCAGATCGCAGCATCCCCTTCCGACCTGATGAAATTTAACGCGATCTGCTCAGAAATCATCAGCATACTCCTAGTAAGTCTCAACATACTTGTAAATTGCGATTTCCTTGATGGAATTTGCACACTAGTTGATGCGCCGGCTACATAGCATCCACCGTTCAACTTTGCTGGCAAGGCCACTACTTAATATACATGCATTGAACCTTGCGAAGGCTCTTTGGCCATGGCACAAACAAACAATCTCAAAGTAACAGCTGACACGAACAGATAGAAACCCATTTGCTGAATATGAAAATATGACTCCACGGCTCTCCATACGCCTGCAATGTGTGCACCACTCAGAGTCAGGTTGAATCACACCATGATATAGCAGTAAAAAGCCTCAAATGAGAATCGAATACCACGGAACACGTCGACTTTTCGCGTGCAATGATTCATATTGGTACCGTCCTTCTTGCGTCGGATTCCTCACATGAGAGATATTTTTTTTGTTTTGTTCTCTGATATTTCTTTCCCCCCAAAACGCCGTTATGTTGCAATCAGGAAGCCCGATCAACCCAGACCGCCCCAGACACCGCGTATTCTTCGGGCGAGCTGAATATCTTTCTGCATAATCGTAACACGCTTAGCATGTAAAGCGCAGAGATTAGTATCCTCGAAAAGATGAACGAGGAAAGCTTCTGCGGCCTCTTGTAGCGCCTGAATAGCGTGTGACTGCCACCGTAACTCCGCGCCTACTTCAGCGGGGAGCAGTTCCAAAGCGACCTCGCGCACGAGTCGCGCAAACGGTAGCTTCGCAATAAGCAGGTCGTATGAGCGCTGATATTTGCGGATCTCTTTCAATGCGACGGTTCCCGGCCTGTACCGGTGTCGGCGACCTTTAGGGGTCGGGTCCCCAGCTAGTACAGTATTAGCGATAATGCTATTGCATAGGGTTGGATATGCCGTCTGCGTAAGGAGTCATGTAGGTACATACGTTGGACGTCTGACGGTCTCGGAGCGCCGGCTGGTCGCTTGCCCCCCCTTGTTCCTTTGGGCCGGCCCCGTCCCCGAGTGGAAGGTGATGCAGTAGCAGCGGCATTAGATGGACCGGCACCTCCATCATCTCGAGGTTGTGTCCGAGGAGCCCCAATCGTTTTACGGCCTCGTCCCGTCTTCGGCGGCATGGTGCAAATGCGCGTTCGGTGTTACGCGAGAAAGGGTACTCGGGAGTGCGGTTGAGGTTGCGATTTTCGTGTGGATAAGACGGCTGAAGAGATCCGATCGACTGTGCAATTATGCGCCTTTCCCCCAATCCGCTGTGTCCTGGCTGATGACAGGGGATCGCGCAGACAAAAGGTAGTTTGTTTTGTTTTGATCCTAATCTAGATGGTTAAATGTGCATTTGGCCTGACGTCGAACCAATTCCACCCGAGGAACACTTGGCATGGAGCCCTCTATCTTGAGGAAAATCTTGTTCAAACAGAAAAAGACAGTTGGGATGGAACTGGGGGGCTGGTGATACCTCAATTACTCCATTGTCTCCACTGCCTCAATGCGCCGGCAGAATGTTGTCCCCAGCCATTCGAATTATTTGACGCGTAGCGTGTCCCTTTACCTGAAGCGCGCGCTTGGCTGGCACGTGATGATAAGTACTCGAATTGCTTATCGGGCAAGTAAGCAAACTGTAAGCAAATCCCCGACTGACGTCTGTTTTGAAAGTGGAGAAAAGGCCACCTGGAGCTCTCGTGCCTGCCGTGTTATTCATGTTGTCCAATATCGCATGTGTCTTTTGTACAAGGTTCGATCATACTGCCTATGCTCTTTGTTAGACATTGATCGTCACTCAAGTTCTTCGAATTACTATCAATCACTTCTTCGACCAAGCTCAACCCGTTCTCCGCTCTTCCTTATTGCTCTATCTCCGACGTAATGGCCGCCATCTGGGGTAATGGTGGACAGGGCGGGCAGTTCCCCTTGGAGCAATGGTTCTATGAGATGCCTCCAGTTACTCGATGGTGGACAGTTGCGACCGTGGCTACTTCAGTATTGGTGCAATGCCATATCCTGACACCATTTCAGCTGTTCTACAGCTTCCGCGCAGTTTACTTCAAGTCTCAGGTACGTTGTTGAGAAACGCAGCTCGAAAGCAAGCCGTTATTTGAGCAAGAGCAAGGCTAACTGTAATTGCAGTACTGGCGGCTTCTCACAACATTTCTTTATTTCGGTCCATTAAGTCTCGATCTACTCTTCCATGTCTTTTTCCTTCAGCGGTACTCGCGACTCCTCGAAGAATCTTCCGGTCGATCTCCCGCTCATTTTTCATGGCTGTTATTCTACGCGATGACCTCTCTCCTTATCATTTCGCCATTTCTCTCTCTTCCCTTCCTAGGCACCGCCCTCTCCTCCAGCTTGGTGTACATCTGGAGTCGCCGCAACCCGGACACTCGACTCAGTTTCCTTGGCATATTGGTCTTCACTGCGCCGTATCTTCCCTGGGTTCTGATGGCCTTCAGCTTGGTTGTGCACGGCATTGTACCCAAAGACGAGATTTGTGGCATTGTTGTCGGCCATATCTGGTACTTCTTCAATGACGTCTACCCGTCGCTTCACGGCGGCCATCGCCCCTTGGATCCGCCACGATGGTGGAGACGAATCTTCGATGCGAGAACAAGGGCTGGAGAGGCACAAAGAACAGATGCGGCTAATGTAAACCGTGACTTTGCCGCCGCGGCCGCGCCCGAGGTCCGATGAGTTGCTGGCATGAGGGCAACTTTCGCGCCCAAAGACAGGGCAAGGTGATCACTCGCACTAGCAGCGTATCCAGCGCGGCAACCGCCTATAGGTATAAGATTACCTGAGCAGGAACCGGCTTAGCAATATGGTGGCTCCGGCTGGATTCTCCAGGCTCCGACGGATTGCTTTCAACAATCCATCTATTTGGGATACTGCCCGGCGTCGATAATTAGAGATCACGACATACCAGGGCCCCCGACGGCAAGAAAGCTGCACAGCCGGGAACGAAAACGAGGACAAGTGCACCGCACATCTGCACTTGCTCCAGCTGGCTGAAGACATGGGGATCTCAGACTATGATCGTCCCGCTGAATGAAAGCTCATGTGGTGGTTAGTATATTCTGGGTCAAATGCCTTGCGTATCGTGTGGACTACAGCCAGTATTGCGACACGACATTCATAATGGTTGATGAGGGACATATGGGATTTCATCCATGCCTTTGTCTAATAGACGCGTCTAGATATGTATAGAGACAGCTTAGGATAAATACTTGTAAGTAGCTGTCTGGAGCTATAGGCAAAAATCAAATGAAGATCCGCTCCTACATCTGCCTCAGGCCCTCGGCACGTACTTAATACTTGACTCGCGACAAAGATCATTCCGTTATCGACAGTCGAAGTCAGCCAGTAGTCTGTGCACTTGCCTGATTACAGCTTATATCGGCTGCGGTAGTACAGTTTAAGTTAGGCATCCACCTTCATGATTCGAAAATAGCCTTAAATCGCCCAAAACTATTTCTTATGTGCACGATCCCCTTCAGTAGAACGTGACTACATCATCTGATGTCCGAGACTCAATAACCAGCTGCACGGACTTTCAGGTAGGTACCACTTAAGATCATGGTCTGGCGAACATCAGACTGTACCTCGTAATAATAATAAGGTAGAATGGTCACTGTACGTAAGGGCCTTCCTTGACGACATACGTTGAAGCTCAGAGCAAAGAGGAGATCTCGATTATCGGCTTGTCTAAGAGTCAAGGTAAGGAACATTAGATAAGTGACCCACTTCAACCTAAGTCTTCAATGAACTTCGCCGATTGCATGCCCTTCGCCCAATGAAAAGCAGACCTACATGGCCAAGCCTTCAGATGCCACGAGTTTTCCAGCTAGTTCTTGGTTTTCCCGTTAGAGTGTGAGAAATGAGAATGTTGATTGGTTTTCGATTTGTGGGTTGTATCTCATGGACATTGTTGAACTTTGATTTTCTCACTTTTTCTGTGTCTTTGGTAGACGGGGGATGTGATCATGATTCTTTGATATTTTACAGTTCAAGCGCACCAAGGTAAGGGTGATTTAATGAAGATGTCTTGTGACCTTCTGTCTGTCCATGAAGTATGGGAAAATGAAGTCCGGTAGACCTGAAGCAAGAGCAGATCAGGCAAGCCACTTCATCATTCGGCTAGATGGCTTTGAACAGTCATTTCTAGGCGCGAGATATTAAGCAGTCCAACAGGCCACAGAGCTGTTTCTTGCTTTCAATTTCTTGGTACTGATTTGGAAGCCTTGGCCGACAAGCGGAGCCGGGGTTGTGAACTTCCTCCTCAACCAAGGCTCGGCATTCCTTCAAGCCTAGGATCGCAAGGTGGGTGATGGTGAGATTCTCAGATTCCTCTTGCGTGGCGACGTTTCGAATTCCACAGCGGGGTCTCTCCGTCGGAGATGATGTAGGCAGCTGTAAAAATCCGTGGAATCGTTGTTGCCTATTGTTCAAGGATTGGTTTGGAAGTGTTCCGCTGTCAACGTCACTTGACAATAGTATGATCAGAAGACATTGCCGCATACGGCATACTAAGGTAAGCTTGATGGAAGCAGAGCAAATCAGGTCATCATAAGTTGGATTAAGTTGGATTGAATTGCCTTCTTGCTACGCCGCAGCCGATATGACGGATGCCAGAGTGATATAGAGGCGAGCCTCGGCAATAGTGTAGGTACGGAGTACGCAGCACGGGATACGGAGTTTCAGTACTCCGTCATCCGTAGGACCGTAGGCACCTCTCACTCCGTGAGGCATGCGGTGTAGTACTACGACTGGCTTTGGGAGATTCCATAATTCGCAGTTTTATGCTCTGCAAAACTAAGCAGCGCCTCAGAGAGCATACGTAGTCCTTGGCCCGTTCGAGGCTTAGTATTCGGTACCTATCTTGGTAAGGTGGTAATGCCCAAGCCACCTCAGTAGGTCGTAATATTACACCTTACGCCAGCCATCCTGTACCTTAGGTAGAAACTTGAAACATCCGTTGACACAAACTTTCGAAAAAACTCCCTCAACAAGAACAAACATCTACCGGGTTTTGGTCAGACCTCTGGCGATGGGTAGGTGATTAATTGGCAGTATTTGGAAGCATGAATATAGGTAGTGACACCCTGACAGCTGGCTTGTATGGCGCGGTACAAAATCCTTTACTGCAACAGCCAAGGTGGTTGATATCGAGTGACTGGCTCAAATTGAGGAACCGGGCCTCGAAATCAGTGACCTTCAAGCAATCATACATACAATGAGCCTTTGTTTGGTCGAGTTGATCAGGATTCATGGCAGCCTAGCCAGATCAACTCTAAATACTACTACTGTAGTCTGTATGCCATCGCACAATGCATAAGCGGCGATACGAGTACGTAGAACGACATTACCCACAGTCTCATTGGTCACTACTAGGTACTTATCCCCAGCGACTTTGCATTATCATCAGACAAATCATTTATTGGTTCAATGTATACAAGCAGCCAAGGCATAAAAATCCACATGAAGTACAATCGTACGTGCCAAATGAAACATCCGAGTTTCTATCCTGCTCCGTATGAGGTAGACCAAGTAAAAAGCTAGATACATAACCATCTTCCAGATATCGCATTGGACGCGGTAATTGTCGCTTAATTTCCTATACGAGAAGAATGTTCAAACAGTTCAATAATGCTCCTTTCCACACCAGAACGCTTTGACAAACTGCGCCAATCCCGCTTAGTTAGCGGTGCTAACGAAGAAAGCGAAGAAAGCAGTTGGACTATCAGTAAAAGCGGCTTGGTTTCAGTACAGACTGTCGCTCCGTCAATTCATTACTGGCCTTTGATTCTATCCATTCTTGGACTGTCCTGTTAAATAATCTTCTAGTGGTCTCTATCAGCTCAATGACGATATGCAATAATAAGGTATTCAAAAGAGTCACAGATTACACCCATATCCTGCCAGTATTATATCTTACCAGATGCTCCGCGCGTAAGGTACCTACGTAATTTCCATGCACACTGCCTTGCCTTCTTCAGCTTGGGTGATAAACTAACCCGGTGAGGGGTTGACACTAGACCTGATCGGGCAAGGATTTCGCAGGCTAGATCACGTAGTGTGGCGGAGGCTTAGCTCTGGCGCAAGTGGCTCTGTAATGTGCCAAGCCAACCTAGGTAAAGTCTTCCCCGAATATTCGCAAACCCGCTCCACTTGGACCACTTCAGTCTATCACGCCCCATCGCCTCCACCTCTCCAGGGCCTTCTCCCCTGAACTGTCCTGTGGCCTCTCTCGTAACCATGGTCCGCTGTTAAGGGATGTTGACATGGGCGAATCGAACGACTCGAACTCACACTCGGCCACGCCTCCCTTCTTTCTTTCTTTCGCCTTCAACTGCTGCTCTCTACTTGTCTTTCTCTAGCTGATGCCATATTATTATTATTGCTTGTAGCTTGGTATCGTCGTTCGTTCCTTCTCTACCTTACGCTCCCTGAACTATTTTCGCCCTACCAATTTTTTACTTTAACTGTTTTTTCACCTTTCCTTTTTACTATTTATCTATCTCCAGTCCAAGAAACTCTAACCCTCTACATTCATTGTCATTATTGATCTACAGATCCAAACTTCCTCTAGATAGATAGAGATTATCTGCCTATCTTCTTCAAATCTATCCTTGACAAAGTTAGCACTACTCCGTATTATTCGTCGGTTCTCCCCAACGGCCCCAAATTGGCCCCGTCCCCGCCTCCCTTTTCCCACTCGAGCCTCTCAGATCACTTCTTGAAACCGCCAACTGTTATTACTACCGATAAGTAGTAGCAGTAGTAGTGGCTTGTCGTCCGTCACTAGGCTTCATCCTGCGCCAGTCCTCTCTCACTATCCCCATCCTCGCAAGCCCTTCCGCCGAATCCTGAGGATCCCAATCAAAAGGGGCGTTGAAGCTTAGGGCAAACAGAACCTCTCCGAATAGCTGTCTCCTTCTGAAGGACGCCTGTGCTTTGCGACAGCAATAATCCTACACCAGGCATACACAATCACCATTGTTCGGATAATAATCAGTCTACTATCACCAGATTCGGCAATTGGAACTTACGCTGTCAACCTTTTTTACCCCGTGCAGCTGGCCGCAAAACAAGGTTAAAGATAAACAACAACCCGGCAACAATTGTTGCAGCCTTTTCGCGCTCACAAGAACCTCGCACGCGACGCCCTTACGACTCGAAATCACGTCAGAAAATACTCTCCGCTTCAACTGGGGACTTCCTGTCCATCTTTTGTTCGGCCGTACTGTTGCGCAGTTGCACGGTCGTGCTACTACACATCCAACATGCGGCGCGGTGTCTTGATCTTTCTCATTGTCAACCTGCTCATCATATCATTTCTTGTGCGCAGTGTCTTCACCCTACTATCCTTGCTGGTCGAAGATGCCTCGGCCGATGCAATTCGGCACGCGGAGCTACCCTCGCCAAATTCGAGCTTGATTGAACAACGGCCGCAGATTATACCCAAAATCATTCACCAGACCTACAAGAACGAGACAATTCCAGAAGTGTGGCGGGAGGCTCAACAAAGCTGCATAGATCTGCACCCGGACTATGAATACATCGTATGTGCTTCCTATTCCCGTCAGCAGTTGCCTCTAATACTAACGCGTCCTCCCGCATCAGCTTTGGACCAACGAAAAGTCCCGCCAATTTATCAAGGACGAATATCCGTGGTTTCTCGACACGTTTGACGGCTACAAGTACCCGATCCAACGGGCAGATACTATCCGATACTTTGTTCTTGCTCACTTTGGCGGTACATATATCGACCTCGATGATGTATGTGTCCTCATGGTTACTAAATTGAACTCTGAATTCTGTTTGCTAATTTGAATCTATTCAGGGTTGCAACCGGCGATTAGATCCCCTCCTATCTTACCCTGCTTGGGTGCGCCGTACCGTTCCAACGGGCATTTCGAACGACGCCATGGGATCCGTTCCCCAACACCCGTTTTTCCTTCGAGTCATTGAATTGCTGAAATCGTATGACCGCAGCTGGCTGCTTCCTTATATTACCGTCATGTACTCGACAGGTCCTCTTTTCCTGTCAGTGATTTGGAAGGAATACATGCAAGATAAACCGAGTGAGGCTGCACGAGTTCGGATCCTCATGCAGGACGAATACAACAAGTACTCGTGGAGCTTCTTCACCCACCATGTCGGCAACAGCTGGCACGGTAAAGATGCCAGGTTGATTTTCTGGATGGGTCAACATTGGATGTTCCTTACTGTGCTAGGTTTCATCCTCGCCGCGGTCGTGGGATTCTGCCTCTGGTGGGTCTATGGGCGCATGATGCTCCTGAGCTCGAAATACCGCTACCGGTACTCGAAACTACCGAGCCTGGTTCGCTCATCTTCCTCCCCCACACGTCGATCTCGAGGGATGATGCCTACGCTACTTCGTCGTGTTAGCTTCAAAGAAGACGAAGAATCTGCCCATGTTACCGAAACCTCGTTCGAACTTTACAGCCGTCGCGATTAAGGGTTTACACCTCCTTCGTGACAGAAATGTGACCGTGGTCACTCGCAACGCCTTTGATACGACTTTGCATCCCGCATTTCTTGTACCCACTATTCCCGATGGTCCAACAACTGTTCTGAGACGCAGTTCTGGACCGTTTTAATTGCTTATTCCTGCATGTATGGAGTTTTTCTTGGGTCACGGATTGACCGAAGCGCTTGTTCTGTCAAATGGTTGCTTGTACATGTTTTGGCAAGATGACTTCGATCTATCTGGATGCGAGGTGGTCTGCTAGGCAGCGTTCCCGCATTGTATTTGGCTCTTCAAATTCTTGATCTACTTTGCTCTTTCCGATGCACCTTCCATTCTCCGTTGTCTCTTTTACATATATTCCTTGTATTGATCTTTTACCTCCCCTTTTGTTCCACCACCTTTCATGGCACCATAGACTTGCGTGATGGGTGTACTCATACCACTACACATATACGTATCGGCTCGATAACCGACCGGAAATAGATATTGGCGACTGAACAGGCCAATTAATGACAACAGTTTCTTCATATCAAGACCATGTATGCCACTGTACTTGCGAATTATCGTTGGGAGGATTGATGGGGAACAAGTCCTATGGAATTGGAGGAATGGGCTCCAGAGATCCAATAACGCGCAAGACATTGCCAGTAAGCGGTTCTCCATTCTGTTTGGTCGTCAGCAGCGTGCAGCTTGCGAGAATACCGTGCAAAATGTTTCAGTTCCGATTCTCCGTATTCCAATCAACATTGAGGTCGACACCGGCGGATCGCCGCGATGCATACCAGGTATGGACCTGCTAGAGACATGCTGCGGATTCGTCCAGCAACCACCTTGAGCCATAAGCATGTCTTGCTACGCTCGACGAATCCAGAACCACACCAGCTTCTAAATAGATCTAGTACCCCTACAATAGATTGAAACCTGAGACAAAGCGACTCCATAGACATCTGTTCAGTTGTTCGTTCCATAATCAGGCGCAGTCTCACCCGCCATTTCCACTCCACCCTGAAATATGTGGGAATGGGCCATCAAGAATGAAGTTTCTTGTCAGTTGTTGGCTTGTTGCTCCTCTGCGATGAACAGTGAGTAGTGACTAATGATCTCATCAGCATTACCTGCCTTGCTCTTTGACAATCTCGCTGCCATATGAAATCTATAAAACGTTGTTGAAGCCAACTCAGCACCGCTCATACATCTCTAGGTCTCTGTCTCTTCCCCTGGATACTGTCTGCTATACACTTTGATCGCCTAGAGGTACAAGCCAAACAGCGCAGCTCAAAATGAAGCCAACTCATCTCTGCAGCGCTCTCTTCTTCCTCGTCCTCCCTGCCCTGGGCTACGCGGCTCCTGCTTCCACCACCACCAAACAAGGAAAGCAGGATAACAGGGCCCGAGACGTCAAGATCACAGCAGCGCAGATCGAGACCATCGCGCCCAAGTCGAAGTCGTGCGCGGACGCGCCCGCCCCGGGCGAATGTGCCACGTCCGAGCAGGCTGCCGCGAACATTGCCAAGTCGTTCGAGACGTACAAGGTGACTTCGGCTGCGGAGCAGGCGGCCGTGATCGGGTTGATGGCGTTTGAGAGTTTGGATTTCGAGTACAATCGGAATCATTTCCCTGGTGTGCCGGGGCAGGGGAGTATGTTTGCATTTGCGTTTGCGTTTGCATTTTACGTTTATGCTTTGCGTGGCAGGTCTGCGAGAATGAGGGCTGAGGGCGAAGCTGACTGTGTGGTGATTCGAATAGCTCGGAATATGCAATCGCCTGCGTTCAATGCCAAGTACGCGGCTTCCCTGCCGACTCTTGCGGACAAGTTGAAGGGTGTCTCGGGCGACCCGACGGGTGTTCTTGACCTGTTGCTGTCGAACGAGGAATATGATTTTGGTTCTGGGGCCTGGTTCCTCACCACGCAGTGCTCGCAGGATGTGCGGTCGGAGCTGCAGTCTGGCTCCGAGGCTGGATGGCAGAAGTTTATCAGCAGTTGCGTGGGGACAGATGCGAATGAGGAGCGAAAGGCGTACTGGACGCGGGCCGTGCAGGCGCTGGGGGTTTAGAGTCCTTTGCAGCGGGTGGATCTCGACTAAGGGTTCCAAATTGAGGATCAATGCAGTGTATTCTTTGGGATTCATCTGTATCATCGTAACTTCGTCTCTCGGACCGCTGATATATTCGTAGTAGAATTAATGTTTTGTTGTTTGACGATTCCCCGTCTCATATACAGCCACGTCATCACATCTTCAACATCCTTACAGCACTCCCTTCGTACTAACGACATCTCCCGCTCCGACTTCACCAGCCACCCTTCTGGCACAGGCAGTGCGGATAGCTACGGCCAGCGCCTTGAACGCACTCTCCGCACGGTGGTGGTCGTTATCTCCGTATGTGCAACCAACATGCAGCGTTACATCCGCAGCCTGCGCGAAGCTTTGCAGTCCATGAGTGATCATCTCGGTGCTCAGGTCCCCGATCTTCTCCCGCTTGAAGCCCAAGTTGATCACGGCCCAGGGTCGGCTGGAGAGGTCGATCACAGCCCAGGAGAGAGCCTCATCGAGCGGAGCATCGCCGCGTCCAAATCGTGCAAGGGATTGACGAGCGCCTAGCGCTTTGGTAAACGCAGTACCGAGCGCAAGGAAGGTGTCTTCGGTGGTGTGGTGGTCGTCAACTGTTGGACACGTTAGCCACGAGATAGAGCTAGTTGACGATACTGAAGAGCATACTGTACAGATCTCCCTTGGCTCTGACGGCTAAACTCCACCCAGAGTGTTTGGCCAGAGCATGCAGCATGTGATCCAGAAATCCGATCCCGGTGCTCACGGTGATCTGCTGGGTCGGTGTGAATTGAGTCGCATGGGCGGCATTTTTGGGAGGAACGATGCCGTGCTTGGCGGCCTCTGCCTCCTTCGGGTCTTCAGGAGCAGGGAAATGCTCTGACGGTTCGTATGGAGGGAGCACGCCGCCGTCCAAAGAGAGGGAGACCTGGATCTTGGTCTCGTTGGTCACCCGCGAGACGGTCGCAGTTCGTGCGGGGAGAGGCATTGCGTAGATGTACAGCGGCAGGTTCGGAATTGAAGGGTTGGCTTGACTTTTCCCCGTGCAATTGATCCTGATTCAAGCTGTCGTCAGCAGTATCTCGACTCAAGGACTGGGTGATAATCAAGATCTGGTTCAGTGTCGCTTTTTTTAGGTGGAACATGTCCCGCGTATCAGTATTACCGGAAATGGACAATCACTTAATCCGACTGTATAACTGCGTCATTCGCAGGTTTATCGAATAGGTAAGGTAATGATAACAGCTAAGGTACTTCTGTCAACGGTTTTTTTGTATTTTTCTTTTTCAGTCCATGACATCTATAGAACCCTTGACATATCATCAACTCCTCCGTCATGCCTACAATGAGTCAGAAAGGAGACATTGATCCTCCAGAGGAGGTCACATCGGAGGCTGTTCGAGGGTTCCTCACTGGAGTGTTTCGGGTGGGTTGATCATCATAATCCTTGTTATTGCCAGTTGAATTCCATATCGGGTTCTTGGGGTGAATGTTCAGACCTCGTCCAAGCATTCTGTACCAATGACTTGTGTCAATTCAAGAGTATGTGCTGGCGAAATGAGTGCAACATGCTGACGCACAGCTCTTGATTGGTAGTTTGGCTCCGTGTCCATCCTTGCACATATGATCCTCATGCTTCCTCATCCTTTCAAGTTCTCTCCCACAGCAGCAACTCCGTCGACATCGCCAGGTCCGTCGCGTCCACCGGCGTCCCCGAGGACAGTGCCTTTCTTCTCCAAGGACTCTCTACGGTCCAAATTCATCTACGGTCCCCTCGAGGGGTTTTCGGAGTGGCTGTCTCCGACGGCCCGGGTCTACCGGGGATTGACTCCGCAGTTCAAAGTCTTCCTACAAATTGCGGCAATGACTTTGGGGGGATGCATCTGGGCCGAGCGGAGAGTGAACGAATATATTGATTACATGCGGAAGATAAAACGAGCCGAACGACTGAACGCACAGAGGGTAGCACGATACTCGGAATCGGAGTAGACGGGTTTTGTACGAGTTTGAAATTCCATCGCAGGTCTCCACCCATCGAAGGCATTCACGATCGAAAACACAGAGGCAGTGTCGATGTGCGGCCTTGCTCGTGTCGAGCCGAGACAATGACCAGAACGATACTAATGGTCTGCCTCATAACTACATGGCTCAACTGGCCGATGGGCTCATTTTGTCGCCGTTCTCTCCTTGCCGTGGTATTTGCTCTCTGTGCGGGGATGAATCTGAAACGCTATGATCTCCGTGACGACGGCTCGACTAAGTGCTGTAGATCCTCAGCTATCCGATTGCGTAGATCAGCGATGGGACTCCGTCATATATCAAGAATACAAGCTGTGTTGCATCATGACATCCTGTCCAAGTTGATCACAGTCCGAAAAGAGCCACGATTGGAAGAGATCTGTAACATGACATCAAGGGTAACTTAAGCAGCGCAAATAATGATGATCCTATGCCTTTCAGTTTTCATCAGGGGGAGGAGTCAATAGTTATGCCGGAAGCCTGGAACTAGCTGGCGTGCCCTAATAGGAAACTCAACCCAAATGGTTTCTCTTGGCCTTTGTCAGGAGTAGTATGGTCACTATGGTGGTTATCCCCTAAGCCAAAGTTACTCGCAGCCTTACTTTGCCGGTATACGCGGCTATTCTTCAGTTTCTCGAAAGCAGGGCTGGTGGGTCAATGAAATAGGCTTCAATGGCTCCGTTGAGGTGAATTGAGTGATTAGAACTTTCGGGCTTTCTCAGGCGGGATCGAAGTTAGAACCATGAAGAAGGCGAGGATCATTCCGAGTCACCACATAGGTGATGGTACTTGGCGCTCAACTGCTGTATTCAAGAATGGGAGCCTTCAGGTAAATTTGAGACGGCCGAAGGGAGCTGGACAGTGTATGCTTTTCTCTGGGTTGACTATGATTGAGTACGTAATCCAACACGATCTAGAGATCTGGTGGAGGCTTGGAGTTGGAGCTTGCGTTAGCAAGCAGATAGATACTCTGTCTTTGGAGGCGTTTCTCGTCTCCTGAAACCCGACTACGAACTCAACAAGGTATCTTGAACGGTTCTTGTACGGATGGAAGAGTCCTCTGTTCGTTTATTTTGTCTACAACTTGTGTGGCTCGGGTCCGTCAACCTTTTTGTAATGAAGGACTGCCTCGAATTGTTTACCAAGATAGACTAGGTAGCTCTCAAGTCTGTAGTCAGTTATCAGGTACCTTGGCTTAAATCCACTGTGTTTCACATTGCAACCCCTTTTTAGCTACAGTACCTGACTAGAGACTGAGGTATCTATCTGGTTAGAATGTTTAGATACTGAATCTCTGTCCTGTACTTTTGTCTATCGGTGTCAGGGTCACAAGTCAGGATTTGAGAAACTGATACGGAGCTACCTCATGCTATGATGCTATTGCTGTCATTTCCCTGTACATTATTATTGCGATCGACTCCATCTGATCGTTCCCATTGCGGAGCTCTATGATCATTGATCAGTAAGTCAGCAGAGCATCACCATGAGGCATTGATCGTCCTTGGCCGTTCTCGTCTTACCGCCAATGCTGTTTGCAGCAGTACCTTAACTTATAGCTTGTAGATACGTAACTGAAAATTCTTAGAAATAAGAAGAAGGTACGGAGTAAATAAACATAGTAAAGTGGCTTACATGATTCCATGCTGACATCATCCTTCTTTGTCAATAATCAGCAAATTGAAGTAACAGAAAAACATCACTCCGTACAGAGTAGTATCTTAGAGACTCCGTATGTATTTAGTCCTCTCCGGATTTCCACATTAACAGTCGCAATTTATATCAGTTAATACCTCTCTATCATTGCCATCGTCTTATTTATTCACCTGCTAAGACTACCTACTTTACTAAGATAGCCAACCACCATCCATTGATTCTTCCCCTCTGGTTCTGGTGAATCTTGTTCCTGTTCCTGGCTATCATTTATCCCCTGCTTATCATACTCTGATACTTCACATCTCATTATTATTATACCTTAGCTGCCTATATCTCCCTCCTCTAGTACTTACTACTGCAAAGCAGTGGTCAATTCATTCTTCCTGGTCGTTGTTGGCTGCTTTCGTATTCATTTACTTCCCTTTCCGGCGCTTCATCCGCTGCTTCTGTTCTTCTGATTCTCTTGATTCTCTCTGGGCGGTTATCGTCTCTACTGCTCCTGTGTTGGCTTTCGGTCTCATTGTAACCCTCCAGGTACCTCGCTTCATTCATTTGGTTCCTGTTCTGCTTCTGGTGATCGGTTCAGTTAGCGGTTGCCTTGAGCTCCTAGGAAAATTGTGGACTTCGAAAGCCTTTTTCTCTACTTCTTCTACTTCTTTTAATTTTCTCTTAACCATTTCCGATTGTCTATTAAAATCTCTGGCGAGTACTTGGCCTAAGTACGACTGTCCTCGCCGTAGCTCCGGTGCTTCCCTCCAGTTCTACCAATTGCTTCTCATGGCGCCTTGACGGACCTGCTGTATGTTCCCACCTTTTCCTCTCCTTTCTCTCTTCTTCCCTGTTCCTGATTAGTCTGCTTTTCCCTCATTTTCCTTCTCCGATCTTCCCTGCTCCACAGGCTGAGCTAGCTTCATGGTCCCAAAAACCATGTTCTCGTTAGCTATCTACGCCTAGCCTCTTCATCCAATATGCATGTCCGTCATTACCATGTGGTGACACTCAGCTAACTTGGTTCTTCTGCGCTTCTCTCCCAGTGAGAACGACGTCGATGTCGTCGGTGTGAGGACTTTTCGCTCCTTTAATACTTCCCCTACACTCGTTATTTCTCTTTTTTTACGCTTGTCTTGAATCCGTACCTACCCCAATCTATCCGCTCCTCCCGTCATGGCGGACAGCTTGGGGAAGAAAGAGCGCAGAAAAAGCTTCAGCGTGTTTAGCCCGTCCTCGACGACCTCAATTCTATCCGGGTCCGCGATTACCCACGATCGATCGCCCTCGGATGATGTCAACACTCTCAAGAAGAGGAACCGACGCAATTCCGGGTTTTTTGGTGTCCGGAACACCAGCCCAGCAACAGCTCCGGCCAACTATGGTCAGCATTGGCCCAGCACGATCGAATCGGAATCCACGGCAGCATGCATAGCGTCGACACATACGATAATAGCCCCGGAGGCCACTCGTTCCCGGCGTAAATCCCTTCAGAAAAGGCGCACGTCTGTCTTTGGTTCCTTGCGATCGCTTCATTCACTGGATGACGACGAAAAATCTGTCGGGCGTGTAAAAGGTTCGCCCGTTGACGATGAAGATGCCTTTGCTCCTCGAAATGGAATCGGTTCGGTCATTCTGCACCATGGGGCGATCCAGACGACAGGAGGCATGTGGAGGAAGAAAAGTCAGTACCTGGTCCTCACGGATACGCATCTCGTTCGGTTCAAGAGTCAGAGCAAGGCTGCGGAGATGTTCTCCTCAATCCCTGCGTCCTATACTCAGTCCCCGGCGATGAATCGCCAATCGATTGCCTCTATCAGCTCGTTACAAGAGCCCCAGCTTGCAGTTCCCAACGATGCCTCTGCGGGAATCCCTCTGAATAGCATCATCGCAGTCTACATGTTGGACGACGGGAGAGTTTCGTCAATGGTCGAAGTTGCCTATCTGGACGAGCGGCTGCACAAGGCCGCTTTCATTCAGATGCAAACCCCAGATCTCCAGGAACTCAACTTGTGGATGATAGGAATCCGTTCAGCAGCGGAAATGTCCCGTAATGCGGATCCTCTACCCTTCGACCAGAAGTCGATCGAGTGCGTTGCCCGGATGCTCGAATACGAGCGAGATTACGACCCAGAAACGTTTCGTATGTTTCGGGTCATCCAGATGGCCTGCAGTAGCAAGTCTACCACCCGGGCCTCGTCGGACGACCTCACCAAGCTCTCTCCGACGGGGTGCTATCTCGCCTTGGGTTCTCACAAGCTTCACTTGATACCTTTGCACAAAATCTCCAGTCGCTCTTCCGTTGTTTCGTTGTCCGAGCTGGAAACTGCAACATCTTTCGGCTTGATGAATCTAACCAGTTTATCAATGGAATGGGGCGACGATAGCCTCCGTCTGACGTTTCGGCTTCCGCTTCGCAAACCGTTCTCGGTCTTCCTGGCTTCGGTACATTCGCTCGAGGTTGCCTTCTGGATAAGGCAGCAGACGGAGTTTTTGCGTCCCTTGTGGCTCCGGCAGCCATACGATTTTATCGTCCCTCGCGATTTGAACAACGATAGCAATTTCCCTCCTGTCACTTTGGACGAAGACTACGGTTGCTTTGATCGGACGCTGGTCGCCTATTCGGCCAGTTATGATATCGACACCTCCAACATCCGCTATACAATTGACATGCAATGTGACAATGCGCCCTGCTTCAGACTTTTGCCGCCCGCTTTCCCCCAGCGCCAGAAATACACTGCTTTGGAGCTCATTGCGGTCTTACGAGCTCTTCGGTACAACGAGTCTTTCTGCTCTATCTCATTCAGCAGGGTCAGCTTGGATGCGCTCCAGAGCGTTCGTGATTCCCATGGAGTGGACAGAGATGCCCTCCTCACTCGCTCCGGCGCTTCCATTCACATTCCTGGCCAAGAGAACTTGTCAGTGTTGTCGCAAGAGATTCGCGCATTGGCCCTGAAAAACACGCACCTCAAACGGCTTGATTTTTCCTACACGTTGAGTCGCACGCCCAGGTCTGATAGTGAGAGTCACGATCCAGGATGTGGAATTCCTGAAGCCCTTTTCCCTATCTGCCGCCGGAAGCTGACGAGTGTCAACTGTGTTGCGCTCAATGGAATCAGACTCGGAGATTCAGATCTCGACTACTTAGTCGATGCTGCCTCGCAGAAAGGAAGTCATCTGCGTGGATTGGAAGTGGGGCACTGCGGCCTGACCGTTCACGACATTGATCTTCTTCTTTCGACACTCGTTGCTCAGGCCTCTACACTCGAGGCCATCGACATTTCTGGTATACAGGGCCGTTTGGGTCCCAACTTACTCCAGCAGTACCTCGGGTACTTTGGCAATCTGAAAAAATTGGACCTCTCACGCATCTCTCGAACTTCGGGCCCGGAACCGCTGATCAGCGCAGAGACTTTGTTCAGATGGCGGCTGCGGGAGCTTTCTCTGAGTGGAACTGCAGTCAATAGAGAGACCGTTGATGCGATGGCTACTTATCTGGCCAGCGATCAATCTCGCGACCTGCGTGTACTTCGGCTTGACCAGTGTGGACTGACGGGGCAGGATGTAGCCATTATTCTGCACTCGATGGCTGTGGTTACTGCGCCTCGGGATCTGCATCTTCATGTCAGTGAAAACCGCATAGACCTCGGTTGTTCGTATCTTTTCGACGCAATAGCTCAAAACAAGGCACCATCACATCTTTCAATGAGGATGATTGACTTTAAGAAGGAAGAGCAATTTCAGGAACTGGTGGAGGCTCTCAGAATAAATCGGACCCTGAAATACCTCGACATCTCCAAAGCCTCACTGCCGTACGACGCTGGACCGGAGACGTGCAGATCGCTCCAATTGATGTTCGAGGAGAACAACACATTGGAAGACCTGGATATCAGCGGAGAGAGTGCACACTTGGATGTAGCACGGTTTGGGATTGGGCTCAACCTGGCATTGACCGGCTTGAAAAAGAACAAATCCCTCAGAGTCTTGAAGATAGAGCATCAGAAACTTGGATTTCAGGGCGCGAGCACTCTGGCTTCCGTGCTGGAGGAGAACACCTGCCTCCGGGAAGTCCACTGTGAGAATAACGACATCAATTTGCAGTCGTTCACTGTCCTGGTCAACGGACTCCAACGAAATAAGACAATCTTGAATCTCTCTTCCATGGACCGCGATCGGGTTCAGTCCCTCGATAAATTCCGGCGGGAGATTGAGAATGTGAAGCGTGATCTGAGCCACGCGCAGTGCTCCACAACGAGTTCTATTCGTCGCTCGATACACGCTGCCATTCATGTCAAGAATGCGGCGGTTGGGAATAAGTTGCACAAGCATTCCTCGGCGGCAAATCCTTCTCGTTCTACGACCTCGACATCTTTGAGCGCAGCGTCGACCACCTCCGTGCAGGCTTCGCAAGCGATGGATCACGATGTCGAGATTATTCTGCAATCTTTGAATCAAAAGTGGGACTCGGAGGTTGCGCGTCTACGTCGCTATCTCTTTCGGAACTACAACGTGGCCAATGGGATCGACGATGGCTACGACGATGCCTCTAGTGATGGCCGGCCAGCCACGGCAGCTAGCCTTGGCACGATGCTGGAGAATCTGAGACTGAGTGGGACGGAGCTTATCCACGAGGAACCTACGAAATCTCAGATCAGCTTGCAGGCTACACCGCAATCTAAAGCGGAAGCCGACACTGCGACGCCATCAACTGCCAGTGCAGAAAACAGGAGCAGCCATCTGGACATTTTCAAGAGCCTCGATGCGGATAGTGACTTCCGAGCCGAACCCGGCGATCAACCACAGACAGCTGGTGTGGTGCTACCGCATCATGGATCCGCGGGCTTACCACCAGAATACTCTACCTCTAATGCACCCTCAGCGCGCTTGGCAGTTCCGGTCCCTGCGATCCCATCTGTTACAGCCAAACCTAGCAGCGTCCGAAGTGCCCGCAGCTCCAGCTCTGTGTCCACAAGCGCGGGTACTACAGTGAGTTCACGTAGTGCATACGGCACAGCGTCCTCCACCCTAAGAGGCTTCCTCAGCAAAGGCGTATCGAAAGATCGGCGCGGACTTGATAAGTTAAAACCCGGGCCTCTTTGTATCTCTAGCGATGCACCCCCGCAGCTAGACTGGACACCACCTCAACTGGAACTACGTGGATTCCGATAGATGATGGTGTCCACAATCCCCAGAGCTGCTAAGCTTGATGAGCTTGTTTGGACTCGCTTGAACTCATGCATCATCTCCAAATCAATGCAATGCTGTCGGTTCTCGGGAACCTCCATTTCAAATGACGCACTATGAATTGTACAGCACGATTTGTTCCTGGATTTCCAAGAACAATTTCTTTCATCTTTCATTTTGCTTCTTTCTCATTTCTCTCTCTTGACTGTGCCACTTACTATCTAATGCATCCGCATCTGAACTATTCACCCCGCGCCTGGAAGCGAATTCGTGGATTTCTACAATGGCTGCATATTCTGAGCACTATTGCCTGAATGCATTCCCCCTCTAACTTCTGCTCCTCCGCCTTTTTTTTCCTTTTCCGCTTTCTTTTTGGCGTTCACTCGATTCTCGACCGATATCCCTCCAAGACCTTTTTTTTTGTTTTCGAAAAGGCGTCTACCAAAGGCTGAAAGGGAGCATCACACGGATCTGCGAGTTTGGCGCATGGGCTTGGTGCGCTATTTGTCTCATTTAATTGTAATGTGTGCTACTTTTAGCGCAATGCACATCTCCTCGGCGTTTTGTTTTTCACTTTCTTCTTTCCCCTTTGCCGATCTCTGGTGTCATTTCCCTCCCGGCATGGAAGTCTGATGATTCTAATTGTTAATGTCATAGAGTTGCTGTCTGTCTCGGAAGATGCCTTCCCTCTCGAGATAAGGCGCTGTTGAATACACGGATGTTTGTAGTTAGAGAGCACTCATGTATGAATATATATCTAGAGTTTATCAAATTCGTCCTGTTTCAGTCTCTTGGAGGTGTTGTTTACAGTCAATGAAGTTGCTTTTGTAAGTTGAATATGTTCTGGGGACAGTTGCCATCACCATCGCAGTACCACATCAAACAGCTCCGAGCAGAGATGGCCTGGGACTGAACTATGAATCAAAAGGTATCTGAATTTTACTCGAACTATCCAGAAATTGAGGTGATCAAAAGTACATGTTTTATACATAGTCGTGTCCCTATTACGTTGTTGAGAATAACCATAAACGCCGCTATGATATCAAAGATGCTGGCCTGGCACCCAGAATGCAGGGCGGCTTCTCCTTCTCTTGAACAGTGGACGAAGTATACATCAAGGGAGAAACCGAATGACAAAACAGAATGATTAAAAAGGCTGGATTTCGCTACCGCACGCGGGAATCGAAGATGAGATGATCGATTACACCGCATCATCCAGAACGACGATTCCCCGCTCCCTGTCGAGTTGATCCTCCCTTTCACGGAATTTGCGGCCCTGCCGGGCGATCTCCCGTAGTTTACGGATATATACATTGGCGGCGACGCCGCTCTCGCCCTCTCCGCGGCCGGCGAGGGCCTTTGCGCGACGGTTCTGGCACGCGGTGTACAGGGATTGCGCATGCGGCTGTTTTATCTCGGTGAGCTCCCACAGGATCGTCCAGTTGTCGGCCGCGGTGAAATTGTTCGGCCGCTCGACGTTGTACCCGTTCATTTTGTTCTTGATCACGAGGGTCATGGCGAGCAAATCCCGTGCCTCTTCCTGGGCCTGCTCCGCGGGTGCATCTTCAGACTCTGAGGCAGGGGATTCGTCTGAAATCGACGGTGTCTCTTGGTCGGCGGTGGATGCGTCTTGGTCCACATTGGATACGTCTTGATCGAAATTGGATGCGGTGGAACTCTCCTGCGCGCTCGATTCATCAGTCTTGTCCTCTGCCGGGGCGGCTGGCTGGCTTTCTGCTTCGAGATCTGATGGCACGGGTGTAGGTTTGATGCGCTCTTTTGAGGGTAGGTTGAGAATGCGTCGCTGATACGCCTCGATTTCCTCCTGGTTCTTCGTTTGAATGGCGTGGATTTCGTCATCGGTGACCGGCTCCGCGAAGATGTACATGAACGGCGTCTGCGCATCTCGGGTCTCAAAATGGAATCGCAATGACTTATTTGGAAACTTTTCGGTGGCTTTGTCAAGGATCTTGTTCCATAACGCTAGGCTGAGTTGGAATTCGGTATCGCCCAGTGTAGTGTCGGACTGACCGTGCAGAGACTGGTCCATTTCCGGCAAACTGACGTACTGGAATCCGAAGATACGCTCAATATTATGGAAGGCGACGAAGATGCCATCCATACGGCCGATTCGTACTTGGAGAGAGTACTTCAAGAACGCAGCTCGAATCATGTCAAAGTATTCGCGCTCGTAGGACTCATAGCCGCCGAAGCGATTGCGAATCTCGTATCCAAGGCCATATTCAAAGTTCTTTACATCCATACGGATGGACACGACCGCTCGGGTCTTCAAATCGAACATTCCTGTTCCCGGCAGCCTGGGATCATGAGCGTCCAATTGAGATCTCATGACGAAATCGCCCATTGTCGAGTAATGGTAGGCCTCCGGAACAGCCTGTTCTTCTTCCGGAGAAATTTTGTTCGTACTGGTCCTCCTGTATCGCTCAAAATCCTCCTTTGGCAGAGTCAGAAGTTTCTCTAACGACTTGCCAAGGTTCATCAGAATGTTGGCAGAGTCAAACTCTTTATCAGCATCAATGGCGTATACACCATCCTTATACCGGAGAAACATGGCTGCCGGCGCTCGCAAGAGGCGTGTAAATGTACGCAACTTATCTGGGAAGCCCTGTGATATGTTTCGGGCGTCGATTGGTCTCCAGGAAGAGAGCAGGTAATGGAAATGAGAGAGTACCGAGGTCATGCTCGACGATGAGCCCACGTACTTTTTCTTCTCTTTGGCTGCAATTCCCCGAAGAGTCTCGTCCCTGGACGATGTAATGTATTCCTTCAGTGCATCAAAATCGAATTCAGTGACGGGCATGATGGAGCCCAGATACGGATCGAAGTTGAAGACGCGGGATCGAGGATCACGGAGATGATAGACACCGGGGCTTAAGGAACCGAATGTTAGCTCACGCTCGTGACTTGAAGACAAGGTTGGAAGCAACTTACTTGAACAAAACTCTGTCAAGACCGAAGGACAATCGAGGAACCGAAGGGGTGTGAATTTCCAGAGCTTTGCATCAATGAGCCAAATACTCCAAGTACGTTGAAGGAGGATTTGAAACACTTACGGGTGATAGATAACTCTCCGGAATGCAATACACCAGAATGTCGGCCCAGTGCAGAGCGCGCAACCTTCTCCAAGGTTTGGATGGATTCTCTGTCCCTGGGAGATGTACCTCTGGAATCCAGCTGAGGAATAACCGACTGAAGAGAGGACTGAATACGGGCAGTGCTGTCCTCTGATTCCGGTTGCTCCAACGCGCCGGCCCCGACTCGCCTGATCAACGTTCTCTGTGGCGCTACTTTTCGATTTGGTTTACCAGTGTCTGGCGCAGTATTTCTACTTCTCCTTTTTCTCCCTTTTGTAGTTTTGGTAGGTAGCTTCTCGTCTTCGTTGTCAAGCGATTCCATGAGCTCTTCCTGAATGGACGGAGATGCGCTGGCAGGGCTTGAAGCTAAGCTGCGAACAATGGAGTTCTTGACGTTCGTGACAGCCTGTACATCTTGTCCCTTTTTGTTCTTATTCTTCTTATTCTTCTTTGTCGGTGGGGAATCGTCCTTGGGGAGTATGAAAATCAGCAGCTGGATCTAGGAGTAAAGGAAGTCTTGGGGCGTAGCTGGCTTCAGAGCCTGTACGAAGGAGAAAATACCTTATTGGAAGTCGCACGAGCGCTCAAGGCGCCCTTCGCATGAGTGTTTTCATCAAAAGCCTGGTCATCGCCAGATTCAGCGCGAGATAGAGGCGAGCTGTAGAACTGGCGCAACCGGGGACGACCTCCGAGTCCCAGAGCTAAACAGGAGAAGCAGACATGTTCGCGGAGAGGGTCTCTCAAAGACCGCAGGGAGGTCCGAAACATCCAGTCTAGATGTATCGCAGTATGCTTGACGAGCAGTTAAGTATGTCCGCTCAATTGATTCGAGGGGTGGAGGTCGCTCAATGCTGTAAACGCGAAATCTTGAAGCGTCCACAGGGTCTTTTTTGGCTTTTTCTGCCGGTTGACGTTCACCGCCCTTGCTCTACCGATAACGGTTCAGATAAAGCGATGAAGATGTATAGAAAGGTTGGCAATGATCTTTCGCACAGTGTTTGTCGAGAGAGTGACTGTCTAAAAGAATCAATGATGTGCAGACTGACATATCAAAGCTGCTGTACGAATTCGGAATATACTCCGTCATAAGACCGCTACGTGCAATAGTGTAGGTAGTGATAGTATAGTGTAAGAGGATCTCCAGACCTCTTTGCACCCTCAGAATTCGAAGTCCTGCTAGATCTCTCAGTCTCAGCCCTTCAAATAATGACCATTTTTTTTATACCAACTGTAGGGAGCAATTGAAACCAGACAAACCTCCTGGTATATAGCCGTCCGAAGCTGAGGGCAAACTGCGCATCGCCAAATCCGGGGTCGGAAGGGAAAAAGAGGGCCCGCCGTCCCGCAAAGAGGGAAAAAAAAAAAAGGGCGCTGCTTTTTGGGAGGATCTGTGGAACGCTTCTTTTCCCAATAACCACGTTATCTGCTGTCAACGCAGTTTGGTCTCAAGTCAATTCTCCTAAGAGGTGAGCAATTTCTGGCTTTTGGTTATTTCAGTGTCTGTCATGATTGTCTTGTGCATTTCCTACCGATTGTGAACATGCAATGAGTGAGGGGCACTGGCCAGGTGCCCCTCCGAGCGGTTCATGATGATCTCGCATTGATGATGGTTGATTCAATTCAATTCAATCTCTCTCGACTTCTCTGCGACTGCGAATATTATCTATTTCACCTTCAAATGGACTGCACATTCGGCCTTGTGTTAGAACAATTGGAACAATTAAGCCCATGCCTCACTACCTTCTCGACAAAGCGCTAATATGACTCATATCTTTCAGGTTTGCTCGAGAAAACTGCATCCAAGATGGCCCAAGAACAACTACGCGTCCTTGTGGTCGGCAACGGTGGACGCGAACATGCGTATGCCTGGAAGCTGAGCCAATCGCCCCGCGTCGATATCGTCTACGTCGCTCCAGGCAATGGTGGTACTGCTCAGGGCGCCTCCAGCAAGATTACCAACGCCAACGTTAAGGTAGACGATTACCCGGGCCTTGTGAAGTTTGCGCAGGAAAATGGTGTCAACCTGGTCGTTCCTGGGCCTGAGGCGCCCCTTGTGGACGGCATTCAAGGCTATTTCCAGGCAGGTGGGTGGTTGTTCCCTGCGGGACCCTCTGGGTGATCCTCGATAGTATGGGACATGCCTATTGACCTCCATGACAGTCGGAATTAGATGCTTTGGGCCTTCCAAGGCTGCAGCCCGCATGGAGGGATCCAAGACTTTCTCCAAGGACTTCATGAAGCGCCACAACATCCCCACGGCCGCATACCAGAACTTCTACGAATATGAGCCCGCACGTCAGTACCTCGACTCTGTGAACCACAACGTTGTCATCAAGGCAGATGGGTTGGCAGCTGGTAAAGGTGTCATTATCCCTCAGACCAAGGAGGAGGCCCACCAAGCACTCCGCGAAATGATGCTGGATCATCAGTTTGGAGATGCTGGTAATGAGGTTGTTATCGAGGAGTATCTTGAGGGTGACGAACTCAGTATCCTCACCTTCAGCGACGGCTATACGATTCGCTCCCTCCCTCCTGCACAGGATCACAAGCGGATCTTCGATGGTGACCAGGGTCCCAACACCGGCGGAATGGGCTGCTATGCCCCTACTCCCATCTCATCAAAGGAGGTTTTGGAGGAGATTGACCGCACCATTGTGCAGCCAACGGTTGACGGCATGAGAAAGGATGGTTCGTTTGGATTCAACCCACTTCGAGCTTCGTTGCATGCATGCTAATGAGTTTGATGTTGATGAATTCAGGTTTCCCCTTTGTGGGTATCCTCTTCACCGGTCTCATGATGACCAAGGACGGCCCTAAGGTCCTCGAATACAATGTCCGTGGCGGAGACCCGGAAACACAGACCTTGCTTCCGTTGCTCAGCGATGATACCGACCTGGCCCAGATCATGATTGCCTGCACTGAACACTGGCTTGACGGAGTGGATATCAAGATCAAGCCCAACTTCTCCACCACTGTAATTGCCGTAGCGGGTGGTTACCCCGGCTCCTACGCCAAGGGCAAAACAATCACTCTGGATCCAGCACCCGAAGACACACTGATCTTCCATGCCGGCACTAAACTTTCCGGCAACGAACTGCAGACCAACGGTGGCCGTGTTATTGCCTCCACCGCTACTGCATCCACCCTCGAGGAAGCACTCCGCAAGAGTTACGCTGGCATCTCGACAATTCACTTTGAAGACATGTTCTACCGCAAGGATATTGCGCACCGTGCCTTCAGACAGAGGGACGCAGCTGCTTCCCAGCAGCAGCAGTCTCTCACCTACGCCGCTGCTGGCGTGTCCATCGACGCTGGCAATGATCTCGTCAACAAGATTAAGAGCTGTGTCGCTCGCACGAAGCGCCCTGGCACGGACGCAGTGATCGGTGGCTTCGGAGGACTCTTCTCCCTCGCCGCCGCCAACTCTGCCTACCACCCTGAGTCCCCCACTCTGATCGGAGCGATCGATGGCGTCGGAACCAAGCTAAAGATTGCCCACACTATGGGTGTGCACGACACCGTGGGAATCGATGTGGTTGCCATGAACGTCAACGACTTGGTTGTTCAGGGCGCCGAGCCCCTCTTCTTCCTTGACTGCTACTCCTGCGGCAAGCTGGATGTCGAGACCGCTGCCGCCTTCGTGACCGGCGTCGCGGAAGGTTGCGTGCAGGCGGGCTGTGCCTTGATCGGCGGTGAAACCGCCGAGATGCCAGGCCTCTTTGTCGACGAGACCTACGACGCCGTCGGTGCCGCCGTCGGTGCCATCAACACCGCCGGTAAGAACGCCCGGTCCATCCTGCCGGTCACCTCTGCCATGCAAGCCGGTGATGTCCTGCTCGCGCTGGCCTCCTCTGGCCCTCACTCCAACGGATACTCGCTCGTCCGCAAGATCGTCGAGCGATCCGGCCTGAGCTACAACGACCCCGCCCCCTTCCCCATGCCTTTCTCTTCCTCTTCCTCCGAATCTCTGACCCTGGGCCGCGCCCTCCTCACCCCCACCCGCATCTACGTCAAGCCCATCCTGAAAGCCCTGTCAATCCCGCCCTCCAACAGCGCCAGCGGTTCCTCTGCCATCAAGGGTCTCGCCCACATCACCGGTGGCGGTCTCGTCGAGAACGTGCCCCGCATGCTCCCTTCGACCCTCTCGGCACACATCAACGTCTCCGCCTGGCAACTCCCCCCCGTCTTCGCCTGGCTCAAGAAAACCGGCAACGTCGCCGCCACGGAGATGGCGCGCGCCTTCAACTGCGGTGTCGGCATGGTCCTCGTGGTCGAGAAGGGCACCGAGGCCGCGGTCAAGGAACTCTTCGAGAAGGAAGGTGAGATCGTCTACCAAGTCGGTGAACTCAAGTCCCGGCAGGACGGTGAGGAAGGCTGCGTTCTTGAGGGATTGCAGACCTGGGATGCTTGAAACTGCTTGCCAAACCAAAAGAATTCTTTTCCTTTTTTCTGTTACATACTATATCTTATGACATGCTCCCTGAAAGTTTTTGATTATCTATATATTCGTTGACGACAACTTGACTTGCCTCCTACATAAGTGATGATGAGGGATGAATGTCAATAATAGGTTAGGTGAAATGCACTTATAGAATGAATACAAGCATCAACCACGTTTATATACCCCTGCAAGAGCACCTAGAGTCTAGGCCTGAAATCATGTGATACAACTGCCAACCACTGTCAGCAATGCTTTTATTCTGGCAGGCACAAGATCTAGGCTGTGACATCATATACATAAAACAGACTACTAGCAAGAGCTCGTGCCAGACTGCCAGCACCATAGAATCTAGGCCTCAGCCGAATTTCGAATTGTTAACGACAAAGAGCAGGCCCGGAGATCAAGAACCTCCATCGGGTCGAATATGGGAAGGAATAGGATTCAAACATGCGCTGAACTATACGAGAATTGTCACCGCACTGTCCACAAGACCCATGTACACTCCTTCTACACTGCTCCTTTTATCGGCTACCACTACTCCTTCTGGCCAACATCCTGTGAGCCGTCAGAAATTGCCGGTACACCAAGCAACAAGCATCTCAATGGTAAACCATCTCTATTTCACAACTAATATAAAAAATTCCTTTTCCAGGCAATCTTTCCTCATAGTGCGAGTAGAGAAGGCCTGCATGTCACCATTCCCTCCATTCGGTCTTTTGATACAACGGGACAGTACGAGCGAAGAAAAGAACCAAATGCAAGAGCTGAACCCAGTCAGCTTAATGTCATGGAAAATTTAGGAGAATAATGATGGAAAATCGTCATACCTTAGAAGCACTTGCGGTGAACGATCGAAGGACCGCTCTCGTCGTACTCCTGCTTGGAGATCCACATCTGCTGGAAGGTGGACAGAGAGGCCAGGATGGAACCACCAATCCAGACAGAGTATTTACGCTCGGGAGGAGCAATGATCTTGACCTTCATAGACGAGGGAGCAAGGGCGGTGATTTCCTTCTGCATACGGTCGGAGATACCGGGGTACATTGTGGTACCACCAGACTAAAGGGGAGGAAAAATGAGCACACAATCGAGAAAAAGACGGTATAAGACAAACAGAAAGGCAGTAGGACTTACCATGACAATGTTACCGTAGAGATCCTTACGGACGTCGACATCACACTTCATGATGGAGTTGAAAGTGGTGACGTGGATACCGCCGCTTTCCAGACCCAGAACGCTAGGCTGGAAGAGAGCCTCAGGAGCACGGAAACGCTCGTTACCAATTGTGATGACCTGACCATCGGGAAGTTCATAGGACTTCTCCAAGCTGGAGCTCTGGGAGGCAGTCTGAATCTCCTGCTCAAAGTCGAGGGCGACGTAGCAAAGCTTCTCCTTAATGTCACGGACAATTTCACGCTCAGCGGTAGTGGAGAATGTGTAACCACGCTCAGCCAGGATCTTCATCAGGTAGTCCGTCAGATCACGACCAGCCATGTCGACACGGGAGATGGCGTGGGGGAGAGCGAAACCCTCGTAGATGGGGACAACGTGAGTGACACCATCACCAGAGTCAAGGACGATACCGGTGGTACGACCGGAAGCGTAGAGGGAGAGAACGGCCTGGATGGAGACGTAGAAGGCGGGCGCGTTGAAGGTCTCGAAGACAATCTGGGTCATCTTCTCACGGTTGGACTTGGGGTTGATGGGGGCTTCGGTCAAGAGGACAGGGTGCTCCTCAGGAGCGACACGGAGCTCGTTGTAGAATGTGTGATGCCAGATCTTCTCCATGTCATCCCAGTTCGTGACAACACCGTGCTCGATGGGGTATCTGAGGGTGAGGATACCACGCTTCGACTGTGCCTCATCACCAACATACGAGTCCTTCTGGCCCATACCAATCATGATACTGCGTTGAAAATGTCAGTGACCATGATTCGAGCTAGCGCAACAGCTCAGAATTAGATGAGGGGGGATTATTTACCCATGGTGACGGGGACGACCGACAATGGAGGCTATCTCGTAAGTTAGCATTTAATTGATCAAATTAAGATGTCGCGCACGATGTTTTAGGGAGAGGATACCGCCGCTAGGGAAGAGCCACCCGACGCAAGGGCAACAATTGACACATCCCCTTGGCGACAACGTGCACAGTGACATCAAGGGATGACATATGGTAGGAGGGGTTGATTCAAATGTCTAGCATTATGGGATGAGGGGTTGACTTACGGAAGACAGCACGGGGAGCGTCGTCACCGGCGAAACCGGCCTTGCACATACCCGAACTACGAACCAAGCGTCAGCACGAGATACAAATTATTGCGTTCATCATCTCAAAGAGCATTCTCTCTCTGCGTTGCATAGAACGACACCCAAGTGAAGCACTCCGAGAGGGGCAACTGATGCCAGCGCTCGAAGGTGCAAAAGGCGCCATTTGAGCGACCGACGGTCAGGAGGTTCAGGAGCGGCATTCCTTGGATAAACAGAGTCCAGGTCGAGAGAGAACCATCAATAATGCTGAAGATAAACAAACGTACCCATTGTCGATGACGAGAGCAGCAACTTCTTCTGTAGATTGAAACGGCAATTGTTAGTTGTTGTCCACTATGAGGGTGTAAAGCAAGCGAGCAGGAGGGGGGTGGTGGTGGTGGTGGAACTGGGGGGGGGTGTTTGGTGGCAGGGAACCCAAGCAAAGCTGTTGAGGTGTCAGAAACAACGTACCTTCCATGGTGACAGAAATAGGATTAAGACGAAAACTACAGAGAAGAAAAAAAAGAAAATTAAGAGAAGAGGGAGAGCGTTAGACGATGGAGGGGAAAAAGAGATAGAGGGGAGGTGGATGGGAAAGTTGAGTTTGAGTACGTAAGTTGGGAAAGGATGGTTGTGTAGGGGGAGGGAGAAGTTGGAGCGAGAGAGCAAGAGAGAGTGAAGGAGAGAGAGAGAGGAGAGGAGAGCGAGAGATAGCTGGCTGGCTTAGCGGTAACTGTAACTTTGTAAGTAAATGGTATTGGTCGGGGGCGGAGGAGAAGGAGAACGGGAGAGAGGGGACTAAAAGGGAGTGGGCTAGTGGACCAAGTAAAGAAAGCGAAGAGTCAAGAGGCTGAGCTAGTCCCAACTACACCATCCAATCTTAATACTCTTTACTAAGATTTATATTGTTATGACGATGGTGATGTTGATTCTTTAAACCAAACAGTTGGAACGAGAGTGACGATGTTGGTGTTTGAATTATGAGGCAAGAAAGGGTCGTCGGGTTTGGTGCCGCTTCGTATAGGAGGCTGTCCACCGCCACTGATACCGTTATCAAAGTATTTATACCTTAACAACAGCGAGAGATCATGAAGAATATTGAGACCACAAAGGTGATGCCTATTTGAAGTTGAATTTATGATAATCAGATAGTCCAGAATACTGTTGCCTCTTCTGATGATGCGGCTGCTGATGAAATAATGCTCAGTAGAGTAAGGCGTCCAACGCCGTATTCCATGGAAGTCTGGAAATCCCTAAGGCAGAATCATTTCGAGTATCCGTACGTCCTGAAGGAAGCATTTTGAGCACAGTGAGTGGTAACGCTTAGGTGGCCTTTCACGAGGCCAGGAGGATGGCAAAAACAATTGCGCATGCTTCGTGGGGCTGATCCCAATCCAAGGACCAGAAATAGCTGTCAACGCCTCAATAATAATCATAATCGGAAGCTTGGGATATGGTTCCTCCTGTCACTGGGCGGACCAGAAAAAAGGGTTCCTCATCCCATATCATCGAAACCCCTAATTCTGACTCCCGGATGATGATCTAGGCTTCCACATACCATTGTAATAATATGGAGATACGGAGTACCCTCTTCTATTTGATAGCCTGATGAATAATGGCCATCGCAATAAGGTATGCTACATAACCCTAGTGCATTTACTAGGATTGGTTTTTCTCTTGATTCTTTACCGAGAACCCCCTGTAAGATTCGGTCATAGCAGTCACCATTGCAATGAGAGCGGAAGAATCAGCCTAAGTGGCCGTCTACTACTACTACTGTTTAAATACATATGTGCAATGGTAATACGGAATAGTCTCAGGCCCTGTTATGATTGACTCCATGTGCATGAGTGCCTGATTGACCCCTCTGGAATGTCAATGATCGTCCGTATTCTCCTATCATCCTGGAGAGAAGGAGATCTGGTCCTGGACTTACATTCTCACCGCCTTTTGGGAGGACTTCCAGATCCTTAGCACGGGGCAACATTGAAGGTTCAGACTCTTGTCTTACGCATCTAGTACACATAAATTTTATGAGGATCCTGGAGAGGTACACTCAAGAAATCTTTTCGCATTCCAGATTCAAGGAATAGCCCTCGGGACAGCTCGTGGCCATATCAGCTGTCAGCACTCAGCCATATCTCATCGCGGGGTTAAGCGGCGGATGGCGGGGCAGCTTACAGAGGAGCAGGCTAGCAGCCATCACAGTGTCCTATATTAATGATCTACGGCTAAGGTACATTGTTATCTTAAAACTATGCCTCTCAAATGTCAAGCGAAAATGTAGGATTCCCTCAAACAATAATAGATCACTTTATGCAACTATTCTACTTGTGTCATGCTGTGTGGATGTGGAAGCGGGTGGAACGTCCATGAATCATCTCGATTCGTCAGAACTACTAGAGAGGTACTCGGTACAAAATAAAGCGATAAGAAAATTATCTGTGACATATTTTCTTCATCATAGAGATTGCATTACATTACATTCAATTGAATTTCACTTTGGATATCTGCGTATATCGTCCACATACATCATTGCCATATTCTGAGCACACTCTCCAGCGACCTCAATTTTCAACCCTAGAGCAAATCACTCTCAGATCGTCACCATGGACCCCAACATGAACAATCTCCTCAAATGGAGTATCGAGAACTCAACAGCAGCCCGGCAGGTCGGCGATTCCAATGATGCTGCTCCCGCCCCTACCTCTCGCAATCTGGACCCTCAGGTGCTCTCCGCTCTGTTCGGCGGCCCCTCAGATGCCGACCTCATGAAAGCCGCCATGGAAGCGCTTCACTCGGACGAAGTCGATCTCGAGAACAAGATGATCGCATTCGACAACTTCGAACAGCTCATCGAGTCCATCGATAACGCGAACAATCTGGAGCCCTTGGGTCTGTGGACGCCACTCGTGGAACTGCTCAAGCACGAGGAAGCCGAGATGAGGCGCATGGCCGCCTGGTGCATCGGAACCGCCGTGCAAAATAACGAAAAAGCGCAGGATAAGGTATGTGCTTCTCCCTGCCTGTTTTACTGTGGAGAAAAATGCTAACGAGTGCATCTCAGCTCATCGTTTTCAATGTCCTCCCAACCCTCGTCTCCATGTCCACCTCGGACCCGGCACCCGCCGCTCGCAAGAAGGCAGTGTACGCCATCTCTTCCGGAATCCGCAACTACCAACCCGCCATGGACGAGTTCGTCAAGCACCTTCCCGAAGGATATACTCGCGGAGAAAAGGTTGATGCCTCGGATATGGATGCTATCGATGCCTTGTTGGACAAACTCCGGGCTCACCCATCTGAAGTCTCCGCGTGACCTACGTCCACATTGAAATCATACATATCCTCTTATTCGCTATGAAGCTATCACACGTGTGTACTTCACGACCGGATGAATGGCTCCGAATAGAGGCAGCAATATCGCCATTCCTGCCGCCCGCCATTGCTGCGCCTGTGCATGGCCCCGCGTGTCTGGGTCGGTGGGCAGCCCCCGGCTCGGTTGTATAAGGTCATGGGTAGCTCCTCTTCGAGCGAGCTATACTTGGCGAGGTCTCATCCTCCTGCTGTATCCGCGAAGTCAAGCGTTGAGCATGACTCCGCTAGGCTGCTATGCTTGCACTTCCGACCTCTGCGTCGAGGGACGAAGCTTACATGTTGCCTGATTGCAGGTATCACCAATGTGCTACGTGCATTGTACGTGTGCACGGAGGATATAGATCAATAGATACGAAAACACGATTTAACTTTCCTTTTGCATCAGCTTGCTTAATCTTCACTGTTTCAAACGATGTCTGAAAGCTCGCTGCCTATCCTTAAACTAATGCCTATAGCACTGTATACATGCCAATAACCATTTTCAATGTGCTACATTCTACGCAAGCAAGTTCGTGATCTTCGAAACTCCAATTCTAGAACAATTCATCGAGTATAAACATAGACATAAGCATAGGCATGACAGGCTGAAAGTACAGAACCCTTCGAGTACAAGTGCGCCAGTCCACGGAAACCAAATAGCATATAGCTGTGACGCACTGGACATGCTCCTCCTCGCACCCAGAACACATGAAACAACGCACAAAATCCAAATCAGTCCATGGCTACAACGCGAGGTTGTAGGTGTAATCATCCTCTATGTTCTGCGAGATCCATAGAACAATAGTACTGTCGCAAATCCGTCAGCAACCGATCAACATCTGCTCGGAAAACACATCCACAAACCTTAGCATGACCAAGCCATTAGCGATGACGTTAGCGATCCCAAAATACAGCGTCGGTAACGGGTACTGCTTGATCAGATATTTCAAGACCATGACCGTCTATTCCAGTCAGCATTCTCAGTCCTCGAAGTCCACAGCAGTCACAAAGAAAAGAAAAGAAAAGAGACGCACCACACTCCCCGCCAAACCACCCGCCAGAAGCGCAAACCCCAGGAACAGCACAAACCGCGCCTTCCAGGCCACGCCGCTCCCGCTGTAGCTGAAGCTATCCGCCTGCAGCCGCGACTTCTCAATCGAGTTGATCACCAACATCCCGAGCGCCGAGCAGATGCCGGGAATCCAGTCGACGAACTTGACGTGTACATCTGACCCGTTGCGCGAGCTGTGCGAGAATGCGGCGGCGTCGACGAGGAAGAAGAATCCGAGGGAAAACTATCGCAATATATTGTCAGTCACAGTCACTCTTGTGCTGGGTTACGTTGCGTTGAAAACCTGGGGTCTAGCTCACCAGAGCTCCCGACGTGTAGACGCCCGCATTGCGGACGGTCGAGTTATTCAGCCATTCGGGCTTGGACCATCGGAAGAGACGGTTGTTGGAAGCTTCCATTGTGGAATTTTGTTAATTCAGAAATGTGGGATCGAGGAGCTGTGCGATGGCTCCAACGTAGACGTGAGAAGTATGTATATTTGCTCGATCGACATCCGCATGCTATCTGGGGTTATGATGCAGTCGGTGTCCGGGGCTCGGAGATTCACTATATCCGACGTATTGCGTAGCGCATGATGCATCCTCGCCTATTCCATATCTATACCTCTAGTAGCAAATAACGGGGTTATGTCGCCAGGGCATCTGAACAATCATGTCTGACTTCGTTGAATTTACTTGTGCGAATACTACTGTAGCGAGTCGGCCAGGCGTTACAAGCCTACAGAACAACTCATTGAGGCCCGAGTCTAAATGTAGACCAACTCATTGCTTCAAGATCAATTATTCATGACTTCGTATCTCATTAATCTGTACCAGACAGATATCAATGCTCTTCACAGAATAGTCTCAAGAACTCGTCTACATATGTCATTGCCTTTTCTTTGTCTAGCAAAGGCGGAAGGTCCTTTTCGCACCCATCGGTACCGGGGCATTGCTTCAGATACTTGCGGAGGGCAAACGTTGATGCGCGATAAGTTGCATGATACATCGCCTTGAACTCATCTTCGTCGGTACTAGAAGTTACTCCTATCTCAGTGGACAAGTTCATATCGGAATCGGTCCCATGGTCATTTTTGGCTGTGGTGGTAGGTCGCGATGAGCGATTGAAGCCGTACAATCGCATGCATGTCAAGATCGTACGAGTGATGGTATTTTTATTGTCGGAAATAATGATTTCTGCATCCTTCGGTGTCGCAGAAGGCTCCAACTTGTCGTCCGAAGACGATAACGCCGTCGACTGTTCCCTTCGGGAGGCAGACTCCAAGAATGGATTCGGGGTGCTCTTTCGCGAAGTAAAGTGACTTCTGCGGCTGCTGGGTCGGGACTGTTCATTTCGAAGATCGGGCGGTCTGAGGGGATGCAGATTGGCTCCCATGGACATGGACCGTGACCGCTGAGAGGCTATCTTTTCTAATAATGGCAGCGACGGTTCCTCGGACTCACGTTTGATTCTGAAAGTCTGCAGATGTTGGGAAGAATGAGAAAGCGAGCTGGCCATCAACTGGGACACTGCCTCCCCTCCTTTCTGTCGCACCTTCTTGTGGTGCTGAGCAGCTGTCTCAAACAGCGTAGCAACTCGTTTTCGTTTGGGACTGGGTGACCGGATGTCAGGAAGAAATTCAGCAAATCGTCCATCGCTGACGAGCCCGTCCGGATCTTGCGGAGGGGAGCAAAGAGCCTGACTCTTTGTGATGAGGGACGAAGAGAGCGGGGTCGCATAGATTCTCAGTTCCTGCTTATGAACTTGAGATGCATACTCATACGGCCCGGGCGAAGACGAGGTAGGCGGAGTAGGTGGCCGTTCAAATGAGGCTGCGCTTGACAAGACACCATGGACCAATAAGTCTGTTGTCGGGAGACCAGAGGCCTTGGTTCCAGATGGTCTGTTGATACTGAGAAGGATTCCAACCGGACATTGAAACGTCTGGAACTTTTCTAGTTCCTCTTCCTCCAACCATATGTTGCCCAGCAATTTGCTCTTAAGCCATTGTGATGTTTCGATGTCAGCTGTGTGTAATTCAAGGCTCGGTCCACTTCTCGCGTAAAAGGGTATCAGTGCGGGATTAACGAAGCAGCGAAAGGCCAAACTTGAGTCTTTGAGTGTATCCGATTGCCAATTCGACGTCGGGTCGATCAGACGTAAACCTGTAAATTCGATAGTGAGCAGCGCGCAAAGCAGAGGGCTAGTCGCGTGAAGCCGTACCTCGAAGCTGAGATTGCCTGTCCAGCGCGATAGATCCAGACCAGATGTCCATTGTAGAGTAATATATGGTCCGATCACATATCTTGTCAATGTGAAAATTCGCTAGTACAGATATAGGCGCACTTTTGTAGTTTGCTGTACCTCTCTACTCGGAGGTCTCACTTGCAACACGACGCGCTCTGGATACCGGCGCGAGGTCACGTGCTGTCTCCTCCGTCTATGTATACTAATTAGACGGCATGGCTGTATGGGAAATTATATCATGCTACCAATATTGGGCAAAAAATACAGCATGAAATCCAAAAGGATATCGAAGCTCAAGCTCAGCCGGGGTTATTATCCAAGAAATACCGTGGCAATGCTCTATATAACTTCGCATCGGCTATAGTACACCGTTCGTATCGCTGACAAACGCAAGGTCAAATGAAACAGGCTGCAGTTCATGAAATTCGCATAAGAGTAACCGTAGGTCAAATCACGCAGGAAAAAAAAAAATCGTCAGTGGTGATGAGCCAGTGCCCTCGGACTTCACAGAGGTTTATGAACGTTCTGCTGAAATGGTTTCGAAGAAAAGTATCCGCCACCGAGCGTTCCCCGTTGCAGCTGACGCTTACGGAGTTCAAAACTCCTCTTGCTCCTTGAAGAACATCGAGAAACTGATAATAGTGCCGTAAATCAGAAGACCTCCGAGGATGGACATGATCATGGCAGGGAGCTGGATAGCGCCGCTATGCGCAAGTACGGCCGGCAGGGCTAAAGTCATTTTCGTTAGACACCAGTCATATAGCAAAGATTTGCAAAATAAGGATATTCCATGAAACACAAATGCGACAGAGGAAAGAGGGTTGCAGTAGCCTCAATAACTCACCAATACCCATCAACACCAGAAAACCAGTCAAGAAACGCCCAAAATCGGCTACTGCGTTGCCAGAACTGTCCATAAAATCATCTGGATTGGCGCATCGAGCGCAAATCCAGTTCGGTAGAGGAGCGATGACATATGTCGCAACCACAATCAACGGAAGGAAGTTGTGCCAAAGAGCGGAGGAGAGGATGACCAGAAGAAAGCCAATGGCAAGAACCTAAGCAGTAAGAATATTAGGTCAGTTACAATGCGCCACCAAACAATATTAAGTACTGAGAAGACTCACAAAGGAGAGGGCGATAATAGTCTTAAGACCTGCCATCATGATTGCGGAGATACAGGACCTCGAAGGCCCAAGGCAGGTGAGAGATTAGGGATTCGTTCTGCGTAAACAGAGCCAACAGCGGCTTGTCTCCAGATATCTGATATGGTCAAAATCACAGACACGGAGTTGTCTGCATAGAGACGGTCTGTCGTTGATTTGAGTGATAGGCGTGGGTTGGTAGCGGCAGAGCTGCAGCTGTGGGGGTGACGTTGGCGATGGAGCATTAGCAGCCTCAGGCACACAGGCCCGAGCTTACCCAGCAGGCGGAGAGCTTCCCTTACTACTGCTACTGCTACTAACTGTTGCTGGAGGTCACCGCGTCAGTCGCTCACTGCCTGCTTGTCTACCCCCCCTGCATCATCAATCTTTTCCCATCTCTTCCTGTTGCTATTGAGCTTTACAGGAGCCTATTCTACCAAGCCGAATTCTCCTTACTACAGTCCCTCCTCAACCATAGTCCGCAATCATGTTCAGAAACAATTACGACAACGATGCGGTCACTTTGTAGGCCCACCGAGCTATCCCATCCATGATATAAAGCTTCCTCTTAACTAATAAACCATTGATTGACAGCTCCCCGCAAGGCCGGATATTCCAGGTTGAATATGCACAGGAAGCAGTCAAGCAAGGATCAGTTGTCGTAGGACTTGTCAACAAGACACATGCCGTGCTGGTCGGTCTAAAGGTTCGACTGTCTTCAGATTTACTTGCTTCCATCGCAGAGAATAGCTGATATGCTAATACGTTTATTTTTGCTACTAGCGAAACGCCGAAGAACTATCCTCCTATCAGAAGAAGATCATCGAAGTTGATTCCCATATGGGCGTTGCTATTGCCGGTCTGGCATCGGACGCTCGTGTGCTCTCCAACTACATGAAGCAACAGTGCCTTGGTTCCAGAATGACTTACGGCCGCCCTCTGCCAGTGGATCGTATCGTTACTCAAATTGGCGATCGCGCCCAGACCAACACTCAGCAATATGGCAAGCGACCATACGGTGTCGGTCTGCTCGTTGCAGGTGTTGACGATGCAGGACCTCATCTGTTCGAATTCCAGCCGTCCGGCATGACTCAGGAGATGCTTGCTTGCGCCATCGGGGCTCGTTCGCAAATGGCGCGGACTTACCTGGAGCGGAATCTGGACAAATTCGCCGACTGCAGCCGGGACGAGCTGATCAGCCACGGGCTCCGGGCTTTGAAAGAAACTTTGTCTCATGACAAGGAGTTGACGGTTGACAACACATCTGTCGGAGTGGTGGGTCTTGCTGGAGAAGGGGATAAGCGCAAGGTCGAGAGCTTCAAGTTATACGATGGCCAGAGCATCTCACCGTTGCTGGAAGCTCTTGAGCAGACAGAGTCCGGGGAGACGAAAGAAGAGGAGTCGATGGAGGTCGATTCATAGTTCTCGAACTTTAACGCCATAGATATGCAGCTTGATCTGGTCTCATTGCATCCGATGCTTATTCTATACTCCGGCATCTTCGGTAGTAGGAGCTGACTGTGATATGGTTGTGGGATTTGGTCCATCATGGATCACGCAAAACTTAATGTCAGCAATTCGTAATATTAGTATAGTAGTGTCTCTTCTTTTGCATCTATCCTCTAGGTCTATTTCATCCCAACAAGTACCGGATAGTAGTTCTTGAGCCGAAGATAGTGCCCACAGCAATTCGCTGAACTGAACTCACTCCTGGCCCCAATCCAGGTCCATCCTGCCATTGCTAACCCGGTACTCCAGCAGCTTCGGCAGAACCTCGCGAGGATCCTTCGCCTCGACCAGGATCTTGCCATTGTCTGCACCAATATACCCCTCCTTGACAGCACTCTGCACCCACGACAACAACCCATCCCAGTATCCATTGACATTCAGCAACACAATCCCCAGATGGTGAATTCCCAGCTGATTCCACGTCGTCATCTCCATGACCTCCTCAATAGTCCCAAACCCACCCGCCAGCGACACAAATCCCGACCCAGGCCCCCCCGCCATAACCTTCTCAGCCATAAGCCTCTTCCGCGTATGCATATCCGGCACAATCGTCGTAGTCCCGTACTCGCTCTCCCCCAGCAACGCCGTCTTATCAAGCGGCTCCTTGATCGTTCGCTCCGCGCCCTTCCCGCTGCGCTCAGTGGGCTTCTCTTCCTCCCGCTTAGCCTTATTGTCGTAGCCGGGTTCAACGCGCACGAGCGCCCGCGGGATCACGCCGTGCACGGCTTGCGGGCCGGAGAGCGAGACGAGCGTGCGTGCCAGCTCGCCCATTAGCCCCTTTGTGCCGCCGCCGTAGACGAGCTGCACGTTGTTCTTGTGGAATTCGTGGGCTAGCGCGCGGGCGGTTTCCATGTGGATGGGGTCGTTGCCTGCGACTGAGCCGCAGCTGTAAATTGCATTGTGTTAATGGCATTTCCATGGATGGCGGGGAGGGGGGAGCTTACAAGACGCAGACGACTGCAGGCTTGTCTTGTTTTGTAGAAGCCATGGTGATTGCTATCGCTAAGGGTTGTCACAGATTGAAATCTGTGCTATAATGCTATGAATGAAAGGAGATGTGTTAAGTGTAACATTAGGAACAATCGTCATAAGTGGGCGACAATCGATATATCTTGCGGGTAAGCAAGGCACAGCCCAGGAACGCAGATCAGCGAAGACTGAAAGGTCAAAGAACCTTCCTCATTTTATTCAGATAACATTTCAAGAATTTGATCATGTTTATGATTATAGGCAATTGCTGTCCATCTTTTCTTCGTTGCCTTATAGATAGATAGGAGTCATCCATCTCCAAGCAAACAGTTATAGTTGCGGGTTTGCGATAGGCAGCCTGCTATCACTGCTTGATCAAACCCATTTTGGATGCAATCCTCAGCATTTTTGTACTGCCGTCGTCCTAACTTCAAGTCTGGCAGAGTAGAGCTATACTTGCTTTATTACGGAGGTACAAATACCTCTAGTCGTATCAATATAAGTCTAAGCCATCAGTCATTGGGTATCTTGTAGACGTCTAATACAATAGCGGGCATGTGTCAACCGCCAACTCGGCCTTTTTTCTTCTTTAATCTGCTCTCATCAGAGCTAGATGGAGTGCCGACCTTCTCCGGCCCCTTTCCTGGTGTTTCCACTCTCACCAATGGAGTCCCTATCTTCGTAGGGATCGTATTTGGCGGCTGTTTTGCTGTTGCTGCCCCTGTCCGATCTACGTCATGGGCCTTGGACAGGATAAACGATCCAGGCTCGCCGACCAGCGGACTCTCATCCATGTACTCGTCCTCATATCTGAGAAACAGATTCAGCGATTCAGCGAGCGTCCTCGTATCCTGGAATGTAGAAGCAGTGTTCCCCGTCTGCGACCCCACCAGCGGGACTCTGGCCGGATTCTCTGCATCGGGCATGGGCGTGTTCTCCTTGCTCTGCTGAGCCGGAACGCCAGCTTGGCCTGCATCGGTCGGTTTCGGAGCTGGTGGTAGATAGGTATGTCCATGAGCCGGAGTGAAGATCGGCAGCGTCGATGCGGTTTTCAGTAGTCTGGTTAGGGATGTGACAGCAGAGAGCTGATGCAATTCGTCAGCCGTGCCCTCCACACGCTGGAGAAATAGAATGATGAACGTACAATGCGGTTACCAACGACACTTGCAACCGAGGGAGCCATGTAGATACAGTCGCCCACCACAAAGAATGTCGACAGGACCACCACCTCATCTTCCTGACCAGCGCGCTTTCGCCGCATCTGCTTGCGAATCACCCATACGTTCGAGGGCTCGTGAGCGAACTGAGTATCTGTCTGCGCAGCGGCTTGCAACGGATCGTAAGCGACGACGAACTCCAGGCCTTGCATAGTCCGCAACCGCCCTTCAAAGGCTTCGCGCGTCTCGACGAAATGGCGAAAGGCTTCATTGTAGTTGGCCTGGATAGCGAGGGAGGCGTTATTCGAGGTAGCATCGAAGAAGGGTGATTCTGCGAAGTAGAACAGGACTGATCATTGCTCATCGTGTCAAAGACTTGGTTCTGAATCTGCAAGCTAGCTGCCCTTACTGTTATTCGAATGCAGAAATCCTCCCATCATCTGGACGTGCGGGGGAGACCGCCAGAGAATCTCCTCTAACGAAGCATCCTGAGGACCGGCCATTGGATGCTTAGACTTCCAGAATAGACTAAAGCTGTCGCAGGAGTAGAGGTCGAGCTAAATTGCAGGGAAGCTCAATTAATTGTCTTCCCAGGGATCACTGGTATGACCACTAGGTTGACCAGTTGATAGCTCTCCGCAAAGATAAAAAGCAATGTTTGGAATGTTTGCAGCGTGTCATAATATTCAGTACGAGTACCTCTCTAAGGCCTTGAGTAGTACAGATGGTCATAGGACTGCAAGGTCCTTGTGAAAGAAACAAGGCAGAAACACTGGATGAGTATGTATATATATTTGTCTAATGCCATATAATTCTTCATGAGGTATCTCCAAGTAACCTAACGCCGTGCCCCAAGTCCCCCACGCTGAATGTTGAATCGACCTTTATCGTCTAATGCAAATCGCTGCAAATGTTGAAGTATTCACCTTGGGTACCCATAACATCATTACAAGCAAGAAGAAGAAGAAGAAGAAGCGCCGCTATGGGTTAAGCGGAGCGAAAATCCCACAGACCGTACGCAACTTGGTTAACATCTCATCCCATTCCCCTTCGGGAGTACTCAGAGTGGTCACAGCTCCACCGGCGCCAATTCGCCAGAGTTGTTCGTCATCTTGCTCATTTGAGCAGGTGAAAGCTGTGCGGATGAGCACTGAGAAGCTCCCTCCGCCACCGAGGTCCAGGAAGCCCATGACGCCCGAGTAGACCCCACGTTTTCGGTCCTCGATTGAGCTGAGGTGCATGCATGAGCGTTCCTTAGGAGCACCAGTCATCGAACCGGGCGGCAGACATCTTTGCAACGCCGTCAGTCCGTATCCGGACATGTTCGAGGAGGGTAATTGCGGCATATCCCGTGCGGCGAATCCGGGCCGATTTCGATCAACGGTGGCTTTGACATGAGTGATCATTTGATAAACACGTCCGTGATCCTCCACTTCGAGGAGTTTTTCTACGTGAACACCGCCCGAGCCACAGATGCCATAGAGGTCGTGGCGGATCAGATCCGCGATCATGAGATTCTCCGCCATCTCTTTCGTCGATCCAAGAATTTCCCTGGCCTTCTCCATGGTCATATCTTCCGTTTTTCTCACAGTGCCCTTCATTGGCTTCATTTCCAGCGTAGAGCTGCGATCCCAGTTGAGGAAGCATTCGGGGCTGCTGCTGACAATCTTGACGTGACCTAGTCGCGCAAAACCACTAAAGGCGGCGGGGTTGTACTTCCTCAAACGCTTGTACAGCTTCCAAGGGAAGCTGGCACGGCCACTCTGACTATCCGGAGAGGGTAACGTAATCAATGTTTCGCCTGTGAGACATAGTTCGTAGGATTCGCCAGCCTCCAACTCAGCCTGACAAGCCTTGATCTGCCTCTGATAGTTCTCCTGGGTTGGGAATTCGATGACGCTCTGCTTGAGGATAGAATCCAAGAACTCTGCCTCGGTGTCGCTGGTGCAGACCTTGCATCTACGTGCAAGGTCCTGTAAAAACTGCTCGGTCTGATGGAGCCATCCATTCGGAAGATCATCGTCAGCCCGTGTTGACTGGACCGTGATTTGACCAGTCTTGTGGTCGACAACGATACTTCTTTCAGTCCACAGCAAGCTGGCGTCGGCAGGATCGTCTCCGGCATGTTTGCTGGCCGGATGAATCTCTGCAGCTGTTTTGGGGCGTGCAAGACAGGCCAGCCCCATTTCATAGGAAAAGTAACCCAGGAAACCTCCCCAGAACGGCACTGTGAGACTTCCCGAATCAACCTTCTTCATATCCATCACAAACCTCAGCGTATCCCAGAATTGAGAGACCGACAAGTATCTCTCGATACTGTTCTCGGTGACTGACTGCCCACTCGGGGCACTTTCTGTCCCATGGCAATCCTGCAGCTTCTCTAGCAGCAGTTTCTGAGTCTCAGAATAGTATTCGAGCCTCCAACTGGTGGGGCTTGGCACCGAGATTATGCTGTGCCTCCCGTTGGATTGAAATAGCACGGTTGGCGAGTCGGGAGCATTCAAGTTCTCGCAGACGACTTCGGCATCCAGACTCCTCGCTGTGAAGGTACGATATGCGGAACAGGAGGAAGTGCTTGCGCTCCAACTCAACATTGTGGACGCGACGTCGGGAAGAGCAATACTACCACTGGCGTAGTGGTTAGGGTCTGGAATAATACCATACCCTCCTCGCCCGGTCTTTTTGTTGTAATTCAGGGACATAGCCCACCATCTTCTGAGCAACTCAGCGCAAGCTTCCCTGTCAGATTTGCAAGACTCAGGGTGGTACTGCACCCCCCAAAGTGGTTTCTTCTGGTGGCGCACGGCCATGGGAATCTGTGTCTTTCCGTCTTCTAGGAGAAACCAAGCTAGAAGATCAAGGTCCTTGGAAGCGAATCGTTCAGCATGAGGATTTCCACTATCCCCCCTTCGAGTCAACTGTTCCAAAACATCCAATTTGGCATAAAGCGAGTGATAAAGGGTCACCTCGACATCTTGCACATTTTCGAAAATGTCCTTTTTCACAGTCTTGATTCGATGAACCTGGCCATGTAGTGGATACGGCAATCGTCCTACAGGAATGCCCTGATGAAGACAGAGACTCTGAAAACCAAGACAGATTCCGAAGACAGGTAACATATCTGCGCCGCTCAGGTTCCAAATATCCTGCATAATGCCGACATCTTTAGCAATATTCGGATCCCCAGGACCAGGGCCAAGCACAACAGCTTCGAAATGCTGCAGGTAATCGACCATGTTGCCGCCTGGCCAGTCGAAGTCGATGGTTATCACCGAGACTTTAACATCAAGCACCTCTTCGAGCATTGCCACAACATTATAGGAGAAGGAATCGTATGCATCAATGTAGAGGACATTCCTTCGAGCAGGAGCATCGACGCTCGAGCCAGACGACTGACCGGCCCCTGAAGCCGTCTCATCGTCGCCTATAAATGGCGCCATATTGCTGTGGCCCGCAGACTCCAACGGTACCCAAGAGAAACACCGAAAGGCGAGTGTCAGAGGGACAAATGAAGTCGAATGTGATTATCCAACACAGAGATCAACAAGTGAAAATGAATCAAGGACGTCAAGAGGTATCTCGTCGACAGCCAGAATTCATCAGCCTACCACCGGGAGTGGCGATAGGTAAATTCTCACACTGTCCTCCTACCTGAGGGGCCAGCTTTTTGATCAGTTAACCATTTCCAAATCCGTCAAAAATAAAGAGAGTTCGGACATAGAAAGATCGCAAAAGGAAAATGATAGAAGAAAATGACAGACAGTGAGTAGATACTCGATTAAAAAAGCACGCGGAAAGAAGAGGGACCTGGAAGTGGAGCGGCAATCAACGGAACAGTTTGCACTGCGATCCTTGGGTCTTTCTCCGATAACCTTCTTCCCCCGAACGGTCCAGCTTCAGTTAATTAAGATGATTGGGAGAGGAAAGGGGAGGGGCAATATTTCTGGATGACTGTGGCAACTGGTTGCTCTGTTTGCTGTATTTGGCCATGAAGACTGCCTGCTTTGCTACTCCAGGCTCTCAAGCTCCAGTTGAAGCCTCTCATATAGGCGAGAAGAGAAGGAAATGAGTCATTGTATTATGTTCAGTTGTATAAGCGCCGAAATGCCATTGAATTATGTAACGTGTATATGTCTATACCCTCAACATGTCTTGGAAACACTCATTACATTCATCAACTCATCTAATGATTTCATTCACTTGAACCCGGCTTTGGCTGGCTCGCATTGGCCAGCTTGACCGCGATCTTGGGGAAATATTGCGCCACGAAGCCCTCACTGTAGCAAGTTAGTCGACTTTCCATATCATCAAGGACAGAGGGTCCTCTTACCTGTAGTAACTGTGGGCGGAGCTATGGTCTCCCACCAAGTTATGGGCCAATTCGTGACAGAGGATGACCCACCAGTATACCATCGATTCAGATCTGTCAGCTGAGTGGTTTTGAAGCAATTCCTTTTCATGCAGCTGCTGGAAGTAGAAATAGTTGCAGAAAATACTGCCAGCTCGGTTGAATGCTATTGTCTTTCCACCAGGGTCGTAAAAGACACTAAGGCTGTCCTTGCGCAGTGAAAAGACACTAGCACATTCGATCAACAGGGCGGCGAACATATTGATTCCAGCACTGTTCTTGGACAGGAATGCAGATCGATCAGCTAGGGTCTTCACGAATAGCACATTGATTCCGCAGGGAAGAGTCGCCACGAACTCCAAGTCATGGCTTGGCTTCTCATCGCAGTAGGATTTTGTCTCGGAGACCTGATTCGTTTCCGGCCGGCTGTACAAGCTCGACGATCCGTGAGGCCGGCAGGCTTGAATGGCAGAGAGCAACTCGTTTTGCAAACGATGCGGAGGATGCACAGGTGCGGGTTCTTCCGGGCGCGGTTTCTGAGGGTCGTCTGCAGTATATGGAGGAGGAGGGGTGCCTGTGAGCTCTGGTGTCCCAGCAGGCTGGGGTGACGGCGACGACTCTCCCCCAAGAGGATTCCAGTTCGACCGGCCACCTTCCAAACCAAATCGTTTGGTCAGGTTGGCAAACAAACCGCGCGGACGCCGCTCCTGAATGGCCTCTGCTGCTTCGGATTGCACATTGCGACTGAGTCCCTTATTGGTGGGCGAGTCGGGAAAATCACCTGGCATGAGAGGTTGACTCTTCGCTTCCGTCTCCCGCTCTTGTGCCTGAAGCTGAGCCTGTTCCTTGGCCCAGGCGGCTTCCCTCTCCTGTAGCCGCTGTCGCTCCTCTTCCAACTGTTTCTGACGCCGATCCTCAGCTATCTTAGCCTCTTGTGCCTTTTGCTTCAGAATCCTCTCCACGTTATATCCTCGTGCCTTGAGTTCTAGGAGGTCAGTCTTCAGCAGCATCTCTAAGGTGAGCGTGGAATGCAGCTTGGGCCGGACGAGGATGAGATGCACAAGAGCTTGACTGATTTCGTATAGGTCGTATTTCCCGGGGCAGATCCAAAGAACCCAAGTCCGTGCGTTCTGGGTGATTATGGCACTCCGTTTCTGGGTGTGCGACACTCGCCGGCCCTTGAGAGACCGCGTGAGCGAGATCGAGTTCACGACCTGCACTTGGAGGTTCTTCTCCAACCACCTGGCGTCGTGGCGAATTGAATCTGGGGATTGATCGTGAAGAAACAGCCTTGAACGTTCGCTGATCAACTTATGCAGTTTAGCTGCTGGACGCTGATCGGGGGCCACGGCTCCCCAGTTGGCACGTTCCTCCACCAGTCCGCTCAATGGAATAGCTCCGAGTGCGGAGTAGAAGTTCTCTAACAATTCCTCTTGCGGTGCAGCGAGTATGTGCTCTTTGAAAAGGTTGAAACTTTGAAAGTCATCCACCACAACTGCATCTTTGGCAGCTGTCAACGTCCATTCCTTGATGCTCTGATCCTCTACCTCATCGTCATCTGAGCCCAGAAGATCCTCGCTCTTGACCTGTCCCTGAGCCAGAGAGGAGATATCTCGACTCGCCAGAAGAAAAGCAGACCTTTTCATCTCATGAAAGAGTTCCTTGTCCCGTCTCAGAACGGTAAGATGCTCTGCGAGACTTCTCAGGAGCTTGAGATACTTGTCGGCACTTTGAAAAGAAGCAGAAATTCTGGCCGGTTCTTTGACTAGCATGTACGCAAGTTCGGTCTTTGTCGGCTCTCTCTTAGACCCGACTGCCATGAGGAAGAGGTTGGCCTCTTGACCAAAATCCACAAAGTCAAAGATGTCCCGGTAATCTTCGCCCTCTCCGAGGTAGCATAGCTTTGGGGCGACGCGACGAATAACCGAACCTTTCTCGACTGTATCCCTTGTTGTGATCGGAACTATTTGTGCATTACCAGTGCGCTCTATATCCCGTGCGCTCAGCTCCGATACTCTCCCAGCAAGATACTTGAACAGCACCCTTGCGTCTCGCTTCGTGGATGGCGGATGACGGATCAGGTGATCAAGGCAACCGGTCATGCCAGCATGTTGCTTGACTCCTAATTTCGAAGCATGAGGGTGAAGGTCACGTCGGAGAATCTTAAAACCAAACAGTGTTGCGCCCTCATCGGTGAAACAATTGCCTGGTGTGCTCAGGTCGCGAGCTCCTTCAATGGGCAGAAACGGAACGCTGACAGCACCGCAATCGAACGTGGCATAACCGTTTGTATGATGCTCGGAAATGTAGTAAGACATTGCTTTCCCGTGCAAAACCCAGTCATCCGCAGCCGCAGCCTTTGCCATAATATCTATCAGCTCAGGCGCAGAGGGAAAACTCCTCAAGCCAAGCATGGTGAGGAATCTCCCTTCAATGCTGCTTGGCTGATATTTCCCCGGCCATTCGAGGATGGGGAGACCTAGGGCTCTGAGGGAATCTTTCGGCTCAAACAACTCGAAGATCTTATAGCGCTTTCCACCTACCGTCTTCAAGTCTCCAGTTCCTTCGGCGGTGCAAATGCTTGTATTCTTGAGTCTTTTGATGTCGTTCGCCGGGATGTCATCGCGGACGGATGCAAGATAACGTATGAGATCAACGTGACTCCATTTTCGTTGATTGTCGCTCTTGCCATCAGAAGCTTGCGGATTATCGAGGAGCCGTTCGAAAATGACACCAAGTTCAACAGTCTTACGAACGCCAAGCGCTGCAAGGAACTTTTCCTTGACGCTATTGAGACCATGAACAACAGGGAGGTCGTCGAATAGCCGTACTGAAGAGAAATACGTCTCAGCAGGTCTTTTCATCCCGACTTTCGTTGGAATGACTGTTTGCGACTGCAACAATGTGACAATCGTCTGCTTCGATGACTGACTCAGGCTGGTATCCCATTGTTTTGATAGCACAGGAAGAACCTGTGCAGAAAAGGACGGCGTCTGCGTTATATCTTGCTCTAATGGGAGAACATCCCTATTACCGGCATTGATGACAAGCCAGCGGATCCAAGGGACTGTCTGGAGTTCCGTCCACCCGAGTGCTTCTAGTTCCTGCTTCGAGAGAGACTTGGTGTATTTGAACGGTATAACTGAGGACGGCACGGGCAGATCAACGGGTATACGTTGAGGATTCAGAAAATGGTTAATGTCCGCAAAGATAACTAGTCGGGCAGGATTGCCGTCCCCATCTTCATCGTTTGCCACTGCAACAGACAAAAGGCTCTGAATCGAGAAAGAATCCAGTTGGCCTGAAGTAGCTTTCCGACATAACCAACCAAGGAATTCGATGACCTGGCCGGACCGTAAGGTACTGGCTTCGAGTTCTCGCTTGATATCCGAGACTGTGACTTCAGTGACCAGCCCAAAATCAGTTAACTTTTTGACGAAATCTTTTGCACCCGACACAAGCTCATCGGGCAGGACCGGGATAGAGTCCATGAAGCTCAAGTCTTTGGGAGCAATGCGTGCCTGATGACTCTGTATCATACCACATGTCGATAGCACCTCTATGGAGGCGTTTTTATTACATGTCCAAAAGGCATCTTCGATGGTTTGACCTAATAACGATGACGGCGTCGACTCACGGAAAACAAATTGATTCGCCGCGTAAATCGCTTCAGGCAAGACTCCCACAATGTCATCTTTTCGAATCTTTGATGACTTGGAAGAGTCGATCTTGGACATGATTCTGGACTTAATCGATGCCATTTCTGCGGACCACGCAACCCGACAGACTATTCCCGCCGCTCGTAACATTTCAAGGTTCCATTTGCTGATGTATCTCGTATTGAGGTCAATACTCTCTCTCTCGACCGTCGGAATCACTGAAGGCGCAGATATGTGAGCGTTCAATCCTGTTGTCTGATGCGTGGGAAATCCTATGAAAACCCTTCCAGCCTTAGTAGGTAGAATTGAGGATAGGATCTCTGATCGTGACGTTGACGCTCCGGATGCAACGTCCGTATCATAGGAAGGCGTAAGTATCGCGAGAGTGGTTCGTTTGGGTGGAGGCTTGCGCGTGGCTCGTTCAAGTTCGCTGCTCAAGGATTGACCGATGGAACACTGGATACTTGCAGTGCTGATATGTAAGAAAACGGATGCGCTCAAGACAGTGGTCAAGTCTCCGGATTCGCTGGTGTTGTCCGGCTTTTCGGCCTTTGCAGGGTTCTCTGGTGTGCTCTGACCGGTGAGACGGGAAAAAAAGGTACGCAAGGAGCCGGTGGTATCCCTCAGTCCGTCCAAGCGAAACACGCTTGCGTTCGGATTCCACTCAACGACACGCATCCAGGCTGCGTCGACTTGAACTACCTCTCGCATGATACCTGTTACCTTCATCAAGCCTTGAGGCGTCTTGGTCTCAATGTCTTTAGGGATCGTAAGATTGACGCTGGGAGCAGTCTTCTTCACGAGCCGCAGGAGATTCCAGTCGTCGAGCCATAATTCTATACTCTCGAGACTGACGAACGTAAGGCTACTAGATAAGAATTGACACAGCTGGATCAAAGACGGAATCGGAGAAGTATCGTTGCGGTAGTCAAGGACAAATGTTGTTTCAGGATTCGACTCTTCGCTTAGTTGCAAGCGACGTGTAAATAGCGCGTTTCCCTTCCAGTAAAAAGCCATCGCATCTTTGCCTGAAGACACAAATGGTTCCTCACAGTCATCAAATACACTGTAAAACCCGACTCCGAATGCACCGATCTTAGTTTCGTCGGGATTTCCATCCGCAATACGTTTCAATCTTGCCCAATCCTTCTCGCTGAAAGGAAGGCCATTATTCGAGATCAAGAGACGCTTGAGGGTATGATGAGATATGGTGTGCTTTAACAAGGTAGTCTGATCGGCGCTAGCAGGCAAGGGTACGGTTGTAGAAGGCAGAGTCTCAAACTTGATAGTGACCTTGGTAGCATTCGCGTCAGCGGCATTCTGGATCATCTCTCGTAGAACGGTCCTGTCCACACTGTGTTAGTACTGTTCTCTCAGAGCCAGGAGCAAGACGGCAACAGTCACTTACCATTTCCCTGAATAGCGGGCGAGGACCTTGGATATCAAGCCCCGTGTGTCAACCGTGACAGCCTCTTCATCGTTACCTGAGCCCATCGTCCGCGCCTTCAGCGCGTTGAAATCGATGTTCTTCGCCATGTCGTAAGAATCAAGATGGCCACCGCATGGATTCGCCAAGCCGCTTCAAATAAAATGATTCCACTAAGGCGCACGTAATAAGGACGCAAGCGTATTAATCTGTCTATACCTCAAATTGGTACTGCCGAGATTACGTGGTCGATAAACATGGATACCTTGACAACCGACGGAATAAGATTGTAACGAGACGCTTCCTGGGATTTGGTCGAGTCTGGAAGCAACAGAATGCTCAGAACAACAAAAAGGCAAACAGAATATGGATACAGAACGAAAGAGAAAGAATGGCAACAAGCAGGAAATATATTATGAATCGGTACCTCTCGCTCTGGATGGCGAACGTCCTCCTTATCGGAGACAGCGGAGTTAGTAGCTTAACCAAGGTTATCGCTTATCGCCACGTGCAAGGGGTTACATAATCATTATTTTCCCATGACAGGAACACTCCGGCGGACCAGGAATACCAAAAGCGCTGTGATTATCGAATCGCAGTGGATGATGTGGATCATTATTATTATTACCTTACTACTATCAGTTGTTGGTGGTTGTTGCTTCGGCCAAAGACTGACCAAAGGTCACTTATTTGTGATCAGGACAGTCGGACTGGCATTTATTTTACCTTCATTCTTTGCGCCAACCACAAATTTTCAAGATTATTTTGTCGTATGATTTTTATGAGCTTGGGTCTCTCCTTGTGGAAGCAGTCCAGAGCATATCGCCGACTGCCTCCCCTCCCGCCTCCTTTCCGATGACAACATGGCCGTGGATCCCCTTTCCCCCATTGCGCCCGCGCGTTTGAGGGCACTGCTACTTCCTGTCGGGAGAATAAAGCGTTCGAGGTTCCTTAGCTTCGCTGCGAGACTACAGGCGGAGAATGTTGTCCGCCTGGGAGATATCAGTCCCAATGCGCGACCCAATCGAAGTAGGCACTGTCGCTTCTTCCGTGAGGAAGAAAGAATACTGCGAGTTTATGACATTGGGTGCAATGATTGACTGATTCTCCTGTTAGATATGTTTTCTCCACTTGCATTTCCGACTGGAATGATAATATATGACCTTACATTTTCCGTCCCTCCCATATCACATCTAGAGTTGTTCCCATTCGAGATCTTCCGAGAACCATTGGTCGTTATTGCTATAGCAGATGGATCCGAGCTACCTGGAGAATACGAGGGCGACCGAATGCAGCCCGGGCTGGACGAACTGTTGGACGGACTGCGCTTGGTCAAGGAGAAAAACACACGGGCTCTGGTTCACCAGCTCGTGATCTTCGATCGTGAGGGGGTGAGCAAGCTTTCGAGTGGTCCCGACGGTATCATGTGGGTTCCCCGGCCTGAAGCGTCTAAAGCGACCACGATAAAGACTGCGTTGTGCGATATCACGTCGATACTGCTTTCTGAGCTTGACGAGTTCGCGAAGACGATTCAAAGCATTCCATTTATTGAATCTCCCAAGGCCTCATCTTGGGGGCCGCATCGTGGCCCAGACTTGCGCGCAAGGCCTGCCGACAGGCTGATACACCGGATGACCCTGCCTACGCATCTCCCATCCCACCCCACAGATGGAGAAGAGACTTCCGTGGCTTCCAATAAGAGCTCGCCTGGTCCAAGCGAGCATGAGACACCTACGACTTTTGATGAAATTACACGGTCTATTCAGTTGGCTAATCGCGCAAGTACCATTGGTAAACCCAACTCCCTGCCAACGTCGAAAGAGCATAGCCGTGATCGAATGTCAGTGAGCGGAATGAGCGCTACTGATCGCACGAAAAACCGGATCAAAGGTCGTACGGGAGTTGTGATCGGGACCCTCTTTCTTCAGACGGGAAGATGGCCAGACGCTCTGAAAGAGTTGGTAGAAGCAGCGACAAATGCCAGGGCAAGCAGTGATTATGTTTGGCATGCCAAAGCTCTCGAGTTGATCCTTCTTTGTCTTCTCATGTTCGCATGGGCAGGCATGGATTTCCAGGTGCGTTCTATACCCTATTGTGCGACTTGTCGACTGCAGCCATTCCACTGATCCCTGTGCCCTAGATACCTCCGGTCTGCTACCCGGTGGCCGATAAATCCTCTAAAGCACTCCAAGGTAGTGCTCTCGAAGTGGGGCAGTCTACAACTGGGAACCGCATTATCTCCCTTCAGAATCTTGCTAATCTCTTACCCGACCTTGCGAACAATATCCTTCACCTCTACGATCGTGCCTCCAACATCACGGATGAGCCGGTGCCCCAGCTTGTCTTTTCGGAGACAGTAATCCGGCTCTCGAGATTGCTGGTAGCCGCGCGAATACGGGATGGCGCTCTGGACGATAATGCTCTGAAGCACATCGTAATGAACGAGCCTTTGCTGCCACTGCATCGGCCAGAGCGTCCTCGTGGCCTGATCATCCTCCGCCAGTCAGAGATTGCGAATTTCCTGTTCCGTGCTTTACCACTCTCCCATAGCTCAGATCTGCCTGCAACAGACACCATACCGATTATCGTTGGAGTCGTGTCTGTACTGAATACGCTTGATCTACCGCGAAAGAAAGCGTTTATTTTGCGGGAATTCCTTTCAATAATAGTTCCAACTCTCGTTCAGGCCCGCAAAATTGGCGCTGCAGAAGTTGGGATTCATCCCGCCGCTGGGTTGGCGTCGCTCAGTGATACAGCATTTGATATCAACGCTCTTGATGTTGGATCTGGTAATATGGAGAGTAGTATGCGTGCTCTTTTGGGCCTCATCGGGGAAATATATGGTGTTCAACCATCCTCATCCTATGAGCGGGAGAAGAAACGTTCCTCGACTGCGAGTGGGACAGAAGCAATTCCTGAGTATGACTCTATCACCGCCATTATTGAGCGATCATTTCGCCATGTGGCTCTGGACAGATATGGTGACCTGAACTTGAAAATAGACGCCCTCAAAGCGTGCATCAACTGCTGCGAGGCCCTGCCTGATTTTACTGGTGTTCTCCGGTTCACATGTGAACTGCTTCAAACCATCCGGGGAGACCTGATGCTTGCTGAAAAGGATTATCAGCCTCCATTCCTGCCGCAAGACGAGCAGGTTCGCCTATTGAACAATATCAAGCGGACAGTCGGCGCTGCTCATAAGCTTGGCGCTTCTGATGTAGAAGCAGAATACTGGGATGACTTCCTCGTGCGTGACGTGCGACTCCTTGCTCTACCTGACCCTAAGAGACCTGTTCGTCGCTCCAAGTCACATCTTGACGCGGTCACGGCCAACGGCGACAAGCCCTCAAAAGACCCATTTTTATATAACCCATTTTCTAAAACAAGCAGTAAAATATCCGAGTCGCTCATGATCGCTGGTGAGCATGCAGCATTCACAGTTACTCTTCAAAACCCCTACGAGTTCGAAATCGAGATCGAGCGGATTCGTCTCCATGGTGAAGGCGTGCCATTAGATGCTGTTGCAGAATGGATAATACTTCCACCACTTTGTCTACAAGAAGTGACGGTTATCGGCAGTGCCCCTACAGAAGGGACAGTTAATGTCACCGGCTGTATTGTCAAAGTTCGATATTGCAGAGAACGCAAATTCCCGATATTCAAAGAATTCTGGAAACCGGAGATTGAAAGGAAGTTCAAGCGGACAGGTCTTGCGGCCAAAAAACCTTTGACAGATCGCCCACTGTCTTGGAGCTCAACGACTTCGAAAGATGGAAAACAGCAGCTGATGAAAGGCCCCGAGACGGCATCTTGTGAAGTCAAAGTCATCGGCCAACAACCGTCCCTGGTGATTGAATCAATGTCATTGTCGCAATCTGCGATAATGGTGCTGGAAGGAGAAACCCAGTCCTTCAACATCACGCTGCGTAACACGTCAAGATGCCCCCTTGACTTCATCACTTTCACGTTCCATGATTCTACTACGAGACAGATTCAGTCCGCGCTGACAAACAAAGACCTGTTGCCGGTAGAAGTGTACGAGTTGGAGCTGCAGTTATCTATGAAACCAACCTTGCGTTGGCGCCGCCAGGATTCTTCGCCAGACGACCTTACCATTGGTGCGGGACAGAGTGCGACATTTTCTCTCGACATCGTTGGCAAACCCGGCTTGCAAGATACGACTGTGCAGATTGATTATTCCCATATTGGGCTTTCCGACGGCCAATTACCGGAGGTGTTCTACACGCGGCAGTTGTTCATACCGCTTACCGTGACGGTGAATGCCAGCATCGAAGTGGCCCGTTGCGACGTCCTACCGTTTAGCAGTGACTTTGCATGGTGGAACAGCCAGGGATTGGAGCTGGACTCTGTCCGGAACAGCACCACTGACAGCGACCCATTTGCCCCAGTGCTATCTCAACTGGGGCGAGGAGCATACGGGCACGACCACTGCATCTTGCTACTTGATTTGCGGAATGCCTGGCCGAATCCTTTGTCGGTTTCTTTACAAGTGAGCGAGCAGCCAATAGAAGAGGTTTCTGCGGAGGAGCTCGCTCCCAAGGTTGGACAGTACACCATCTCCGGAGACCTTCAGCCGGGCCAGATCTCGCGCTTTGTTCTTGTCCTCCCTCGTGTCTACGTGGACAACCCACATGCTTCGATACCGGTTCTGAATACTGGAATCAAGAGGCAGTTCGTCGTGAGTGCAAACAAGCTGACCTTCGAGGCAGAAGCAGCGTCACGGGAAGCTTTCTGGTTCCGGGAGGAGCTGCTCAAGAGGGTCTCTGGCGTTTGGAAAGAAAGCACGACGACTTCTGGTCACAAGGGAGTCATTGACCTAAGAGGCATACGAATGAACGCGCGAATGGTGGACGCCTTTCGGCTCGAAGCCATCGATATCAGCTTTTCTCTGAGCCCCTCCTTTCCGAAACAGAAGGCATCTACCATGGAAGGAATTGATGATGTGATGCGGATTGGACGCTCAAAGTATAAGGTACAGACCGACGAGATGCTCGATCTCACCGTTACCGTCCGGAACCGCTCCTCGAAGCCAATCCATCCGCTTCTCCGGCTCCAACCTAGTCTTCGCCACCAACCTAGTAATGTTGCTCTTGATCTTTCGAGGAGGCTGGCCTGGACCGGCATGCTGCAGCAAGTGCTCCCTATTTTGAACAGTGGAGAAAGCACTAGTGTCACCATTGGAGTTACCATCTTCTGCCACGGAGAATATGAAGTTGGCGCAAGCATTGAAGAAGTGCGAAGCCTGAGATCGACGCCTGGATCAGCGGACGATGCGCCCGCACTACACGATGATGAGGCCATCAGAGACACATTTGGATTAGACGTTACTCGAAGAAGACGGATCTGGCATGCCAGAGAGACATGTGTCATGCATGCTTGTGACTAATAGAGACCCCATATTACTGTACAGATTTGCGGCCCTGCGACCTGGGCGACCCGGTTTGACGACAGCCATGAACACGTGTATGAATACTCCTCAACTTTGCAATTTTGATTGAATGATTGAAGTCGCGTCGCTGCTTGAGCGTTCTCGCTGAGGTTACTGTGGATTGGCCTCTGATTTGAGTATAATCTTGTGGTTGCATTCTTTTTGCATGGGGAGTTTCGAAAAACCTATGCTGCGATGCATATGGTTACTTGTTCTATAAACATTGAGTTCACATTGTACATGCGGCACTCTGGAATGAATATATATAGAGAGAGACAGAGTGATATCATGTATCCGTATCTTCCGTGCGAACTGTAAAACTCTCCTGAGATCAGATCTATAACGCGAAGGCCCCAGCACGCGTTACAATAGGGAATGTAACATACATCTGTACACATGATGGATCTCACATGTTCCCAAGCGGCAAAGTGCTTGGTAGGGTCCGAGAAATCATAATAAACCCTCCAGGCGAGCGCTCCAGGGAGGGGGAGTGAAGCCTTACAATGGCTAGAAGGACTCACAGGCGCACAGTCGCTCAGTCGAATCCTCTCGACAGAGCTGGATTCGCGTCCTGCCTTATTCTTGCCGAGGCGTTGAAATATGTGATAGCAGCAAAGGAAAAAGCCACGCTCGATCAGGTCGCCGTTTCCCAATCCTGCTTGTCCCTGCTCTCCGTTGATGGCTTGTCTTTCCCCGTAGACGAGCCCGGTTGATCGCCCACAGGGAAGCTGAGATACTTCCAGTCCTCGATCTCCTCGATGATGCACTTGAGTCTGTCGCGGATGCTCTCGACCGCGTAGGTTCCCAGGATCAACCTCAGAGGAGGATAGGAGCAATGCCCCAGCTGCCAAACCAGATGCGCCGCCTTGACGGCACTGGCAGGCTGCTTATCACCCAGCCACATCAGCATGCGCTTCGCATGCGCCGCCGGCGCCGTGGGGCTGCTATACGGCTCGCTGGGCTGCTTGACAAAGAAATGGCCGTACAGCGGCAGCGGCGACGCGAGGTTTTGTTCCTTCTCGTTATTGGTGCCAACCATGGCAGCCGCAGCCGTGTCCGAGACAAGATCCCCCACGTCGTCGCGGCGCATATGCCCCGGCTCAACGAGCGTCCCCTTGATATTGAAACTGTCCACCTCGTACAGCATGCTCTCCATCAGGCCCTCCACCGCGTACTTCGACGCACAGTACGGCCCCAGCCCCGGCACGCCCAGCGCGCCCGACGTCGAGCTGAAGATCAGATACCGCCCCGACCGGCGCTCGCGGAAATGCGGCAGCGACAGCTGGATCATGTTGAGCGTGCCGGTGAAATTCGTCTCGAACTGGTCGCGGATCTCGTACTCGTCCTGGTCCTCGCAGGCGCCGATCACGCCGTACCCGGCGCAGTTGGCGACGATGTCGATGCGGCCGAAGCGCGCGATGGTCCGGTCGATGACGCTTTTGACGGTTTCGCGCGCGCGGACGTCGCAGAGCAGACCCAGGCAGTTCTCGTGTTCCTCTTCTAGCTTCTTCATTGATTCGGGGCTGTTCTCGAATGTGCGTCCGACTGCTGCGACGAGGTCATTGCGACAGAGGGCGGTCTTGACGAGGGATCGGCCCATATGGCCTGTGGCGCCGAAGATCTACAAATGTATAAGTCAGCTGCGTATAATCATAAAAGGAATAGTTGTAGAGGACATTTCTCGTACCAGCCATACGAGTTGCTTGGGCGGGTTTTGCGGCCCTGGGGGATCGGTTGTAGAGGGGAGCTGGAGTTTCGGTTCTCGGGCGGCGGATGCAGAAGGGGACAAAGCATTAATGGGCTTGGGTGGTGAAGCATGAATATCCATCGAGGAGTAATATTGATGCTCCGGGATGTGGGAGCCAGGGGAGTCTGTCAACGACATGGCTCCTCCGTGCTGTTGCAGTGGGGGATGTAAAGATGGCGGAGGTGATGGAATCTCCACTGGGAAATCCGGGGTTGACAAACTACGCACGAATAACGGCCATGTTTAACAGGCTGGCTTATTTCCACTGCCAGTAAAGGAATGACTGTTACTTATTAATGGCCAATTCATGAACTGTTGAATTACTGGCATCATCAGGGATATAATAACTATTTACTTTAGCAGAGTAATGCCGAAAATAACCTCCAGCGCCAATGACGAACTGTAAGACAGAGACAATGCGATCGCATCATCGTCCAATCTCTCTTCGAAGCCGTCCAGCGGCTGTGGAAGGGCCAGGCTCAGGCCACCCGCTCACAGCATCGTCCACTTCTTCCAAGAACGAGGTACTGTTGTGGATGGTCGTGCCCCCCAATACCACACGCACTCCAGGTGAGCTGGCGTTGACTTGGGCCACCATCTTGGCCTCTTCGTAGGTTGCACCACCGACCATAAAGATGATGATGTCCTGTGGCTTCTCCCGAATGTGGCCACTGCCTTCGAGGAAGGGGTACTGTAACTCCTTCAATCTGCCTTTGATCAGATTTTGTAGTGTCACTTCAAGTCGCGGTGAGTGTTGTGTGTATACATTCTCGACACCTTTGAGCCCCTTGAAGCGGTCCCGAGCGCCGGAGAATAAAGAAGCTGATTCGAAAAGATCCGAGAAGCCACCCGCAACAGGGGGCGCCTGGAGAGAATGATGATAGGCAAGAAGCTTCGGTATGATATTGACCTTGTAGGAGGGAACATCCCCTGCTGTGACCAAGAGGTCAAGCAAAACAGGAAGGGCATTGGAAGGCTGCTTTTCATATCGGAGGGCATACAGAGCTACCAAGCGGATCTTGTTCTCCGCTGGTACCGTGGGTAGCTGAATGATTCTCTGTAGTGTCTGAAGCGATCCAGTGAGTATTGACTGTGCTAAGCTCTTGAAGTTTCGCGCTGCGACATACCTTGAGGTCATTCGCGTGGTTATCATTGCAGGCCAAACTCTGCTCCAACTCACTCACGTCGAGCAGGTTATCCTCCCCAACTCGTCGGCTGAGCTCGCCGACCAGAGTGACATGCTTGCTCACATTACCCGAGAGTTTGCGAAACTCAGGGTAATCTTCCACGAAGCGCTTCATGTCCGCAATGGACTCGATGTTCATGGTGTTCTGAGTCTTCGTCTGATACTGCTCGACATACTCCTTGATGTTCTGACCCAGGTCTCCAAAATTCTGATACATGTTCTTCTTAAAGAACGGATCTTGGTCCTGCGAAAGGACGATTTCTCGAAGCTCGGGCCGAACGTCAGGTACATTGCGCAGGTCTACTCTTCCGTTGGTGATCCCCAGTAACTCGTGAACCATCGCCTGATATGTCCACTGCGTCAACAAAGGCGTGATGGGGTCGTCTCTCCGGTCTAGAATAAGCAGAATAGGGGGCGTGTCGGTCTTCCTGAAATTGAACAGCTGCTCCTCCTGAGTCACCTGGTAGCGGACCTCTGTAGCTAATTTCTTAGCTAGCAAGCTGTTCTTCTCGTAGCGGATCAGAGGGTTTTTCTTGAGAGCCAGTAGCATGGCAATTACGCCTTCCGTCGCTCGCTGCAAAGCGTCTGCATTCCAGAGATCCGGCGAGTGGCTCCATAATCGCTGGTAAGGAAACCCGAGGTTTAGAGAGCAGAGGTCCGGGTTGATGACAAGGAAGTCGGCAAAGTGCTCCTGAACCACGCGCACCACTTCATGCCCATCTGCTTCGGCCAGTCGCTCCAAAGAAGACTTGCGAATAATATTGCTCAGATAAATATGATACTCTCCGTACTTGGGGTCACGAAGCTCGTCGATGAGGAATTGGATGGAAGTCGGGGACGGGCGCACGAAGCACAGACAGCGCAGATGTCGCATCTTTTCGCGGGCGGCATTGTCCAAGCGATCGATCAGGTATACTTCATGACTCAAAAGGGCTGATTGTGTGATAGCCGTCGATACAATGGGCATCTGTGCATTGTAAGGGTCAGCCTCCAACTTGAACTTTCACCGCACTCGGCGGTAGAACGCAGATCCCACTGTCTCACTATCGAGAAGCAAGATCTTCATCTTGGTTGATGATGAAGATCCCGTAGCCGAAGCAGTATCCCCCGTGGTGACCATCTTGGTGATGTACCCGGAGACTGCAGCAACGACGTCCATGACTGCGGTGATGATGCAGCCCAGAGGGCGCGTTGGTAGGTGGGGGTTGTTGAAATTGATGAAATGTGGATATAGGAACTTAGTAGACCAAGTAAGGTGGAATCAATAAGTAGTAAAATAATCCTACTGATCGATTTGTAGCAGTAGAGTGAGCTGGATGCGTCATAAGACAGAGCACAGGGGAGACCACAAGATGTGTTGAGCCAAGCCATGTGAACTTGTGAAGCTCCTCCTCCCGTGATGATTTCATGCCATGCGCTTCTCTTTCCTGTCAATACCTGATAAATATATCCTTCGCATCCATGTCGCCCTAGATTGGTCCTCCTCCTAGTTACGGATCTTCTCCGTCTTTCTCTTTCTTTTTCCTCCCTGTAAAGACCTTTTCCTGGAAGTGCACGCCAATAATGTTACCTTACATCGACACCAGTATGTGGAAATTCTCCCCACCGCCAGATCCCAACAATTCCATTGCACCGAACTACCTCAGGAAAAGCAGATACTGATGACGAGGATCATGTGTAGTATTCGGCTATCCTGCAAGGCTCACAGGAGCTTCAGTGGACGAGCGTAAGATATCTCCTAAGCTTCGTTCAACATACCTTTAGCTCTGTTGTTAATGATTGTTTTTCTGTTTCCTGCACAGTCAAGCTTATTGCATCATTCCTGCTCTCCTACCCTTTGGCCGGTCTGCTTAAGAGAATCCCCGACGCTCAGCCCTGGAAGAAAAATGTCTTCATTATTGCCGTTTCCTTGTTCTATATGGTCGGTTTATTCGACCTGTGGGATGGTCTGCGCACTATACTCTACAGCGCTGCTGGCACCTACGCCATCGCATACTACATAGACGGCTCGCTGATGCCATGGATCGGCTTTGTCTTTTTGATGGGCCATATGTCCATCAACCACATTTACCGGCAGATGGTTGACGATCCCCAAGCGATTGATATCACTGGCGCACAGATGGTGCTCGTCATGAAACTGTCCTCCTTCTGCTGGAACATTCACGATGGCCGTTTACCGGCAGACAAGCTAACAGACCCGCAAAAGTACGCTGCTATCTCGCACTTCCCCGGCATCCTAGACTACGCGGGATATGTCCTGTTCTTTCCATCCTTATTTGCGGGTCCGTCTTTCGAATATGTGGACTATCGGCGATGGCTTGATACGACGCTTTTCGAGGTGCCCCCAGGGACTGATCCGTCCAAGGTGCCTCCAACCCGGAAGAAGCGCAAGATTCCCCGCAGTGGTACGCCTGCCACCAAGAAGGCTTTGATGGGTCTGGGATGGATCTTTGTATTCTTGCAATTGGGCTCTCTTTACAATAAGGAGATGGTGCTTGGAGAGTCGTTCATGAACTATTCTTTCCTTCGACGAGTTTGGCTTCTTTATATGCTCGGATTCGCCACGCGAACGAAATATTACGGTGTATGGTCTCTTACCGAAGGTGCCTGCATTCTATCTGGACTCGGATACAATGGCTTTGATCCCAAGTCAGGCAAGGTCTTCTGGAACCGCCTGGAGAACATTGACCCCTGGAGCCTTGAGACGGCCCAAAACTCATACGGATACTTGGGGAGCTGGAACAAGAACACGAACCATTGGCTTCGCAACTACATTTACCTGCGTGTGACACCCAAGGGGAAGAAGCCGGGTTTCCGAGCCAGCCTGGCCACCTTCACAACCAGCGCTTTCTGGCACGGATTCTACCCTGGCTACTACATGACATTTATCCTGGGGTCTTTTGTCCAAACAGGATCCAAAAGTAAGTATACTGCCGCTTTCACTGTCTGGATGTCCCGCTCATCTTCATGGCAGACTTGCGGCGTTATATCCGTCCGTTCTTCTTGACTCCTGATGGCGCTAAGCCTCTGCCTACCAAACGCTATTATGATATTCTCAGTTGGCTCGTCACCCAGCTCACCATGACCTTTGTCGTGATGCCGTTCATCTTCCTTACGTTCAGTGCGTCCATTCAGGTCTGGCGCAGCGTGTATTTCTACGGCGTCGTTGGAAACATCCTATCCATCATCTTCTTCGCGAGCCCCGCAAAGGGATATCTCATCCGACGCTTGAAGAAGCGCAACAAACCCCACTTCCCGCGCACTGTCAGCACGGAAAGTATCCAGCAACCGACCCTGGGTCTGCCGAATGACCCCGCTCGAGAAATCGATGATGCCGTCCAGGAAATCAAGGCCGAGCTCGAAGCGCGAAGAAGACGTGGCAGTGTGGTGGGGATGCCAACCGGCGAGGAACTGAAGGCCGCCGTGGAAGACAAGCTTGGTCGGAAGATCTCGTGATGTTCCACCGGTGGTTAGAGGGATGCGGCACGTCGGCAGTAGATGTCGACTCGAGATCCCTTGCTCGATATCATCCTGTGGCGGGACGTTAGTCTGTCACTATCACCATTCAGTTGAAGTCGTCTTGGACGACGAAACGATTAGACTCGCGTGTGAATATTGTTTGTTGTACTAGACTTACTAATTATTTAGATCAGCAGCTTTCTTTGCTTTGTGCTGTGCGCTTGCTTTGCTTGCCTCACTTTCCGGTTATCCTATCTATAATGCGGGTTCATTTTTATGAGCGAGCAGGTGTGAGAGAGGATTGATCGGTATCATATAGCCTGCCGAAGTTGAATAATAATTATTCCACTGTTTTCAAACTCTTAGCATTATGTGCAAGCCAGATCATGCTGCTACAGATTTGAGCCGAGGTGTGTCTGAAGTGTTTTCATTGGGCATGATCCAAAAGGTTGAATCTAGGTCAGGCTCCAGGATGCAAAGCTATGTACATGAGTACAGCACACAAATCTCAAAAATACAAGATGCAATGATATATAGCTCCAAAAAAAAGGCATATATCCGTAATCTGTTCGTAAACCCTAATTATCCCATCGCCTGGTGCGCCAAAAGCGCAAGTGGACCACTGATTTCGCAGTGGGCACATTGAAACACCGTTAACCGAGCGGCAAATTAGGCATGATCAGAAAGAAAGCGAAATTCAAGAAGTCTAAACAAAACATTATATGCATCGTAACGTGTCGTACAGTCGTATCAAGTTGAGTTTTCGGTTTCGGATGAAGGCGAACCAAGCAACCTGCACCGGGAGCAGAAGATGAAGGAGGTCAAAAGAAAATGGCGGAATGGAGACAGTCAACTCCTGAGCACCGAATAATGAAAAGGTCATCGATCCAATCGACAAGGTGAAGGATATCAGGCGTAGCCTGGGGAAATGATAGGTCGACCGCCGGGGTGAGAGTATAGCGCATCGAGCAATTGCATTTAGAAGCCCACTGTGCTGCCGACGACTGCCAGCGTTACCTGGAGGGCTAGTTAGTCGCGGTTGAAAAGAAAGAGATATCCTGCTTAATAGACTTACAACAATGGCAATAATCACCAGCCCTAAAGGAGACATCCATCGATTGAGATTCCTCCACCATCGAGCATTCTCGTAACGTCTTCGCGCAAGCTCATGAAGTCGCATCTTGAGGGCCATCTCAAGTTCGGGTCCGTTCTCGTCCAGCACTGCATCTGGCTTCTCTGGCAATGGGAGGAATGCGGCGATAAACCAGGCTAAAGCGCGCCTTGTGAGCATTTTGCACGATAGAGTCTCAAGCAACAGGTGAACTTACCAAGTGGAAAAACGAACCCCAGGCAAAAGGACCATACTTGCATGTTCCTTCGTCCCAGCAAGGGCTCTGTCCGAGAATCCATAGAAGGCGCGGTCCATGACTTGCCTTTTTGCCCAACAACCCGTCTGTCGGGATACAGGTGCGGTGACCAGCTGTGTCGTAGGCGGTTGTTCGCGGTATCCGATTTCTCGTCGGCCTCTAGGCCTTTGACCCAATGGCTTCGAGGATCGCGGGGATCAAGCGGGGGCATCCAACGCACGCTGCCCATCGTGGAAGTGGTTCGAGCTCTTGATCGGCCTGAAGCTGTTGGAATGGTCCGTAGAGCTTGCGAGTTGGACGTGGCTGGGCGGGCAGTGGGTGGGCGGCTACCGTCAATCACCGACAGCGCAGAGTTCACGGTCTGTCCATCCAGGCCATAGTACATCTTGGCCCAAGTCGGGAGCATGTTGTAGACAAAGCTTGAGCTAGTCCCCGGTCGCTTATTACTGTCACTGCGCAAGCTACTTTTCCTCGACCCCGAAGAAAGACTGCTTGGAACAGCTGGGTTGGTGGGACGAGCTGGTAGATTTGACAGATGGTCCAAATGCTCATCTCTATCTGAGTCGCTTACTAACCACAACGAGGACGATCCCTGTCTCTGGCGGACGAGTGCAGCGGAGGGCCTGGACGGCTCTGCAGTTGAAATTTCGCTGCGCTCATCGGCCGCAGAAGCAAAGCTGGAGTCCAGCTCGGCGGACCACCTAGATGTGACAGTTGACAAATGGGACTTGAAGCGGTCAGAGGATTGGTCAGGGGTGAGTTCTTGGAGATTGCGATCGGACGAGCTGCCAGATTGTGAAGTATCCACCCATGAGCCTGAGGACGAGGGAGCCAGGATTGTGGGATATTGGATAAACACGTTACTATCCACAATGGCCTGAATATCTGAGGGTGGCCCGCTGCGAGAAGATGAAGTAAGGGAACGAGAATGGCTGCGGCCGCGAGGAGCTCGGGTCGAGTTGGAGTTGGATCGCACTGATGGGTGGTATGGAGGTGTAGATCGGAAAGAGTGTGAACGAGAACTCTGCTCCTCGGAAGATCCGTGAGTCCACGGAGCGGCACCAATATGTCTGATCACAGTCCCCATGGAGTTCAAGGATGTCATCGAGTTAGAGCGCGTGGTGGAATCCGGGTTGGAGGCAGGACCAATCCGGACAAAGTTCAAGCTGGAGCTGTCGAGGGCGACAAAGCTGGGACTTGACGGTGGTCCAATGGTCACAACGTTAGGGCTTGATCCGCTCGACGAAGCAAGCTGAGCGCCTGATGGTTGGCGAGACGGTCCTGGAGTCTCTGACACGACGGGTTTAATGCTGGGGGCTGCTGTAGGAAGCACCGTCATGTTCTCGTCGGAATCCCCTGCATCTGAACCCTCCACGGACCTATTATAGGCCGATTTCTCCCCTGGAAGAATTGGCTCAGGAAGAGAAGAATTGCTGGATCTAGGGTCATCTTCCCACATCTGTGAGGGGGTGTTTCCGGGATCAATTGTGGACGATATATCCCACGGATCACCGACAGACTGCTCAAGCAAACTATTATCGGCGGCTCGGCTGGCGTTTGATGACAATGTAGCGGTTGACTGATCAGGCGCCTCGCCCGCGTGGAACTCCGGGTAATGAACATATTCTTGTCCTTTGCCAGGTCGTGGTAACAGGATGTGCTCCGGTTTGGTCGGAAACGGAGTGGCCGAGTAAACATCGTGCGCTTCCTGTTCGTGGTCTTTGTCGCGGACGATCCGCAAGGAGGGTGACGGAGACGTCTCGTTCGTTTGGGATGCACTGCGCTCATGGAGAGCTCTCCGTCGAGGAGAACGATTTGTTGAGGGTCCAGTTGAGCGCATGTTGTTTGAGGTGATTATTTCATATTATCAGCAAGCACCGGCAGAATATTACTGAATTAGTCAAAGTAAGAGGTAACGATAGCGAAATGAGTGTGGAGAACAGAAGGTAATTAAGCCGATCAGGCCGTTTGCCGATGGAAAGTTGAGATCGAAAAGAATAGAAAATTTTGTAGTACTCGATACTGATCGGGTTCGGCCGGTTGCTTTGTCGGTCTGATGAGTGACAATTCAATTGGTGAAGCAAGAGAGGTATGTAGGTATGCTCGATTGCTGTTATTATCGCTGCTTTTGTTGTTATTGTTATTGTTGTTTGTTGTGGTCTATAGCGCTGTGATGCAATAAGGAATGCTTCGATACAACCGAAACCAAATGCAGAATATAAGTCCAATTCAATGGCAAGACAACAAAATGAGCGTATTTGTGACGACGGAAAAGATTCTCGCCAACAGTTGGAATAAGGAGTCAAGCCAGACTGGTGGAGTGAAAGCTAAGTTGAAGAATTGAAGTTGCAAAAGAGCGTTTGAACTGGAGAGACCTAGAAGCACCGAAACGAGTGTCTCTAAAAGAGCGACAGAAAGCACGACGACTGGAAAACGATCAACGAAAACCTGAAACACGGAAAACCCATCAGAATAAGTAAAGCATGCAAGGCTCGAGCAGCGCTAAGTGGGCAATGTCATTTATATGGAATCTCGTTGCTCCGCTGGCGGTGAGAAGCCCGGCCTAAGTGGGCTCTTTAGCCGCAGCCCGTAAGCCATTTCGAACCTGTGGACTGTGGAGGCCCTAGAGGGGGCTGTGGAGTGTGGCAGCCAAGCTGGCAGAATACGGAGACAAACTGACCTTTCGCTGGTTGCTTTTGGCCCTCTCCTGCCAGGGGTATGCAGCTGCACGCTTTAAAGCGCTGCACTGAAACCATCCAATTGGCTGGTGGAAATGAAAAGAAAGTGAAGCAAGGATGATCTTTGTAAAACCGTTTGTCTTTCTGGATAAAGAAAGTTATGTTTGTCTGGAAAAGTAGACAGAGCTAGTACTCCATACTAACGTCGTTTAGGGTTGACAATGAATAATGCCTGGCTCCTGAGGTCTGCACAAATCTCCTCATGGATAGACCGATAGGGAGACCGAAGAGGTTCGCGGCTAGTTCATCTCAGGATAATCGGATTGTACTGTAGATACCAAGAGAGTGGTAACGGATCATCGGAATCTAATAATAATCCTCATAGGTAAAATTATCAAGGAACAGGCGCAAATCATTGTTTCATTTGCTGGAAATTAGACGATTTGAGAGTCATTTCCCTCGGTGATGATCACTATATTCGGTGGTCGAAAGTCGGACACGGGCCATGAGTGCGACGATAGGGGTCGGATAAGGGGAGCCGATGAGGACAGTAATTCACCAGACGGGTATTGCCATGTTTTCGCAATCTTCGAGCATTTGCAGGTTGGTCCTCCGTAGCAGATAGCGATCAGCTTCCAGAGTCCTCCAGGGAACTACTTTGTATTGGCTGCAGATATATGCAAGGTACGGAGTAGTACCACTTGCTCTAAGAAAGCGTGATCAAGTAGCGTATGCAGCCGCAGGACATCCACCTGTAAGTCGGTAACTTCCTGTACACGAGAGAGACTCGTCACGTCTAAGCCTCCACGAGGGCAATACGTCTTGATTATTGTGGACCTGTGGTTGCAAAATTGCCGCGGCTGTGGCCGATCTCACGACCCACGAGGAGTCCATAGAGTCCGAGATCTTGACTTTCCAGTTCTCGAACCTCGAGGACTCGAGATGAGATTAGACAGGTAGCCTCGAAATGAACTATGGGTCGATCTGCTCCGTAGTTGATAGCTTCAGGAAGTTCAGTACTCCGTAATACTAGTTCAACTACGGAGTACGGAGTAAAGCGCTTCCCCTGGTCTCCGATGATTCAAGGTCCTAGAAAAAATCGGGAATTCTGATTGGCAGCCGCATCAGCAATTTGATCATTCTTGCGATGGTAAAAGTCCAATAAGGGCGCTGTTTCAGAAGGCAGATTGCCAGTCTCGAAGCGACTAATTTAGTCCCATGCAGTAAGGCTGCCAACTCACCGGTGGATCTTGTCTACCGATTTAGCTTCCTCGAGTTACCACTCTTTGAGACACTTTCGAGTCTGGAGGAGTCGAGTGACTTAGTCAACTGCGGCCATCCAAATTCAGCACACTTATTTTGACGTCAAAGCTGGACAAAAGGACCAAGTGTATGATCCGGATCCCACAAGCACGGTGAGCACCAATGTCGTAGAGTCGTTTACAGAAAGTACAGTGGAAGCGGACAGTGGGGGAGAGATCCAGCATTCCCGATTCGGTTATATTGTAGGTGCCTTTGAATTCAGGCACACAACTCCCTGCTTTTCCTTGCTTGCTTTTTCTTTGTTGGACAGTCGCTCTCATGCTTCACACCCAGACTTGCTGTAAAGCTGGCTTGGTGAATCATTACATTTCAGTAACTACATTCTCAGGGTAATCGTCATCATCATAATCAGCTCGCCTTTCTATTTTCGCTGAAAGGTCGAGTCTATGTAATCTCTGATTGCCAGCCTGTTTCCCTGCTGCTTGTTTATTTGCACGTGCATCTCTCCAACGCTGTTGCGGATAAGGCAAAGTCCGATACCCTGCTACCAACTGCTTTAGGCGTTATGGCTCCTGTTGGAATTCTGGCGCGTCTTCGAACGTTTTATCCTAAAAATCATGGTAATCTCTCCTCTACAGCATTTGCATGTTGCTTTCTAACTATCCCGCATCAGACGAGCCCGTCATTTCGATCCGCACGGCCGCTTTCTTCTCGGTATGCATCTCTGGTCCTAGCTCTTTCATGCCTCATACATATTTCAAGTACATGAGCAGTGTGATTCATTCCAGTACGGGAGGAGATTACCAGAGCACACGACAGATGGAAGCTCATCATTCAAGACCTTCCGTTGTTCATATTAGAACATGTATATCATGGTCCATACAGAATGTGCGACTAACTCCCATTAATAGGTGCTCCTAACTTTACTCTACGTGGCACCGTTCTACATATCCCCGACTACGCGCCCATCTCAGACGCTTAGTCGAGATGCCCCCTCCGTGATTCGAGCAAGGATCAGGGCGGTGACCTGGTCTTGTTCCGTGGGCACCCTTGCGGTTGTATGGCTAATCGTAGCTAAGAACAATGCTTCAATTCTCGAGGCTATGAGGCTTCTGGGTTGGTGGCCTATCAACCTCTGGGACATCTGTCGCGCCTTGCTTCTGACAGCTATCCTATTTACTGGACCTCTTTTTGAGCGTGGCATTGCTGAAGGAGAATGGAAAGACTGGCTGAAAGGAAGCAAAATCTCCGAGAGTCTCCATGGTTGGATTGGATGGCGGAATTACGTCGCCGTGAGTAGAACTCGAGTACGGGAAACCGCCGCAACTATGGCTTACACAAGATGCAGGGTCCCATTACGGAGGAGATCATGTTTCGGTCCGCCATTGTGCCTCTTCATCTCCTAGCCAGGGACACCCCGGGCCACATTGTTTTCGTGGCGCCTCTTTATTTTGGGATCGCACATGTGCACCATTTCTACGAGTTCCGCTTGACGCATCCAGATACTTCGATCTTTGCAGCTTTGTTCCGATCGGTGTTCCAGTTTGGCTATACTACCATCTTTGGTTGGTATGCCACCTTCCTGTATCTTCGAACGGGATCTTTGCTGGCGGTCATTCTCGCCCACAGCTTCTGCAACTGGTGCGGACTTCCCCGGCTGTGGGGAAGGGTCGAGGCCGGTGCCCCCATCGGGCGGCCCTTGGTTAAAGGCAAAGAAGACTCCGATGTCAAGAGCGCACACGTCGGTTATGGTAAACTGAGCTTGGGCTGGACAGTTGGGTACTATGTACTCCTTGTATCAGGGGCAATTGGCTTCTATTACGCCCTATGGCCGCTAACTGACTCGCCAAATGCGCTTGCTGCGTTTACAGCCAAGTCCAAGTGACCGCATGGTTTCTTTGGCGCTTCTCGGCCATCAGAACATACATCAGGATATCACATATGAGCTGTTTTATTTCTTCTGTTTTTATATTTTCTCCTATATATGACGTGAATGTTCATCTCACTGCACACGAGCAGTGGATATCTGCTGAGTGATACGACAGCATGATTGTTTTATAATGATAATGATGAGTACCTAATATGCTTCTATTATAAGTTAGTAGGAGAGTTGAAAGGGAATATTCAATGTCCTTCCCTGGTCTTTTATTTAGGGAATTACATAGAATGAACAGCCGGGCTGAGTTCCATGCAGGAGAAAACTCCGTTATCTCCGAGTCGGCCTCGGAGACACTTGTTGGCTTGCCTCATAATCAGGTCATTTTATCTACCGATCTATCTCCAAAAGTTCTTAAAGTACCTGTGCGAATTAACACTCGTGCATAACTAAACACTCATACTTCATGAAGCCACGATTGACGAATTGCCTCTCACTCATAAGTGGGTGCGGCAAGACCACCACACCAGCTCGGTTCTTCTCTTGCAGCATTTCCCGCTCGAATCCCCCACGCGCTCCTCTTAATATACCACCACCTTTTCCTGTGACTCAGAAATGTCCAGAGCCCCCCTGCTCATGTCCTGCTACGCCAGCTATGCCCGAAGGGCTCCCGATCGACTTCGATCAGCCATTGAACGGAACAATGGCAGCCTACACCCAGCAGGTCGTCATCTGCACTGGCCAGAGAGATTGGACCAGTCGCATTGAGGATGATGGCAAGGACCAAAGCTGGGGAGAGCTAGTGAGAGGCTTGAAGAAGCTGATGGGCCGTGGTGGGCGCTATGCAGATGTAAGTCTACGCTTGGGGCTGTTCTACAAGCGCTGACACAATGCGATTCGGTAGCCGTTCAATAACGTCTTGGTTTCGAACTCGTCCTTTCCTGCTTCGTCCTCCACTTCTACCGCCTCCGCCTTTATCTTCCCCCGATTCAGATATATTCCTTCAATCTCCGTGAACGTCTCCGAGGAGCAAAATGCGCAGACAGATCTCTCAACGTTCATCCAAGCCTTTCTTCTCCCGGAACAGCTAAGTCCTATGCAAGATTCCCTCCCGGAATCTAAGCGGGCGGAATTAACTCGCAAGCCTGAACTTGCGTCCAATTTTCCGGATGCCATCGACATCCAGAACTCTCCTGTTGTATTGATATGCGGTCATGGCGGTCGTGATGCGCGATGCGGAGTCATGGCACCTGCCCTAGAAAAGGAGTTCAGCCACGTCTTGCGTGCGCGAGGGTTCTCATCCGCCGGAGGGGACGGCAATCCCACTGACAGCCCTGAGCATGCCCATATTGGACTGATCAGTCATGTCGGGGGTCACAAATATGCTGGAAACGTGATTGTGTACATTCCTCCCGGGATGAAGGCAGGTGGCTCCCCTCATCCGCTGGCGGGTAAGGGTATCTGGTATGGACGGGTTGAACCCAAGCATGTCCAGGGTATTGTGGATGAGACTATAATGAGTGGAAGAGTGGTACTCGATCATTTCCGGGGTGGGATTGATCGCAATGGAGATATCCTACGAGTATAGAGCTGGATATAGATTCTTCTGGTAGACCATAAAACGGGCTTAGATATATGCTAGATAGATATGAAATATGCATTCGGCGTAAGTCTGTTAATGAAATTCTCTGCATCGAGGATATAGGCTTCGTCTCATGCAACTCATCAACAAATACATTGTAAGACTGATTGCCTCAGAATCTCAGATGTATGCCGTCCCAAACCAGCTAGCGCGGCACTAAGCCAATTTGGGTGCGAAGCTGCCGGAGCCGAAAATCATCGTCGGAGTACGGAAGTAGACTTGCAGTGGTGACTCTGGTCATGCTTCGATATTAGCTCCATTGCCAGGTACAATTTGCCTCAATGGCTGAGTGATTGATTGTCCTGCACCTACGATGGTCAAAGAGCGAACATGCAATCCATATCCCGACTACGACTGAGCCCGACCGTCTCCATACGAGGTCGATGGAGATGCGCCGCCCACCGCCCGGTCTTAAGCAATTTCATCCGACTTGCGACGACGACAGCAACTCCAATACCCAGGAAACTCGATCTGCCGGCGATCGATAGAAAATGGCAGGAGAAGTGGCAGGCGGAGGGAACGCGGTCCTTGCCCAACGGCAGCGCGGATAGAGAAAACCGGGGCGACAGACCAAAGTCGTACATCCTCTCCATGTTTCCCTACCCGTCGGGAACATTACATATGGGCCATCTGCGGGTCTACACGATCTCGGATGTATTGGCGAGGTTCTATCGTATGCGAGGGCATGAGGTTCTCCATCCGATGGGCTGGGATGCGTTCGGGTTACCGGCGGAGAATGCGGCCATCGAACGCGGGATCGACCCGGCCGAATGGACGAAGCAGAATATTGCGAAGATGAAGGAGCAGCTGCGCAGCATATCGACGTCTTTTAACTGGGATCGGGTATGTGCCGGATATGTCTCAATTGGACTAGTTGACACTCGTTGACCGGCTCCGGCGTGGGCTCTAGGAACTGGCGACGTGCTCGCCTGAGTTCTACGAACATACCCAGCGGATATTCCTGATGTTGTATCGGAAGGGTCTTGCTTATCAGGCAGAGGCACTCGTCAATTACGATCCGGTTGATAAGACGGTGCTTGCGAACGAGCAGGTGTGTGTGTTACACTTTGAGATGGATACTCTTTAAGGCTAACTTTTTTCTTCAGGTTGATGCCAATGGTTTCTCATGGCGCTCCGGCGCAAAGGTTGAGAAGTTGAAGCTAAAACAATGGTTCTTCCGAATCACGGATTTCAAGGAAATGTTACTGAAAGACCTGGACTCGTTGACCGGGGTCTGGCCTGAGCGCGTGTTGACTATGCAGCGCAACTGGCTGGGCAAGTCCTACGGTGCGAAAATCAAATTCCCAGTCGCTGTTGATGGGAGCGGCGATACAAGTCTCGATGTCAATGTTTTCACCACGCGCCCGGATACCTTGTACGGAGTTGAATACATCGCACTCTCCTTGGACCATCCCATTGTCCTTGAGGCTGCAAAAGAGGATGGCGCCTTGCGGAAATTCCTCGATGAAGCAGCTTCACTTCCACCTGACTCCAAGGTCGGTTACAAGCTGTCGGGTGTGACTGCTTCAAACCCGTTACACATCATTGACAAGGAAAGTCCTCACATTGCACGGAAATTGCCCATCTTCGTGGCCCCTTACGTCCTCAGTGACTATGGTGAGGGAGCCGTTATGGGAGTTCCAGGTCATGACTCTAGAGACTTGGCGTTCTTCAAGGAGAACACAAACCCCGAATCAATTCCAGTCGTTGTCGAACCGGAACACTCGCCTGGCCCAAACAGCGACAGCACAGGCCGTATTTCACCTCCAAACGACATGAAAGCATTTACCCAAGAAGGTATTCTTACCTCGAGATGCTGGAAATACCAGGGCCTCCACTCCCGTGAAGCCAAGAAGGAGATCGTTACCGACCTTAAAGGTGTTGGTCATGGTGATTTCGTTGAGCAGTGGAGACTCAGGGACTGGCTTATCAGTAGGCAGCGCTACTGGGGAACTCCTATCCCAATAATTCACTGCGACAGCTGTGGTCCTGTACCTGTACCGGAGGACCAGCTTCCCGTCCGACTACCCAAGATTGAGGGTGACTGGCTCAAAGGGAAAAAGGGCAATCCGCTCGAGTCGTCGCAGGATTGGGTCAACACAAAATGCCCAAGTTGCAGCGGGCCTGCAAAGCGTGACACAGACACGATGGATACCTTCGTTGACTCGTCCTGGTACTATCTCCGCTTCCTGGACGCCCACAACAAGGAGCAGCCATTTTCACCTTCAGCAGCGCGACCGGTCGACATCTACATTGGCGGCGTCGAGCACGCTATTCTGCACTTGCTGTATGCTCGATTTATCTACAAATTCCTTTCCCAGTCGGAGTTGTTTCCGGAGATTGCTCGGACGGGTAACGTCTCGGGGCCGCCAGAACCGTTCAAGACAGTCCTGACTCAGGGTATGGTCCACGGAAAGACGTACACTGAGCCGTCCACTGGCCGATTCCTACTCCCGTCGGAAGTTGATCTTTCCAATCCGAACAAGCCCCTCATGAAGGGCACCCAGGTCACCCCAAACATGTCGTATGAAAAGATGTCGAAGAGCAAACACAACGGCGTGGATCCCACGTCTTGTGTGCTACAGCATGGCGCTGATGCCACTCGAGCACATGTTCTTTTCTCCGCACCAGTCAGTGAGGTACTGGAGTGGGATGACATGAAGATTGTGGGCATTGAGCGTTGGTTTGGTCGGCTCTGGAAGCTTGTTCTGGATGCCAAGCAAAGCCTGGCTTCGGCATCATTTACAGTTTCACAGACTGATCTGCAGAATTCTTCCGGCCCAGTCTCCACGCTTCCCGCCCTATTGCAAGGCCTTGGTGATAGTGACGCTGATGGCGTTCTCCACACCCATCAGACCATCGTATCTGTGACCAACTGCATTGAAAACAACCCGTACGGTCTGAACACCGTCATTTCCGATCTGACCAAGTTGACCAACACGTTGTCATCGTCGACACCGACGTCTCCCCAGGTTTTGTACCTTTGTGTCTCTTCACTTGTCCGGCTTCTCGCTCCTGTGGCCCCGGCCTTGGCCTCTGAATGTTGGGAGGTCCTCAATGATTCACTCATAGACGAGGATGGAGCACGTGTACCAGATATCTTCGACTGCGCGTGGCCTTCTCCCCTTTTGACGTCCAAGCAGGCTGATATTCTATCCGCGCGCGGAGGCCAGCCCGTAGCTGTTCAGATCAACGGCAAGCTGCGCTTCACAGTGACTATTCCTCGAAGATTGTCCCCCACCACACCTGCGGAGTCAAGTGACAGTCCTGGTGCAGTCACTGATGAACAAGACTGGATTATCAGTCGGATTTTGGAAACAGACGAGGGCCGCGTTTGGCTGCGAGAGAAGAACGACTGGGAAAAGCGAAGACGAGTAGTGGTTGTCAAAGGAGGCAAATTGGTGAACATTGTCTTCTAACTGGGCAAACCCGGGGTAGCTATGTAGTATAGACATTGTACATTAGATGTATAGTAGATTCATCATGCATCTCTCGAATGTCGCATGATGCGCATGGAATCTAATATCTCTTGGAAGAAATTTCAAACTTTCCTGACGTTTGCAGCTTCAGGTTTTCTCGTTCAGCGACAATAACCAGGATTGTCAATTGACACCTCGAAGCAATTGCCCACGCGCCCGTATTCCGGACTTGCGAATGTCTGACTCTCTGCCGGCTTGCCGGTCGAGTGAGGAGCAGTGGGGAGCTGAGCTGGCGGAGGCGTTCCCCTCATCGCGGAGGTTGACTGACTGGTGATGGTCTAGATTATCCTATCCTGAATCTCAACAATGATGCGCATTACTTGATTCATCGGATGTGAAGGCTCGGACGAAATTTGGTAAAAATTCGGGTAAGAGTATTATTATAGACACATGCATGACGTATCATTTGTCGCGTTGACGTTGACATTGATTGTTTGGTCGGAGCAGCTGGAGCTCCGGGAGCTCCGATTGTGGGCCGAGCTTGACTGAAGCCAAGATTTCAGAACTGCCACTGTATGTATGAGACACCGTGGACCAACTCCGACGGTACTTGCGGAATGATTACCTTAGATAGTCTTGAGAGATATTGCTTCATTCGTTTGAGCGGCGATTTCTCGAGCCAGACTCGGTGTGGTTTGACTTAATGTGGACTCAGCACGGAAGTACTCGTACCTCTCTACTCCGTACCTCTCTAGGAAATTTGATGAGGTGCGGGGTATGAAGGGGTTCTCCTCATGAGGGGTAAGGGTGGTGATGTATGAGGGGTTGCACAGCTCTCTCGATTGGGAATAGCGCGCTATGTACCCAAGTCCCAAGCCCCTCAACTCAAGTGTGGGTAATGGACTAAACTAAGGTATGGAGGGGTCCTTGAGTAGTATTCTTAAAGTATTACTGTCAAGGCCGAGAATAAGCCGTGACTGGGGTACTATTATTACTATCTTATTCTTGGAGACTACCTACCTTACGTATGATCACCTTCCTGATCTGTTTGCTGCGTGAGGCTGAACCCAACATCGTTTCATCTGATGATGTGTCAAGTGTCAACCCCTCACTAAGAGGCCAAGGTCCTCTTTTTCTTTTCCTATTCTGCAAGGATATAGTCTGGTCTAGAGGTACAGTGTAAGAATTGCCGGGTTAACGTCTGAAATCTATGAAAGGATTCGTTGAACCCCCGCATTGCCATAATCTTCGAGTCTCACATGGATGTAGCAGCATACGTTGTTCGCAGAATGATATGTCAATTAGGATAATTGAGTTATAGTATTACATGCATATCCCACCTCAGTAAGCAATCATTACTAGGTACTAGGATAGGATAATATCCTAGTACCAGCAAGTAGCGCCAATGTCAAAGCTCTCTCAACTCCAACCACTCGAAGCTCTCACTCGCTGTCTTCATGTTGTCCCGCATGCGGAGAGATCCAATAATCCATCCATCCGTCCATCCATTATCCGACCCATTTTCCATGGAATCCGTCGATCCGTTCGTATCTTGACTACTGAACTGGTAGTACGGAGTAGAGGGGTATTGTCTGTTAGGTGGCCTTCCATGTTACCTTTAGACTGACCAAGGCTGATCTGGAACTGCCCACTGGCTGGTGGAGTCCTGCTCCTCCTCAATGGATATGCCGCATATACCTTGATGGGTACTATGTGGTAATGTACCAGGTCTATGAATAATCGTCGCGCTGGTGTCTTGGGAATTGGAGAGGGGCAGTTTGCATGGCAATTCATCCGGTAAAGGACCCAGAGAGGTCTATATATTTGGGCCATGTCCCTGTAGTTTTGAATGCTCTTCCTTTCTGTATCAATCTCATCATCATCATCATCATCATCAGCATCAGCTGCTCATTTTCCGAATCCGGTAAGTTTCTTGAAAATGCCTCTCTCTCTCCTCATTCTTCCCTCTTAGTGTCTTCGTCTACTATATTCTCACCTTCTCCCTGGTTATGGTTCCCCGCCTTTCCTGCTATCCGACTTTCCCCCGCCCTGCATCATGCTTCCATCACCTCCAGGAATTCGTGCTCCGAATTAACTCCAGGCCTGAATATGTCGCAATGACGATTTAAATAAGTGCTGACTCCCTCCTCAATCTTAGGTCCATCACTCAATCATCCTTCTCTTCCGTTTTAACTCAATCAACTTCAATTCAAAATGGTATTTATCCGTTCTTTGTCCCGTCAGCTGCGGCGGCCTGCCACTTCCCTCTTTTCCACCAAAGGAGTCTTTTCTCCTCCCAGCAGTAGTCCATTCCGGGCTGCCTCTCTGGGAGGTTCTGTCTCTGGTGCACGAACGCTGACAGCCTCTGCCAACCTACAGGGCAAAGTTCTTCTGGTCCTCTATGACGTAAGTACCCGTGCTAGAGAGGTATGACATGACAAGGCCAGAAACTGATCGACAATGAAAACAGGGCGGCGAGCACGCCAGAGACCAGCCCGGCCTTCTTGGTACCACCGAGAATGAGCTTGGTTTGAGAAAGTGGATCGAGGACCAGGGCCACACCCTGGTCACCACCTCCGACAAGGACGGCGAGAACTCCACCTTTGACAAGGAGCTGGTCGATGCCGAAGTCATCATTACCACCCCGTTCGTTTCCCGTCTGCAGATACTCAACACTGGCGCGCAATTACTGACCTTCTGTTGTAGTTTCCACCCCGGTTATCTCACCGCAGAGCGCTTGGCCAAGGCCAAGAAGCTGAAGCTTGCCGTCACTGCCGGTGTTGGTTCCGACCACATTGATCTCAATGCCGCCAACAAGACCAACGGCGGTGTCACTGTTGCCGAAGTCACTGGCAGCAATGTCGTCTCTGTGGCCGAGCACGTTATCATGACCATTCTGCTTCTGGTTCGCAACTTCGTCCCTGCCCACGAGCAGATCCGCAACGGTGATTGGAATGTTGCTGCCGTTGCCAAGAACGAGTACGACCTTGAGAACAAGGTTGTTGGAACCGTCGGTGTTGGACGTATCGGTGAACGTGTGCTGCGCCGTCTCAAGCCCTTCGACTGCAAGGAGCTGCTCTACTACGACTACCAGCCCCTCCGGCCCGAGGCTGAGAAGGAGATTGGCTGCCGCCGTGTCGAGAGCCTCGAGGAGATGCTCGCCCAGTGCGATGTTGTCACCATCAACTGCCCTCTGCACGAGAGCACCCGCGGTCTGTTCAACAAGGAACTCATCTCCAAGATGAAGAAGGGTAAGATTTCTATCATGTCCGACTTTCGACTCGCGAATGATTTTCGCTAATTGTATTCCAGGCTCTTGGCTCGTCAACACTGCCCGTGGTGCTATTGTTGTCAAGGAGGACGTTGCCGAGGCCGTCAAGTCCGGTCACCTCCGCGGCTACGGTGGTGATGTCTGGTTCCCTCAGCCCGCCCCCAAGGAACACCCTCTTCGGTACGTCCAGGGCCCTTGGGGCGGTGGTAACGCCATGGTTCCTCACATGTCCGGTACCTCGATCGACGCCCAGATCCGTTACGCTGAGGGCACCAAGGCCATCCTCGACAGCTACTTCTCCGGTCGCCACGACTACGATAACCAGGATCTCATCGTCCATGAGGGTGACTACGTCACCAGGTCCTACGGTCAGCGGAAGAAGTAAACGTCACAATCTTATGAAGCGAATGACCGAATGGACTTATTCTGGGCGCATTTCTCTGGTTCCGCTCACGTTTATGAGTGACCCACCCATCTTATGATACCTGAATGGCATTTCTTTCTTCAATTCGTTGTTCCTCCGTAGCATAAGCTCCAACTTCTATCTGTTAGATATACTGTATGGTTTGAAGTGCAAGATCACTAGCGGATCGGAGTCTTATAACCGAGTTAACAGCCATGGATGCAGTCAATTGCTTGACATGCCGCACAGACGCTCAGCGACATTTGGTTGCAGTGCATTGTCCTCACTGCTTCTCAAGTGGGATAGTTTGGCATGAGACTAGCTGGTGGAGACCGTCGATCAGCTAAAGCTTAGCCCTTTTAGAGTTGCTTAACTTGTAGGCGCGAACTCGGAACCATGATGATACCATCAATAGTTATGAGCGTGATCTGTTGCCCTTCTGGTAGTTGAGGACTGATTCATTCAGTATTAATAAGTGTGTTTCAATACTGGACCTTCCTCCTCCACATTGATCTGAAGCTCAAGCTCAACGTCACAGCGACGACATGGCACTGAAGTTATCACCCAGCGTTAGTCAATAGGATACGCTATGCCAGTAAATGCCACAATGTTCAAACGAGGTTAGGAAGTCCTACGCGTAATCGATATACCTAGTGCTGTGGGGTTAGCATTCTTCTCATAACTGGCAGTGTTTGGTATGTGGCCAGCCTCATGGTATTCCGACTTGCGAGCAGGTATACATCGGATAGGCAGGTCTCATCGGGGTATCTACTGTCTATGAAACATTCTACTACCTCTGATCAAGTTCAGATTTGAAGAGTTCTTAATGAGATCCATCATATACATGCGAAAATATCTGAAAAATACGCTCCATTCTTCGTGCCGCTTGTCTAATATGAATATGCATATACCCAAACGCCAGCCTAACTGCAAGACAAACAAATAGTCGACCACAAATCATCGACGAACTCTAGAGTGGCCCTGATCATCCCCCTCATCATCGCTATCGTCCATGAACCCCTGCTCGAGGTCCCGGCTGAGTCGGCTACTTGCGTCAGCCGTTGTATCGCGCCGTCTTTCAAGTGCTTCCCTCCGAGCGGGATCCATGTCCATCCCGACCATGATTTCCCCCTCCTCGTCAAATATGCTAATGTTATCGTGTTGTTCGTCGGTCTGTCGCCGCCACGACGACGGCAAGAAGAAGCGCATGACGGCATCGGCTATCCGATCTCGCAGGGACAAAGTATGCGCAGAAATGGCTTGCAACGGGAGATATTGTGAGTAGCGTTGATGATAGCGACGGAAGAATGGGACAATGAGGAACGAGAGGAGGAGATAAAGCGCCAGGGATATTACGGCGGGGATAAGAAGGGTCTGCGCAGGATAGATCATTAGAATCAACACCATCGGAATCTGAAGCCGTAGCAAACTCACCTTGGCCAAACTTGACATGGAGCCCATCTTGACTGTGGCTCAAAGTGGTGTCTTTGAGTTGCGTATACAGTTGTAGGCAACAGCCTAGGTATAGACTCAGGAGTAATGACGGTGACGGTTCTCTATGCAACTGAAAGCATCATGCTCGCATCACACAAGAATAAGACAAAGCAACTGCAACTTCTGTAGATTTCCATTTAGGCTTCCAATAATAGCCCACATCTGCTGACGATCATCTTTCAGCCTGCGCTTCGTTGCAGCAGCTGCAGACTAATGCGGGGACCACGTGACTATATCTCCTGAACGGAGAGAGTTATCACGTGACCCAACGGCCCCTACTCCGTTCTAGAGCCGCCTTTCACCCCCCTAAATGAGCGATGCCCGCTTCAGCCCTGACAAGCAAACGACGTTTCCAGCATCATCCTAGTGCCCGCACGAGCAGGACAAGCGATCACATCCTTTTTGGGAGACCGATACCCCTCGCTTGTGGTGTTGCGCCTTTTCGCATCCAGTCCAGACGAGGAGGGAGGATTTAAAGTGTTACTATTCGGCGCCCTCCCCCTCCTGTTCTAGCGCTGCTCCGCAGCGGGTATTCACTGCTAGTCAGGAGTCCCAAGTACGGCTTATTGGATTTGAGTTGGATGTCATTGACGCCCTTGCGCAGGTTGACAGCAACGGGGCTCGTCAGTTTCTGGGAACAACCTTGTTAGCGACAACGCTTCTGTGTCGAATCTCCTGGTGGTGGACAACGCTCATGCTGCGCCCTGCATCTCCCCAGCGACGCCCGTCAAGATGCCAACCACCACATCCGCACCCGACAAATCGAGACAAACCTCGGCTGGCAAAGGATTCTTCGGGAGGAAGCTGCACAAGGAGAGGCCGGTAGATGATCGGTATGAGGGTTATGGAGGGTCGGAGAATCTCGCGCCCCCAGGAAGCGCTGCTGGATCCCGTTCGTCCCGGCACTCAAAACGATCATCCGTCCAATCTGTGGATTACTCTAACGACTTCGATCCAAGCGGAATCTCGATGACCGCAGGTGTCATAACATCCATTCCCTTTGAGAGCCTTCCTGCCGATACCAGGTCTCCTATACCGGTAGATTATCTGTCCAGGGCAGAGTCATCGCCGCGAAAGGAGCCGTCGCCACATCATCTCGCCAAGGGGGTCGGGGATTTCCATCAGTACCCAGCATGGAACCCGTCGGGATTACGAGAAAACAACGCCTTTTCCCATCCTACAGGGCCCCGTCCCCCGCCGCACGCGTCCAATGTGACTATGGTCGGGAACACTGCAGGAGATAAAAGCGCGAGGTATCAGCAGTGGGCAAGACCTGGCAGTTCGGCAACCAATGCTGGGTTCAGTCATAATTCTTCGTCCACTGCGGATTCGTCATCGACGTCGCGGATGTCTCTTGATCAGACCAGCATCCATTCGTCGCTCTCTTCCAACACACGGGGCTCAAGTTATATCTCGTCGGACGGCTCAGCACGGACGCTCACAACCTCGCATTCGGCTGACCGTGGCACTGTCTTCCCAAGCAGCGGCAACTCCAATCGATTCTCCACTGCACAAGCGGCATGGCAAGCTGCTCATGTGGCTACGCATCCTGCTGCACCGTCCCTCAATCCTGAGCAATATCTCGCGCGACCCAGGGACGATCGCATAGTGGACCAGCTGTTCCTTGACCTGATGCAAAAGCGAGGCTGGCAAAACCTTCCAGAGCAGGCCAAACGGCAGATGCTGGCGTATCCCGCATCCAAGAAATGGACACTAGTACACCAGGACCGCTTGACGGAACTACAGGGTGAACAGAAACGGAGGCAGAACGCAAGGCAAACTCACGGCTATGACGGTCCAACCGGCATTCTCGAGCGGGCCGATGAAGAAGGGAGCCCGGAGTGGTATGTGAAGAAGGTCATGGACGACAGTATTACATCAAAGCAATTGGCCAGCTTGAGCGTCAGTCTGAGAACGCAACCAATCAGGTGAGTTTCTTGTAACAGGCTTACAGCATTCTATCTCCCGCTAATAAGATGACAGTTGGGTCCGAGCCTTTGTCGAAGCGCAAGGTCAGATCGCTTTGACCAATGTTCTCTCAAAGATCAACCGCAGGAAAGCTTCGGGCCCTGTACCCGCACCACCGACAGGCGACCGGGACTTGGATAGAGAGTACGATATCGTCAAGTGTCTCAAGGCCCTCATGAACAACAAATATGGTGCGGACGACGCAATCAATCATCAGCAGGTCATTGTCGCTCTTATCAGCTCGCTATTATCTCCGCGGCTGAACACAAGGAAATTGGTCAGTGAGGTCCTGACCTTCCTATGTCACTGGGCGGAAGGGGAGGGCCATCAAAAGGTCTTGCAAGCTATGGATCATGTTAAGAATCAGCACGGTGAAACTGGCCGGTTTGACGCCTGGATGCGAATCGTGGAGGTGACGATCGATGGCCGGGGCAAAATGGGCAGTTTAGTCGGTGCTAGTGAGGAGTATCGCAGCGGCGGCATTGGCATGGAGAACCTACTCATGGAATATGCGGTCTCAACCATGATGCTCATCAACATGCTGGTGGATGCGCCGGAAAATGACCTACAATTGCGATGCCACATCCGGGCCCAGTTCATCTCCTGTGGCATCAAGCGTCTCTTGACGAAGATGGAAGGCTTTCAATACGAGGTCATTGACAAGCAGATCGAGCGCTTCAGAGAGAATGAGGCCATTGACTACGAAGATCTCCTTCAGCGGGAGAGTAGCAGTATGAAGGATAGCATCGAGGGTGAGGTGAAGGACATGAGCGATCCCCTGCAAATCACAGACGCCATTCTGTCCAAACTCAATGGGACTCGTGCCCATGATTATTTCCTTTCCGCTATGCAGCACATGCTTCTCATACGGGAGCACTCTGGGGAGGACGGTCTTCGGATGTTTCAGCTGGTCGATGCCATGCTCAGCTACGTTGCCATGGACCGGAGACTACCTGATCTGGATCTACGGCAAGGACTGACTTTTACAGTACAAAGTCTTCTGGACAGGCTCCATACTGATGCAGAGGCAAGGCGGGCATATGACGAGTCCCTTGAGGCGCGGCAGATCGCCGAGGCCGCAATTGCGGAACGGGACGAGATGAAGGCGCAGGTGGAGATGGGAGCGGATGGTTTGGTGAAGAAGCTGCAGAAACAGATCGATGAACAAACGAGCATCATCGAGCTTCAGAACAGACAAAACGAGGCACTCAAGGCAGAGCTTGCCGACGTTCAGCGGCTGCGTGCTCAGGAGCTGCAGCGGAATGAACTGGAAACCAGAGAGCTCTATCTGATGCTCCGGGACGCTCAGGATATCGCTGCATCGAATGCCAAGAAGAATAATTTGGGCGAGACCGATCCATCGCAAATGAGGGGTATTCTGGACCGGGAAAGACTGTTGGACCGGTTGGAGAAACAGCTGGAGCGGACCAAGACGCAATTCAAGCTGGAGGGCAAGGTCTGGGGTCAACATGGACCTTCCGACCGACTGCGTGAGCTACGGGAGCAGATGGACGGCGAACCCGACCCTGAGGACTTCCAGGAACAAGCCCGTCGAAACTTGGACACTAGCGCTCTGGGTTCTGTTCATCGCAAGAGAAGCCATGTCCCGGAGATGGAGGTTGCCAACAGTCAAGAGACGCCATCGGACCAGGACGGGTCGCTTCTCGTCAACTTTGGACGACCCCGAATGGATCCGGAACAAGCGACTGATTTGCTTGGGGAGATTACTTCTAAAGTTCAAAAGATCGACGCTGAAGATTCCGATGCCGACGAGAGTGTCACTCCACCGTCTCCACCCGAGACTGAAGAAGCCCAGCTTGGCCAAGATGAAGAAGTCAAGCTCGAGGGCGAGAGCGAAATGCCAGAAGAGAAACCTGTATCTGCGCCTGCACCACCACCTCCTCCACCACCACCACCACCACCACCTCCCCCTCCTCCAGGTGGAGCGGTAGGCATTCCGCCTCCGCCTCCTCCTCCGCCTCCTCCCCCCCCGCCAGGTGCCAAGGGTGTGGGAGTTCCGCCTCCGCCGCCTCCTCCGCCGCCCCCTCCTGGCTTCGCTGGAGGAATGCCCCCGCCCCCTCCACCTCCCCCAGGTCGGTTCGGAGCTCCCCCACCACCTCCGCCGCCTGGTGTTGGCGGAGGTTGGCGAGCCAACTACATGGCTTCGCAATCAGCGCCTTCTCATCCAGCTGCTGTCTTGTCATCTATTCGACCCAAGAAGAAACTTAAGGCTCTTCATTGGGACAAGGTCGATACTCCACAGGTAACAGTGTGGGCTATCCGCGATCCCACTCCTCAAGCGAAGGAAGAGAAGTACAGCGAGTTGGCGAAGAAGGGCGTCTTGGACGAAGTCGAAAGGTTATTCATGGCGAAGGAGACCAAGATTTTTGGGGGCGGTTCCGGTGCCAAGCAGCGTAAGGACAAGAAACAGATCATCTCAAACGACTTGTCGAAGACCTTCCAGATTGCATTGGCCAAGTTCTCTCAGTATCCTGTCGATGATGTCGTCCGTATGATTATCCATTGCGATCCAGAAATTCTGGACAATATGGTGGTCATGGACTTTTTGCAGAGAGAGGAGATGTGCACGATACCTGAGAACGTCTCCAAGCTAATGGCACCTTACAGCAAGGACTGGACGGGACCTGATGCTGCAATTTCCGAGCGAGAGCAAGATCCAAACGAGCTCACGCGGGAGGACCAGATTTACCTTTACACTGCTTTTGAGTTGAACCATTACTGGAAAGCGAGAATGCGGGCCCTTGCACTGACACGCACCTTCGAGCCGGACTATGAGCATCTCTCGACAAAAACCCGCGAGGTCGTAAGGGTCAGCGAGACCTTGCGAGACTCAGTCTCCTTGATGAATGTTCTTGGACTGATCCTGGATATCGGTAACTTCATGAACGACGCCAACAAGCAGGCTCAAGGTTTCAAGTTGAGCTCGCTCGCTCGCCTTGGCATGGTCAAGGACGATAAGAATGAGACAACATTCGCAGACCTCGTTGAGCGTATTGTCCGCAATCAGTACCCCGAATGGGAAGGGTTCGTTGACGAGATTGGCGGCGTCATCGGAGTCCAGAAAATCAACGTCGACCAGTTGCGGGCGGATGCCAAGAAGTACATTGATAATATCAAGAACGTGCAGGCAAGCCTCGATGCTGGCAATTTAAGCGATCCCAAGAAGTTCCATCCACAGGACCGCGTGAGTCAAATCGTACAGCGAAGTATGAAAGATGCCAGAAGAAAGGCGGAGCAAATGCAGCTTTATCTGGAGGAGATGGTCAAGACGTACGACGACATCATGGTCTTTTACGGAGAAGATAATACAGATGAAGGAGCTCGACGGGACTTTTTCGCGAAGCTGGCTTCGTTCTTGCTGGAGTGGAAGGTAAGTTTTTTCCGCGTCTTCTCTTGACGACAATCCTGGTTAATCGATTCCTAGAAATCGAAAGAGAAGAACATCGCCCTCGAAGAGGCCAGAAAGCGTACAGAGGCTTCTCTGGCCCGCAAACGTGTCAACGCCGGCCTTGCCAACAGTTCTGCTGCAGGCGATGCACCACTGTCTCCTGCTACGAGCGGTGCCATGGACTCGCTTCTGGAGAAATTACGAGCTGCAGCTCCTCAAGCTAGAGATCAACGTGATCGTCGTCGGCGCGCCAGGTTGAAGGAGCGTCACCAGGTTCGCATTGCTTCCGGTCAGAAGATGCCGGACATCACTGGAGATGAGCCCGCAAATGGTGAATCACAGACGGACAGTAACAGTACCACTCTCGTGGGCAGCAATAATGACTCCAGCACCACAGAGACCGGACTACTGAGCCCGCCAGGTCAAGAGACCGACGTAGACACTCATGCGAAAGAGCAACAGGTGTCGGAGAGCGAAGACGTTGCAGACCGCGCTGCAAGCATGCTGCAAGGTCTCAGGGATAACATGGATAATAACGGAGAGCGTGCTCGACGGAGAAAAGAGAGCGCCGAGGAGGAACGCCGGAAACGCAGACTGAGGAGGAGGAATGGAGGAAATGCTAGCAAAGACAGCGCTGACGGTTCGAGTTTGTCGATCGTCCCAGAACCCGCAACACCACCAGCCAATGAAACCTCAGCACTGAATGAACCCGGCATGGTCAGTCCTTCGAATGAGGAGAACGGAGCTTCACAGCCTCCCCAGACTCCCTCCATTGTCGTCTCGCGGAACGCAGATGAGCATCAGGGATCACCCGGTGACGAAGATTCCCTCGACGGCTCGCCACCGCATCAGCCTCCAGAGCAGTCGGGGTGATCTATAACCCCTGGTTGCTGATTCCTCGCCCTTCTTTGCCAATTCGAAATCACCCGAACTCTCATAATATAATGTTTGATTGATAGACTTACTGATGTCGTCTCGGAAACATTTTCCTATGTCTCTCAGTGTATAATATTCCCCACAGTCACTTGTCTTCGCCGTTTTCTTCTTATTCCTTTCCTGCTTTTGATCACTGCAGCGCTGTTCTTTCTTTTCCAGTCAACATTAGCAGCACGGCCATCTCTTTTCTAGATCTTTACCTTTGTTCCCGAGCGTACATTCCTTGTGTTCTGCTTTGAATTCGTCTTTCGAGATACATCGTCCCACCTACCCGTCATCCATATTTCGGCATCTCTTAATCTTGTTCTCTTCTCTGCATATCTATCCCAATTTCCTTTCCTGACTCCATTTCTGTACATAGTTTCCTTCAGCTGTTGACTGTCTTTGGGCGTGTTGCATCGGCAGTTCGTGCTTTCTGCCCTGGCACGACTACTTGGCCCTTGTTGTATCTCTTTGGCGGTGGATCTTGAAGCGTCGGTTGTCTGGCGTATGGCTCGGCGTCTTTCGGCGCGCAGGCGTGACGAAGTGACGCAAGTGCCGTGTCGTTGAATATCCCTCATGCATATGTTGGTCCCCAAGTTTCGCATTGACCGTGGTCTGTTGCTGTAAGGTCAATACATCAAGCCACCCACTTCAAAGCAAGGTCCATACGGCAAGTAGGCTGGCCATATGCTCAAGGCTAGAACATTAAGAGGTGGTCTGTCTAACGCGCAGATGGTGTAAATAGTAGTCATTGTTTTCAACCCAAGAACAGGTATGTAATCACGTGATTATTGATTGATAAAATGGGAATATCACCATTGGTTCTTCTCCGCCCTCACTTCTTCCAACATAACTTTCCACTTACCTGCCTGCGCATGCGAGCATTCGCTTTTTGGAGTCTACGGCGGGCTTCTACCTTTTGCCCGTCATGGAGCCGATATTCTTGCGCAGCGACTCCAAGTGGAGCGGCTCTTGATCTAGCACAACCAGTTCAGTGGAGAGCGCTCAGCGGCCGACACTTCTCCACATCTTCGCGCTTTCGATTCTCCTTGGACGCCGATTCGACAATATATGCACTCTCTACTGCTCCCGGCAGAGCAGCCATAGCGGTCGTGCGAGTCTCCGGTTCCGCATGTGTGCAGGTAGGTCAATGTTGACAAAAATAGTTCCAAAGCGCCGCTGACACCTATCGGCCTCGGGGATAGATCTATCGGGCCCTTTGTCCCAGTGCACCTCTTCCTCGCGCGCGTGTTGCCGCAGTACGCACCCTCTACGATCCTACACAAGAACCGTCCGCCAACGCGGTTCTCGATGCCGGTGCTCTTGTACTGTATTTCCCTGGGCCGAAAACCGTCACAGGCGAGGACGTCCTCGAACTGCATCTCCACGGTGGGCCGGCTATCGTAAAGTCGGTGCTGACGGCTATTGCGCGCACGAATCGGCCGGAGAGCCTGGTGCGCTATGCGGAACCGGGCGAGTTCACTCGCCGAGCGTTCATGAATAACCGGCTCGATCTGCCGCAAATCGAAGCGCTGGGCGATACGCTCACCGCTGATACGGAACAGCAGCGGCGCCTTGCTGTTCGGGGCGCCAGTGATGCGCTTTCGAAACGCTACGAATTGTGGCGCCAGCAGTTACTATATGCGCGTGGGGAGCTGGAGGCGTTGATTGATTTCTCCGAGGACCAGTATTTCGACGAGTCTCCGGAGGAGTTTGTCCGCTCCGTCGCGGGACAGGTCCGCGCGCTGCAGACTCAGCTGAGATTGCATATTGAAAATGCGTCGAAGGGAGAACTCCTGCGCAATGGCATCAAGATCGCCCTGCTTGGTGCCCCTAACGCAGGCAAGAGTTCGCTCTTGAATCGGATTGTGGGCAAGGAAGCCGCTATTGTCAGTACCGAGGAGGGCACTACGCGGGACATTGTGGATGTTGGGGTGGATCTCGGCGGCTGGTACTGCAAGCTCGGCGATATGGCCGGGATCCGGTCCGAGAATAGCGATTCCACCGGGCAGGGGACTGTGGTCATTGGAGCGGTTGAGAAGGAGGGTATCCGGCGCGCCAGAGCCAGGGCTCTGGAGTCGGACGTGGTTGTGTTGGTCGTCTCTTTGGAGGAAGGGACCAACGGCTCGCCTTACAGACTATCAGTGGACCCAGAGGTAATTGATGCGGCGAATGATTGTGTACAAGCTGGGAAGTGCATTGTTGTGGCCATCAACAAATGCGATCGACTTCCTGCAGCAGATCGGTTCGGCCAGTCACTGCATGAATTGAGGACGAAAATAAGGACGCTGTTTCCAAGCGTTCCGGAGAAACGGATATTTGACATATCCTGCCACGAGGCCTCGGAAGGGACTCTGTCTGGACAATCGGATCCGGGGAACATGCAAGGATTCCTACAAGGCTTGATTTCAACTTTCGAAGAAATTGCATCCCCGGCGGGAATGGACGGAGATGAAAATGGACAATATGATATCTCGTATTGGGAAGATTCATTGGGAGTGACACATCGACAAAGCTCTAATCTACAGAGATGCATGCAACATTTGGACGATTTTCTGAACCAGACCACCCAAACCCAAACGCCCCAGACTCCCGGCTATGCTCATGATCAAAATATTCAGACTGAAGTTGATGTCGTGATGGCGGCCGAGCATCTGCGATTTGCCGCCGACACTCTCGCGAAGATCACGGGCAAAGGCGAGAGCGGCGACGTGGAGGATGTCTTGGGCGTCGTATTCGAAAAGTAGGTTTTCGTCGATTATGATAATATTGTTTTGCGGCTAACGTCGGGGCTTGTTTTAGGTTCTGCGTTGGAAAGTGACATTGCATATATATTCGTCCATCTGACAATCTTATGCATCTATATGGTTGCATAGTTTCCACCGATATTGAGGCATCCCACAGCCCATTTCCTAGGCACCCCCGTCCGTACCAACTCATGGTCGGCCGAGTCAATGTATGGTTTTCTCTCGAGCGATATCTAGTCGTCGCCGCTATGCACGTCGTTATATCCGCCTCGCCCTTGCATAAATGGGAAGTTGAGTAAGCCGTCAGTGCAGGCGCGGCAGGTTACCGGATCGGGGGGCTTCGTGGACTTGGTGGGAGCGTTGTATCCACCTCTTCCCATTGACGTTGTGAGGTTAGAGGAGAGGAGAGGAGAGGACAATCGAGTCAGAGTGTATCGGGTAGCTACCAGTATCCGTATTACAATGTACGCAAGACTGGTAGGACCGACGCTGACCAGGTCAAGATGATTGTATGCAATAGACTGCGATGAATAGAATCTATCAGAGACTACAATATGAAGATGCCTACTATTTATACTTTACTCTCTTGTATCGATATCGAATAAATGTCTGCCTCATAAAATGACACAGATCGATCGGCCAGGCACCCACGGGGCAGGCCGTGGCCGCGGCCGAAATGACTAACATTCTGCAGACTTCTGCTTTTCAATCTTTCGGATGTCGGTCTATTTTGCAACAGAAGATTGTTTGTACGTATGTACTTTTCTTGTCATTCTTTCCTCCAAGGTATAGAGGTATGGATGGAGTAGTAGAGATTAATCATGACATCGGCTTATGCTTAGCGGCGTTTTGGACATCGCCATCGCCGCCTTACAATTGAGTTGCGGGTCGCTGGTAGGTTGATCCCGAGTCATTTAGAAATTTCACTGCATTCTTGGGTCAGGGCAGGGCAGATGACAGGGCGTTCTTCAGCTTAGTGGTGAAGAAATGGAAGTTCGTGACTGACTGTTGCTTATCGTTGAGTCATAGTTGAGTCGACGGGAATGGCTGGTTTCCGTTCCTATAGGGTGGGTATTTGGCGGATTTCGTCTGGTGTTAGGGCTGTGCTGTTTATTTGTTTTTAGATGGAGGGAGACTCATATTCATTCTATCTCGAGATGAAAAACGATGACTGAATAAATCGATCGATGATTGAATGGATGGATGGATGCGAACTAACTAACTAACCTCCCCCCTCGTCGGCGGCGTTTCTGATCGCTTTGAGAATCGCATATACAACATCTCGTTTCTGCTTCTCCCCGATAATCATACAGACTGCAGTGGCCATAATGGCATCGTGGGCTTTGATGAGGGAGCTGTCGTAATCGTCTCCTACATGTGCCTTTGGCGTGAGCGGTCCAAAAACCCTGGATACCTCTTCCTTGTAGATGACCAGGACGCCATACTTTTCCTTTCCCTTTGCGATGCTGCTGTAATACTGAGCAAGCACCGCTTCGCCTTGGATTTTGTCAGTCTGACCATCGCTAGAAGAAGGCGGTACTCGAGCAGTTAGTTTAAGGTGATGCCATGGCAAGACGCGCTTCGACCACTTGAGCTCCGCGGGGAGATTCCTCGTGCCCTTCCAGAAGAGATCTACCCCAGCGTATTTCCACTGATAGCACCGGGTGCGTGTGGATAGTGGTGCGATCCAGCACAGAGCTATCGCTTCGTCGGCACGCGCTGGTCGATGACCCACGTCCGGATCGATATCGTTATCGGTACCGACTGCCTTCGATTTCTTCTTCCGCTGCGCGTTCACGTCTCGATGGTACTGCTTGCCTGTTTCGCGCCAGAGTCGCCACGTGCGCACTTTGTAGCCCTTCAATGCGAGGTCGTCGCCGTCGTCGATGCGGTTGTCGGGGTTGCTTCGTCGGTTCCAGCTCACTGCGCCCCTTGGGTCAATCGCTGTGATTATGTCCTCCCCGAATTGGAGTTTCCAGCGTTTCCAGAAGACGGAGTTGTGGATGAGACAGATTGGGGTTCCCTGCTTGCTGCTGCCTCGTCGCAGGGTTCGCGGAGGGCGGTGGAACGAGATGTAGGGTTTGTGGACGAAGAAGCCATTTGGATCTGTCGCGACTTCGGGATTTTGCTTGAGGAACTTGCGTCGTTTCCTCGGTTTGATGGGAAGTTCGTGTGGTGACATCAGAATGCTGTGCTCATTTTCTGGGTAGAGATGGTAGGTAGATATGCTGCTCTGCAGGAGAGCTTCTGGAGATGACAGTACTGAGGACATTTTCCCTCCAGTTGCATTTTGAGGTCATCGCGTCTGCGCAGTTTCAATAGAGTGTTGCCATCTCTTATATAGATTTGACCCCCCATCAGTTTCATTGCGATTGACGGAGGGAGGCTTAGCCAAGAACCCATCTTGTCGGAAACAAGATCTTGTCCATCCATTCTCTTCTGATCGAGCACGGGGCTTGAATCAATCATGATCAGTGCATGAAAAGGGGAGAGGAGTGTGAAGTGGCTGACGGCCGGACACTAGAATACGAGTTGCCTAATCTGTCGACCCCATGATGGCGTCCAATCCGACCATGGAAGCATTTCTTTCAACGATACAAACAGAGAATTATTAGGGAGATACCAGATAAAATGTGTTGCGTGACTCATCATATCATGTTTGTTAGTTTCACTGAATGGATCGAATCCATACAGCGTCTGCATCATTGAGAACAGCTTAGATATCAGCAAAGGTTTTTGAATAAACGTCGAATTGCCAAGAATGAGCTTGAAACTATGCATCGGAATGACTCGGGTCAAAGTCATATACCGTCTGTTGTGGCTGTTCTTATCAATGTAGACTTCATCGGACCCATGACTATCGATGAGGGTTACGATAAGAATGTCGCCGATTGCTGTCGTCTTTACCAGTTGGCGGTATAACCAGTTGGCGGCCTATATGCGCTGCGAGATGAAGCGTCTCAACTTGGCCAAACATTTCGGCATTTGCAGCAGATGATCGCAGCTCGGACTAGTCTCCACGTGCTGATAGAGAGCCGAGGGGAATCGGAACTCGCGTCCACACCCAGGGTCAGGGCAAAAGTATGGATAATAATTCTCTCGGTCCCGGGTGTACTTGCGGGCTTGGTAGCACTCAAACGCCATGTCGTGAATATCGCTCAGCTCAATGCCCTTTGAGCAATTCCCCGCTTCGAGATGGATCAGCATGGCAGAGAACGACCCGAATGCTCGGTAGCAGCCGTAGCATTCCTCGTCGCGCGCGTCGTGCGTGCGTTGGTGCTGTTTCGCGTTAGGATACGTACGGTAGCATCTGAGCGAGCGCATGGGGACGAACCATGCGGTAGTTGTTCTCGTTGGAGAAGTACCGGTCGCATTTATTGCACCAGTTGTGGCATTGTATATCATGCTGGCCCAATTCGTAGGCCGAGGGGAAGTATCTCTTGCAGGGTTCGCACAAGCAGTGCTGTTCGTCCAGGTGGTCTTCCAGATCACGCTGAGACGGAAAGTCCACTTCGAATTCGCACAGATTGCAAATATGATGCCGATGCGAGTTGCGCAAGTGATCGCGTTTGGAAGCCTCTGAGACGAAGACGCGTTCACATCGCGCACACCAGAAGTGGTCCCATCGACAGTGCTCTTCCACTTGGGAAATGTAGTCAAACTGGCTCTGGCAGATGGTGCAGATGTATTCAGGGCCATAGAACGAGTGTACGCTCTCGACTACATAGCGACCTATTGTAGCCATTTTGAATGAGTGGATGATGGAATTGGGAGACTAGAATGGGAATTAATGGAGAAGAAAGTGATACCGTCCTTAAATGCTCGGCAAGTGGATAGAGCGGCGGAGCTCCACTTGCTGGGAAATTCCCCTGGTTGAGCTCAAAGGATCAGAAAATTATATAATTAACATTCTACTAAAACGCCAACCTCATCATTATGGCATTACAGTCCATCAATACAAAGCATTCATTACATGCAAGCCCTCATCATCACGAGACTTACCCCTCGCACGCAGTATATACAGAAGATGAAGACTCCGAATCCGAGTTCATACCAGTTGACTCACATACAGGGTCAACGGAGTTGAATGTGGATAGCAATGGTACCTCCGATGCCGTCCGCCGACCTGGTTGTGGTGCGAGTACTTCGACCTCAGTCTCGGTTTCATGAACAGCAGAAACTGGAGAGCCCCTCCAGTACGGCAGAGAGTAGTCGAACCAAGGCTCAGAAGTAGCCCCAGTGTGAGAAACACTTGGCTCAGGTTGACGGGAAGTTCTACCTGATGAAGAAGATTGTACAGCTGCCTCGAACTGCCTGGGTTGTGATGGATTGCTTCCCAAACCAATGCTGGTGCCTCCTCCGCGCATATGTTCTGGTGTAGCGGACCGGCTCGCGGGCAGTCCTTGCTCGAGGGTAACAGGCAGCTCCTGAGGCGCCATGGCCGAGGGCTCAGCGCAGGGCTCTGGAGGCTGAGTCGTCAGAGATAGCTGAGGGGCTATTGTCGTGTTATGGAACGTTTCTCCTACAGCTTGAGGGGTCCGAGAAACAAGGATCTGGGTCTGCGCGGCTTGCCTGCTATCTCGGTGCAACAACCGCCGGACCTGCTCCTTCCGTTCCTCAGAAATGATCGCATGAGGGGCAAAGCCAATTCCTGCGGCGTCAAGGCCAAAGCTAGTCCCATCGTTTGCCGATGCAGGTCCACGTTGAAGCAACAGGGCCAGAACATCTGGATGTCCATGATACGCAGCGTAATGGTGTGGCTGCCATCCGGACTCGTCTCTCCGCACGACGGATGCACCGTGCTGAAGGAGAAGGGATACTACGGGGAGATGGCCCCCCATTGCTGCCAGGCACAGTGGGGAATCTTCCTGTGGCCGGGTTTCGTATGCCAAGTACAAGGGGCACCCTCGGCCAAGGAGGTTCTGAACTGCTGCTGCATGGCCGTGGCGACAAGCGACCCCGAGAGCCCGGTCACCCTTGGCGTCTCTAGCCTCCAGGGAGGCTCCCTTGTCACAAAGCAGATTGAGTATATTCATCGATCCACGAGCGGCTGCGATGTGAATGGGTCTCTGCTGATTGATCTCTGTCTGCGCCTCGATGTTCGCATTACTGATGAGCAGTAGTCTGGCAATCTCAATGCTGTTCGCCAAACAGGCGTAATGGAGAGGGGTGAGACCGTCCAGGCATCGTGTGTCGACCGGTACACCCTTGCGCACAAGCAGCTCTATCACCGCAAAACGCGAGTTCATGGCCGCAAGGTGTAGGGCTGTTCGCCCTAATTTGTTGGTTGCTGTCAGCACGCCTTTCTTCTGACCTAGGAGATCCACAATATCGATGTGTCCATTGAACGCGGCCCAGTGTACTGCAGTCATTGAAGCATCATCCACACAGTGAGTCGAAGCTTTACGCCTGAGCAGCTCCTGCGCCACCTGAAATCTTCCCATTGCTGCGGCACAGATGAGCGGCGTCCTTCGATCACTCCCGGGTGTGTTGATATTTCCTTTGTTATCCAGGAGCAGTTTCACCACGCCTAGATGACCTTCTTCGCATGCATAGTGCAACGCTGTCATCATTGCACCATCTCTTGCTTCTAAATCTGCACCACACGATACTAGAAGCTCTACAATTGCTTCATCACCTCGCTTTGCTGCAGCATGAAGTGGCGTCATATGATTTTCCGCTCGCACATTCACTTTGGCATGATGTGCAATCGATAAGCGGGTAGCTTCAAGCTGGCCTTGACCAGCCGCTAACCAAAGCGCTGTCCTGCCTTGGGCATCTCGCGCCTCGGTGTCCAATTGCTCCAGAAGAAGCAGCTGAAGTACATCACAATGGCCGCGCGAAGCCGCTAGATGGAGAGCTGTAGAACCCCAGGCATCGACAGCATCAAGTCTCGCGTTCTTCTGAATAAGCAAATTGACCACAGCCTCGTTACCACAGTGCGCTGCCACCAATAGTGCAGTCCTGCGAGTACTCAGATGCCGTGTATCGACTGCATGCCCACTTTCTATAAGCATCTCAATGTCAGCCAAACCTCCTGACTGAGCTAGTTTCACGATCAAAGGAGCTGTAGCTCCTTCAGGAGTAGTAAGATCAATGCTTGTCTTGAGATCTTTTCCGTCAACAGCTCGTGCTGCTCTCGATGCCGTAGGGCTTAGACCGGGCGACCTTGAAGAGCTTGACGTTAGGCTGCTTCGACTGAATTGTCGAAAGACCGAACGTATCTTCTCGCGCTTGGACCCCAATGGAGGACGGGCATTTGATTGTGGTTTTGAATCTGATTGCGATCGTCGAACTTGACTCTGGCTGTACTGGCGTGGAGCTTGTTGTACCGTTACGCTTGTGCTGTGACCATTTCTCATAACGATCGAGTCGTTGGGGCGAAGCGGCAGCGAGAAGCTATCTGTCTGCGAGAGGCTGCGACTGGTAGTGGCTGCACTTGCATAGCCTTCATCTATGTCGGATTTGGAACGGAAGTGCTGGCCTGCAGAACGGATTGAGGGAGAAGAGGCAAGCACTCTGTCCAAATCCGAAGCGACGTTGCTGACGGATGGCTGGTAAAAGCTCCAACTCGAACCGTGTGCCTGGGAGCCTGCGTAGCTGGAGCTCCGAAGGGTGGCCGTATCATCCGCGACTTTTTTGATGATCTGGCGGTTTTCCGCTCTCCGGAGCAGCTCGACTTGCTCGGATGATGAGCGACTATCGCGATGTCAGCATACAATGTGCATATCAGGTACTCAAGGCTCCAACCATTGACACGCCTGTAACAGCAATTGCAAGGCCACCACCTGCGCATGGAGTCTCTCCTGGTGACCTCGCATGATATCCTCATTCCAGACCACTTTGACACGAGCTCTGAATCCAACGACAAAGTCCTGTCCTGCTATGTTCTGGACGAGAGACGCTACCTCTTCGGACAGAACCTCCATAACCGCTCGGCAGCCATCCAGTGCGACATTCAATCCTTCAATGTACTCTTCAGATTTAGTCGGACCACGAGCATTGAACTTGGCCCAATCTTCTAGGTGAGTCAAAGCTGATTCGATAATCGATAGCTCGCCGATGAGTGACTGGATGGTGAGATCAGCATTGCTGAATCTCCCTTTTAACTTGACCAAACCTGCGGTTGTCTGGGAAATGACTTGAGCGATTTGAAGGACTCCTGAAATCGCACCGATCCAGGTGAGGGGGTCCATGGCGAAGATGACTCGTGATGTAGCTATGAGTCCAGCATTGGTCGGTATAAGATTAGTAGTGGAAGTAGATGTAGACAGCGGACGACTACATATATTGGAATCGATACCAGGGACGCATTGAATGAGATATATTGTAACAGAAAAGAACAAATACCAAAATTAGGGATAGAATGACAATGGGAAATGAGGAGAAGAAATCAAGAAAGATTCGAGTGCACAGCCAAGATGCAGCACTAAGCTAGACTCGCAGCTGCAGGCTGACAGTCATGGACGAGGCTGAAACCGAGGGGAGCGGTGCTGCGGTGGCCCTTGATGATCGTCTGTTTCCCCTCAACCTCAGTCGCTCGATCAGTCAACACTGCCACAGTCGACAGTTGTTGAATGCACTCCAACAAGAGTAGTCAGATCGGTGAATCCATGTGCTTAATGAGAGGGTTGTCCACCATTGAATATCGTTCGCTGTGGTAATGCCAGAAGAGGTGCGTCAAGCTTAAAATATATATGACTTGCGGTCTCTCAGGTGGGGGCCAGGGCGCTGAAAAGAGAGTTGGAGGTGGCCAAAATGAAATTGTTCGATGCAGTTGAAATATCCCATGACGATCCGAGAGCAGATATGGGCTCACCAGCATTCGGCGAGAAGGATGTCCCAGCTAGGTACCAAGTTCGCATCGTTGGAGCCACAGTCAGGTTCGTCTAGGTACAAGTGGAGTTTCTCGATCGATTTGTTCCTCTCTCAAGCATGCTTTTTCTCTATAAATACGACCTTTCGTCGGTATGATCTGACACAATGGGATATAATTCGTCATCCTGAACTTCCCACTCTCTGAAATGCGATCCTAGTTAAACAGTAATAGAAGGTAGGCAAGTATGCTGGGATGGAAAGTGCATCTCAGATGAGGTTGTACTTTTTACCATAATAGGATAACTTGAAGCTATACAGACGCGTGCTCATACACTATATACCCTTCTAAAGGTGGATATGCGCAACCAAGACAAGCTGTAAATAGGTCTTATACTAGACAACCTTGAAAGTATTATGTCAAACAATTATCCCTTGGCAAAATATCCAAAACTATGTCGTGATTGAGGCGATGAGTCAATTGTCCGTGACAGATCCGCTCTCGGAGATGAACTGTCCATCTCCGGCGGGGTCTGGGAACCTTTTGAGCCAACCCCGCCAACATACAAATTTGTTTCTTCCTTTCCCAGGCCGAAACTAATTTGAATCCGCTTCAATTGAAAGAGGACGAGGCTCATACGGTCAATATGCCTTCCAGACAAGAGGTCGCCTACTTCGGAGCTGGTCCTGCTCCCCTGCCCACCTCGGTCGTGGAGGCCGGCGCAAAGGCCTTCGTCAACTACAATGACTGCGGTCTCGGACTCGGAGAAATCTCGCATCGCTCTCCTACCGCGAACAAGATTCTGGAAGATACCAAGGCGAGCCTGACAACGCTCCTGGATATTCCCGATGACTACGAGATCCTGTTCATGCAGGGAGGTGGAAGTGGTCAATTCAGCTCGGTCGTACAGAACCTTGTTGGAGTCTGGGTAGAACGCAGACGACAGAGAGCAGAGGCGGAGATTTCGGCCACCGAAAACAAGGATGAACTGGTCGTTGAGAGATTACGAAAGGAGGTACAGGAGGAATTGAAGCTGGATTACCTCGTCACGGGTTCCTGGTCGTTGAAGGCAGCGCAGGAGGCTACCCGGCTGGTTGGTGCCAAACATGTGAACATCGCGCTGGATGCCAGAACCGCGAACAATGGGAAGTTTGGCAAGATCCCTGCGGAGGAGACCTGGTCCCTCTCGCCCAGCAAGGAGTCTGCGTTTGTTTACTTCTGTGATAATGAGACGGTGGACGGGGTGGAGTTCCCCAGCTTCCCAAAGATCCTGGAGTCGGACGACCGAATTGTCGTTGCAGACCTGAGCTCCAACTTCCTCAGCCGAAAGGTTGATGTCAGCAAGTATTCTGTGATCTTCGTACGTATTCTTCCTCTAGCGGAGTTTTGTTTTCGGGTCTCCAAGCTAATGGCCAGCAGGGTGGTGCCCAAAAGAACATTGGTATCGCTGGTATTTCAATCGTCATCATCAAAAAGTCGCTCTTGCCTCCTCAGACCCCTTCACCGGCACCGGCTCTTCTTCATCGGTTGAACCTCGGCGGATTACCGGGGACCATCATACTCGACTACGGGACCATTGCAAAGAATAACTCCCTGTACAACACCCTCCCCATCTTCAACCTGTGGATTGCCGGTCAGGTCATGGCCGAACTCGTCCAGACCTACGGTGTGCAGAAGATCACCGGCCAGGAGGAGATCTCCAACCGCAAGGCAGACATCCTCTACAGTGTCTTGGACAAGTATCCCCAAGTTTACCACGTCGTTCCGGACAAGAGTGTCCGGAGCCGTATGAACATTTGTTTCCGCGTCTACGGCGGCGATGCCGAGAAGGAGAAGGAGTTCCTGGCTGGAGCTGAGAAGCGCCTGCTCCAGGGTTTGAAGGGACACCGCAGTGTTGGCGGTATCCGGGCCAGCAACTACAATGCAGTTCCCTTGGAGAACGTTGAGAAGCTGGCCAAGTACCTCGAAGACTATGCAACTGGCAATTAAACGGTCGCTCCGAGCGCTATGATTCATTTTTCTCAACCTGTAAAATATCTTTTCCTGATAGGACGGAGTTAATCTGAACTACCCAGCATTATTCTATTCAACATAGTGCGAATTGAATTTATGTATATAATTATTTACAGAGGAAATCCAAAATGTTATATCGTAAGTGTACATAGACGGGGTGGACTCTTAAAGCTTCCAAACCGCCCAATCTTTCAGGTCAAGTTCCTTGATGACTCCTTTAAGTGGACCTTGGAGTTCCATCCCCTGTGCCCACAGCTTTGGTCCTGCCATATAGCTGATGAAGCCTTCCGGTCCTGACACAAGGATCATTTTACTGCCAGGAGGCCCATTGGAGGAGGCGGAATCGGTGAACCTCGTGATAGATGTCTTCTCAATGAACGAACTTTCTTCGTCCACAAAATAGTCAACCGTAACTTGGCCCGGATATCGAGCTTTGAGAGCCTCAAGCTCGCGGACTATGAGCGACACGGCTGCCGGGTCCTGCGTGGGACCTACTGGCGGAGTACTGCTGGGTTTTGATGACCCGAATATACCTGAAAACCAGGATCTTTGTCGCGCTTCGTCTACCGCCGAAGTATCGTTGCAACCTCCCAGGCAGTCATCCCGTCTTCGATTCGCCCAGAGAATGTGAAGTCTCGGCTTGTGGTCCGCGTCTGTCCGGCTTAGAAGTGTATGTCCAGCCTGCAGAGCAGGAGCAATTCCAGTACCGCCGGCGATAAAGAGAATCTGCCGAGTATCCGAGGGGATTTCACATTCGATTCGAGGTCCGCGCATTTCAATAACTGATCCTACATCAAGAGAATGCAGATACCGCGACACCTCCCCAAACGGGTCTTTCCGGATGAAGAACCGGAGGTACCCTTCTTCCTGCTCATCCTGGTCCTTCTGCGATAATGGAGGTAGGGGTGTATAGTCTCTTCCGATTTGCAATTGCGGTTGCTTAAACATAACGCTCCATACGCCCGTCTTCCATGCGTCTTCGTAGACTTCGCGATTGCCGTCGGGTTTGGGTGGTTTCAGTGTGAAGATACTGCTGTTCGACGATACCGGTTCCCTTGCAACAAGCCGATATTTGGTAAAGGTGACTGGGTTCAGGATCGTCGACTCTGAGCCTTGTTGCGACCTAACATAGGCTCCGATGCCTGCCGCGGTTGCAGTGACAATGGTCAGTCGAAGCCATAGACGCTGTTTCGGCGGAGAAGGTGCGGAGGTTGTAGACGATGAAGGCGAGGTATATTGACGAGAAGTTACTCTCTTGCTGAGGGTAGAAGGCGGGCTGAACAAGAGTCCCCCTGACCTTGGGAGTCGGGATTTCATGGGTTTGAGTCTCGATGAAAGTATGATATCTATCAAGGTATCTTCGAGTATCTTCGAGTCTTAGTGTGATCTCATCTTCAAGTTCAAGCTTAACCTTGAGACCCTTTTAGGCCTGGCGCTAAACTCGATCGGGCATCAATGAAGAACCCCTTGTCGACGATCAATCTTCATTTTCCTCTCCCACACTCAGTACTAGATAGAGCAACTCTGAATCTCTTGCTACTCCTATATTACCATATGATATCGCCGTCGGTCGGATAGATTCCAACATTGTCGTCTGTGCAACAGCCCTCCGCTCTCTGCTGGGATGGAGAGATCCTCGTCCGCTCTTGTTGACGACCTTGTTGAATAACCACAATTCATACATGAATGCCCCTACAGCTCCTGGCTCGAAGAAATGTCCCATATTACCTTTTCTCAAACGGATACCAGATCGGACAACCTCCATGCTCCTCGTGATTCTCTAGAACTTGCCTCTCTTGCGTCTTCCTCCCCGGAATCGGCGGGCAGGTCCTCCGCCTCATCCTCCCCCTCAGGCATTTCCTCCTCACGCAAGCTCTCCCTCGAGGACGAGGATCCCCTATCGAGCTCGCATCCACACGCAAATCTTGAGTCCGGGCGACCGAGGTCGGCCCGATCGTACTCCATCTCCTCTGCCTTCGATTTCGGCAATGCCCTCTTCCCACTATCGCAAACCGCCGGGGGGTATGCTCCCTTAGGGACTCCCTCCGCGCTTGGCCGACAAGACGGGATCGCCGACGGCTCGTTGGAACGAAATAAGACACTGACGTATCTGAACGGGTTGTCATTGGTGGTTGGGATCATCATCGGATCTGGGATCTTTTCGTCTCCGAGTCAGGTCAATGCCAATGCGGGGTCTCCCGGCGCGTCTCTGATCGCGTGGGTTGTCGCAGGGTTGCTGGCATGGACCGGGGCGGCCAGCTATGCAGAATTGGGTGGCGCTATCCCTCTCAATGGCGGGGCTCAGGTCTATCTCTCTAAAATATTCGGGGAGCTGGTTGGGTTTCTCTTCACGTGGTGCGCTGTTCTGGTGCTGAAGCCAGGGAGCGCCGCCATCATCGCGATCATCTTCGGCGAGTATGTCGTTCGAGCAGTGATACATGCGGACGCCGAGACGGTCAGTCCCTGGATCAGTAAGGGAGTCGCATTCGGGGGCATGTTTGTGGTGACCGTGTTGAACTGCATATCGACCCGAGTGGCTGCGCGCATAGGGGATGTTTTCATGTTCTTCAAGTTCATTGCATTAATAGGAGTTACGGTCATAGGTATTGTCGTTGCCGTGACTGGATTCTCTTCAACCGGGAGCGCCAGTGACGAGTGGAAAGAAGGTTGGTTCAAGGGAACGAGTACTGACATCTCCGGCTGGGCCGTTGCAATCTACGCCGGTCTCTGGGCTTTTGATGGCTGGGACAACGTAGGCTTCTCCCATCCCACATCTTTTTCCCCGTCGTTTACTGATCGCATCCGCAGACAAACTATGTGACCGGCGAATTTAAAAATCCTAATCGGGATCTTCCCAGAGTGATTCACACGGCGATGCCGCTGGTGATCCTATCTTATTTGCTTGCCAACGTTTCATATTTCCTTGTGCTGCCTCGTTCAACCATAGACGCGAGCAATACCATTGCCGTTCAATTTGGCGACAAGGTGTTTGGCTCCGCGGGGGCGCTTGTTTTCGCCCTCGTGGTGTCTGCAAGCTGTTTTGGGGCCCTCAACGCGACGGTCTTCACCAGTGGTCGGCTGGTCTACGCTGCTGGCAAGGAAGGCTACCTGCCCGCGATGTTCGGCAATCTCTGGACTGGTGGATCCAGCACCACGGGAAGTAATCGCCTGCAGCGCCGCTCATGGGCGAGCAAGTCCCTGTCCCGGATTTTTGGAGAAAACACCTGCATCGGGTATACACCGATCAACGCCATGGCATTAAACAGCGCCTTGACTCTGATATATATCATTGGTGGCGAGTTCAAAACTCTGGTCACGTTCTATGGCGTCGCAGGGTACACCTTCTACTTCCTCACGGTGCTCGGCCTGATTGTCCTCCGGGTCCGAGAACCGTACCTCCCCCGGCCCTACAAGACCTGGATTTCGACACCAATCATCTTCTGCTGCGTTAGCCTCTTCCTTTTGAGTCGCGCCGTCATCGCCGAGCCATTGCAGACGTTGATCGTGGTGGCCTTCATCATCGCTGGCGTCCCGGTCTACTTCTTTCGCATCTACCAGCGTGATGGGAAGATTGCGTTTCCCGGATGGAAGTTTTGGCAAGCCAGTCGACGTCGATAATGTAATGAAACCAGCCTCTATTCGTATAATGAACATTCCTTCTATGAGACGATTGACGCCCATGCGCATTGATTGCGTGTATGACTACGGTTTTGAATCTGCAGCAATATTATCCTCGCGTCTGGACGATCGGGGCGCTTCAATGGCAATCACCGTGAACAAACGGGGGTATCATGTTTCTATCGACCCGTCTTCATAGCAACGAGTTTCCTCCCGCGTCTATGTGGGCTTGTCATGAGATACAACGCTAGTCTAGAGAACTATTTAATACTTAATTCATCACGAATCACGCTCAGTCCATCCCAAACATCAGCCCTCAGCAGCACAGCAGCGGATGTTGACGGGTCCAGCTGACTTTCGGTTGCCGAGGCGAAGAACTTCAACCCGGTGCAGGCCTGCGCATGAGGTGTATAGATGCGTGTGGAGATGACCGTTCTGCTATTCACAAACACTTCTAGCACACTTGCATCGAAATATGCGTGCACCTGAAGCGGTTCCGTCGTCTCCTCGCCTTCATTGTTGCAGAAGGTGAAGAGAGTATGCGGAGCGGTCTCGGGCGCATGATTCACGCCGACATCGTGAGTTGAAGGCCTTTCAATGGTAAATGTCTCGTCGTATGGTTTCCATGATAGTACGGTGCGGTGGTGGAAATCTCCTTGTGCGTCAGCAATCATTGTGACTTTGAGGAAAGAAAAAAGAAAAAGCGTGAGAGCTCACCAGGGGTATGGCCGATTTCCAACCCTACTGCCGCGCAGTGCTTGCCAACCACGAATGTCGCATTCAGTTCCCACCTAGCAGTGCCCAAGGGCAAGAATGCAGGGGGCTGACTGGCCAGAGAGCCTAGATGTACGTTGGATAAATGTAACTGCCGTGCTGCTGTTCGAAGTATGTCGAGCCTGGGGTCCGGCCGGATACTCAATGTTCGAACCCGTGTACCTTGCGAGTTGCGTTCTGTTTCGATCGACGTAATGGATTCCAGCTTCGACTGGTGCGCTCGCTTGACATTGTCAAGAGTCACCAGCCTTACCAGTCGGGGTAGAGAGAGGACGCCACTCCAGCCTTGTCGATGGCGTAAACGATCCGGCAAATCCTCCTCGGTAATCCAGCAGTATACCACGTACTGCTCCGTGATTGGATCCCAGAAAGAGTTTGCAGCGTAGCAGCACCCGTGATCGAAGATCCCGGAGAAGACATATTCTGCGAGAGGTTCGCAAATGCTCTGCGCCTGTAGTCTAGAGCGCAGATTTACGCACATCCAGAGTAGGGAGCGCGGTACTCTCTTTGATCCATCATTGGAAGGCAAGCATCCCTCTGCGCCGAAGACCACGAAATCTCGCGAGACGCCGTCATCAGTCAAGGTAAAGCAGTTGGCAACTTCCCAGTTGACGCCCAGATCCCCCGACCATCGAGAGGGTCGAAAATTCAAGCCAACGTGAAGCAGAGGCCCGAGATATGTCCACTCCGTCAGATTGTCGGGGTTCACGGCGTATACAAAGACTGTTGGGGTCTGTTTAGCGATGCCCCCGGAGATAAATCCATACAGGTCAGCGGAGGCCAACCCGTCTTGTTGCAGGGCGCGCAACGAGGGCCAGCAGTTCAAATAAGGATCTCTCCAGCCCGTCACATCGAGTCCTGCAGGGGCGCCGGGGAGAATCGGATTGCGGTCGAATCGCTGCCATGTCGCGCCATGATCGTGGGAGACAGCTATACTGAGCGATTCGCTGCCCCTGACATACGGCAGAGTATAATGGAGCGGGAGATGGTTTACGGACGTGTATACATACGTGAGTACACCCGGCTTGCCATCCGGACCGTGGGGACGGAAGCAGCCCGTGAACACGCCGCATCGATCATACTCCGCAGATGGCGCCAGACATGGTTCGGGAGATATTTGCCAGGTCACTAGATCCTTGGAAGTGGCATGGCCCCAGGAGATGTTTCCCCAGTCATTTCCATGCGGGTTCCATTGGAAGGACAGATGGTACACTCCAGTCACCGAGTCATATCCAAGCCCACAGGGGTCATTCATCCACCCCTGGGGCGCAGCAAGATGGTATGACGGTCGCCACTTAGACTTAGGGTTCACATGAGCTGTACCCGTCGCGTGCGGATGAGTCTTGGCTTTCTGTTGTGGATCGCAATGAACATGGCGTATTTGAGTTCCACAACTTCCACTGTTGCCCAACACCGCCGCATGCTGGGAATGGGATCCTGGAAGGATATGCATATCGGCTGGATTTATGGAGCGTGGTCTCTGCAGATCCAGCACAAGACTGGCTTTTAAGAAACCACGTTGTTCTGAACAGAGTTTAGATTTGAGACAGGGTGTAGATAGACAGCCACCCGACATGGATTCGCTGATGCTGTAGCAGTCATTAGAGTAACCGCCATTGCATTACAGAATTGTCCATCCTGTTTCGAGGCAACGCAGTAGGAACTCTCATCCACTTTGATCAATACGCAGGCGTGAGAGATTGAGACCGAAGTCGCTAATTAACCATGAGCATGAAGCTAGATGATGATAAGTGATGTTTGACTCAGAAAGTCCATCGCTTACGGGATTATCTCGGAAGGACGCGGAGAGTCGTCGGAGAAATCCTGCTGTACGTACTTTTTGTTCTCCACCTAAAGCTGTATCTGACAGTATCAAGGAATATCATACGGCCAGAGGATCGAGGAGGAAGACAAGCTCTAGATGAACCAGTCTAAATGACTCAGTGAGACTGAGCTTAGAGTCGGAGATATGGTGCTCACTGCTATCCAATGACCAAGTCCTCCAGCGGCATCAGGATTCAGGACTGAGGAGAGTCAGCGGAGCACGTCATTTCCTCCCATTTTGAGAGCTCCGTCATTTTAAGCTATCTCAATCTGTATCAACTATCAAGCCTTCAGTGAGACAATAATATGATTAAGTTAGCCCCCCGCGGTGACAGGGCTGTGTTTCGAGTCTCGATCTCCGGCCGAGTACGGAGTACTTAGTATTGGCAGGCTTGTATGCATAATTGCTTGTATCATTATTCTTCTCATGCCTGAGAAGGAAGAATAAGGCAGTAGGGATCCATGTATGTACCATATGAAAGTTCCATTGAGCTGGGGTCCTGTCAACCCGCTTGAAGGCCACAGGAAGGTAAATCCACAAGTGGATTTACAAGCGAAGATGTTCCTCAGATCACATTGATCATCCAGCGCAGGTATGGATGAGTATGTTGTCTGTCCCAAGATGCTGTACATCCCTCGGACAGTTCTGCTATGGATATGTGTGGTAGAATACATGGTGAATAATCCCCCGTACGAGTCCGACCGGAGCCTAGGAAAAATACAGAATCAGAAGATCTGCAAGCTCAAATTTCCACGCGAGGTGAAGTCGGTTCCCGGGACTGGGGTCGGCTGAGCTATTATATACAGATGTCACGGCTGCACCCAGTTGCTGCATCCAACCCCAATGATGTGCAAAGAAGCCAGGTAAGCCTTGAATTTTTCCAGAAAGGGGTGATTGCCACCGCGAAGCGTATTCATAAGCAACATAAAATCCTCTACTAACGACTGAGTAGATAACACGGTTGCTGTGTTTGGAGACATCACTCCCACAAGGCTTCCAGAGGGCAGGACTCCTGGTCCTGCCATGGAGCCAGCCGCCGAGGCCGTAGATTGTTCACCCAGAGGCTGGCGGACATTGGAAGAGATTCCAATTGCACTAACCGCAATGTCGTACAGCTTCTCAACCTATGTGCGCGCGTGAGTAAAGCGAAAATCAAAATAGCTTTTGTCCGGATGAACTGTACTCACTAGGCCAATCCCATGGGCTTCCATCGAGCTAAGACGCAATGACTGACATATCTTCAAGGTGTCCATAGCAACCGTGATGGCGTATTCGAAGGACAGCTCCGGGCGATCTGAAACGGGTCTCAGGAGACCATGAGTGGAGCACAGCACCCATACACGATTCTGGAGCCATTTCTTTGTGATAAACACATCCGCACACTGTGTCTCCCGCATACTGATTGTCGGTTGGACGCTCTGGGCTTGACCCGGGGCCGACTTGCTGCGTTCAAACCAGTCATAGCCCTTGTATCGCTCGGACTCGCAGACTCTGCTGAGATTTTGATGGATGGACAAGGCTTTCTCCTCGCTGAGGTTCTCACAATAACCTGAATTGACGTTGCAGCGCTGATTCCAACAATCAACGACCTCCTCGTCAATGGCATCGAACAACTCCATTAAACGGGCCAGACCCAGCATTCCCTCGGCATCTTTTTCGTTGTGGACTATAATACCGGAAACAACGCTGTGTGTTGCATTGTGGATGAAGTCATGGACAGAACGCATGGTGAACCCCGGTCTTCCCCAAAAGGTGATGGAATGTCGCCGTTGCAATGCATAGGCTCTTTCGAAATTTCGTTAGCATGGATCGGTTTGGCACACCTAGCTGGTGGAAGCTCATACCTCTCTGTGATAGACAAGACCAGATAGGTCCGTAACCGTTGGCCTTTTTCCTCGTTCGGTAAATCCCGATATGAATCAGGGTTGTTCAAGCCCATCGTCGCTGCAAGGTCCAGAGCCTCTCGGAGTCGAAGCCATGCAGCATTGTGCTGGTTGCTGCCGAAAAGACATCCAAACAGGAAAAAGCTGGTGAGAACGGCCTCGATGGTTGGATGTTCCCCAAAGTCAGAGCAGCTCCGCATTTTAGTCGCCTCGTTCATCATCGATCTGGCCTGGCTGGCTCGGGACGAGGAAGTGGGCCGTTCGTCAAGCTCGATCGGTTGTGTCAGGGAGAAGGCGCATAACGACAGTAGCATGGCACCAAACTGTGGATTTCTACGATGCTCTTGGGCCAGCATGCGAATGAACAAGGAAGATCTGTTCAGTACAGGCAGGGTCGGGTGCAAGCGGTCGAAGTAGACCTCAATCCACGGGATCATGTTGGCCTCGGCAATCGATGACGGCCATGTCGTTCTCATCGGAACGGGCGAGGGCGCGCTTTGCATGACCCCCATGGTAGAAAGAGCCAAGTTTGAAGCGTCCACATGATGAGGCTGCAATCCAGGAGCATCCTGCTCCGCTTGAATGATCGACGGCAGCGACGTCTTCAGGTAAATATTGCTTCCTGGAAACTCGAATACAGGCACCTGGACATCTAAATTGTCGGGGAGCCAATACTCAACATCGTTCCGCTCATTCCAACTGACGGCAGAGTTAGTCTGAGAATCTACAGACGAGGTATCTGTAGCGGGCCACGACGGCCCAATCGAGGTGTTTGTACGCGACGGTACTACTATGTCCGTAGGCATTGAGGCCTCCTCACGCTGAGGAATGGGCCAATGGGTTGGATCTTGCACCGCTGGGGCAATCCCGTGTTGCCCCGTCTCCCGAGAGGGAATCGGCCTCTGATACGGAAAGGCGTCTGGAAGAGGAGCTTGAGAACTCTTACGTAGAAGCTGAGTCTGTTGCTGTTGCTGTTGACGAATTTGGGACACACGACTGTTTGGCAAGCACCAAAAAATGTGCAGACGATTAGAGCTGGACGGATTCTCAAATATAGAATATCCGAGCATAACCACGCAATTGGATCAAAAACTCACTTGCCAGTTGGCCCCCGCTTTTTCTGGGGCTGTAAGAAGAGGCATTCAAATCCCATCTGAGAACACGCGCGACATGGTTGCGAAAGACTACACTGTATGATCCTAAGCAGATTAGCATGACGGCCTCCTCTTCGGCAGAATTACTCCATATGGATGGATTGATGATCATCAGGAACAGGACTAGAGGGGAAAATGAGCGAGGGGTCAGTCAACTTGCTTTTATCTTACGCAGTCGGCAATTATCACAAGCTCTCCGGACCGGCGTTTTCTTCACGGCATTATTGGTAGAACTCGGGTTCATGGTGGCATATTGGGGGTGGAGTGTGGAGTGGAGAGAATAATGGGACGAGGAGTAAAAGTCTGTACAACTCAAAGGAAGGGCAAGCCAAAGATAATAATTATGAGGAATTATGCTGGGCTCAAGAGGATAAATGACAATGACAAATAATCATCCAAGCAGAGATGGGGTTATTTGAATTCGGGATGAAGAGAGAGCGGGCAGTCCGGGGGAGGCAGTGGGACTGCCAGTGGGCACCGTGGTGGTTAGATACCTAGTAGTTATCTAGATAGTTAGTTAGTTAGTTAGGTACACACCTTACTGAGCCCCGTTGTCAGTGCCATCTGATCGAGGCTGTGATGGATTCCAGACTTTTATTATTGATATCCAGACTCCAGAGAAGAGGAGGGAGGGAGGAAAAGGGAGTTTGGGTGACCGTTGTGGATCGTCCTAGGATCAGACTAGGTTGATTTAGTCCCTGGTTTTTGTGCTTCTTTTGTCGTCTTGATTGGGAGCAGCAGCAGAGCCACCGAATCATGCAATTTAGTCCCATTATTGTTAGTATCGTAATTATTGTCACTTTTTATTGTAAGGTTCTTACCGATTCATCGGCAGGAGTGAGCTTAGATACCTGGATACCTGGATACCTGAAACTTAAGGTGTTGATTGGGTGGATTCCTGAGGTGTTGAGCGAGGAATTATTTTCCAGTCCTTCCAGCGACTTCATCATCACCACCATGGCACCATCATGATCGTCATCACCAATCAAAAATAATGACGATAATAATAATTAATTGATCAAATGCACGATGGATCCATCCGTTTACGTCGAGATACGTACTCCAACGTCTCCAACTCTCCAATTGCTCGGCAATCAAAACCCCTCTACTAACCGCGGGATCCACGAGGCTGTGAGTGTCATTCCGTTTAGATACGGACTGATAACCGACATGACATGTCACAGATACGCCGTTTTAGCTATTTAAGTATGGGGTCGAAACGTGGACTCCGCTATCTATGCTTCAAGCCTAGCATTTCTGAAAGTTGGTTTTTGGTAGATCCAACAGAAGAATGGGCAGCGTCCAGACCTGGGAGCAAACAGTGGCTCAGAAACGCGCCTTGCGAGATCGGGCTCTAGAGCTATATATAACCAGCGATATTGGACAGCGACCACCTCGAATTCACAATGTGCATCACCGTACCTGCATACATTCCGATTCTACCATCCAGGAGATTACGGACATTGACAGCGTTCCTATCCTCCTCGAATGTTTGAAACGGGGCCAATATACAGCGGAGCAGGTCATCCTCGCTTATATCAAAAGGTAAACTTCAACGCAAGCCCCTGCGACCTAGAACGATGAACTGATAACTCGAATTGATCAGAGCCACGATTGCCCATCAGCTTGTGAGTCTCACGTTGTCTTCAAAGAGTCTCTCATGAGGTTGAGCTCACGTCCACATCCTTAGACCAACTGCCTCACAGAAGTTGTTTTCGAAGATGCGCTCGAACAGGCTAGACGGCTGGACCGGCTGTTTAGAGAAAAAGGTCAACTTGCGGGGCCCCTTCATGGCATTCCGGTCACTCTCAAGGATCAATTCAATATCAAAGGAGTCGATACGACTTTAGGCTACGTAGGTCGTTCGTTCGCTCCTGCTACCGACGATGCAGTGCTTGTTGAGATGTTGAAAAGCATGGGTGCTGTTATCATCGGAAAGACAAACTTACCGCAGAGCATTATGGTCCGTATCAGCTGCAGACCACAGCCAGAGGTATGGGTGAACTAACCTTTTTTTCAGTGGGCCGAAACTGAGAACCCGCTCTGGGGTCTAACGGTCAACCCACGGAATCCTCTTTTCACTCCTGGTGGCTCGACAGGGGGTGAAGGAGCTTTGCTAGCTCTGCATGGCTCGGTTCTGGGATTCGGAACAGATATTGGAGGAAGTATCAGGATACCCCAGAGTATCAACGGTCTCTATGGCTTCAAACCAAGTGTATGTTCTACGATCTTGATACCGGTGAATGGCTAAGACTAAATCTATGATAGAGCAGCCGATTTCCCTACTACGGCGTTCCGGTCTCGACCGAGGGTCAAGAACATGTTCCCTCGTCTATAGGTCCCATGACAAGAGACCTCTCGTCACTCTCTTATATCTGTCGCATATTTGCAAACGCTAAACCATGGACCTTAGACCCGAAATGCGTTCCTCTCTCCTGGAATGAGGATACTTTTCAGGACACACTCTCCAGGCCTCTTGTCGTCGGTCTGATTCTGGACGACGGAGTTGTGAAAGTGCACCCCCCTGTCGAGAGAGTCCTCCGGGAGCTATCCGCTAAGTTGGAAGCTCATGGTCATGAGGTCGTAGTCTGGGACGCATCGGACCATGTCGCCTATATCAAACTCATGGACCAATACTATACCGCTGACGGATGTGAGGATATTCGGCGCGACGTAGAGGTCGCCGGGGAGCCTTATATCCCTCACGTTGAAGCTCTGATCAACCGGGGGAAGGCAATCTCCGTCTATGAATACTGGCAACTCAACAAGCAAAAGACTGCACTTCAAAAGAGGTATCTTGATAAGTGGAATGCCGTTCGGTCCCCGTCGGGGAAGCCAGTCGATATTCTCCTTGGTCCAACAATGCCACATTCGGCCGTCCCCCATCGCAGTGTACGTTGGGTAGGTTACACCAAGATCTGGAATCTGCTCGACTACCCTGCAGTCACCTTTCCTGTCGATCAAGTGAGAGCAGACAAAGACGGATTGCCAGACAAACTCTATCGCCCCAGGAACGAGCTGGACGAGTGGAATTGGGGCCTCTATGACCCGCTGACGATGGACGGCCACCCGATAAATCTTCAAATCATTGGGAAAAGACTCGAAGAAGAGAAGGTATTGGGAGCGGCAACGGTCATGGAGAAGATCTGGGGCCAGCAATCAACTGTAGCGATCTAGTCTAGCTATATGCGTAGGGTTTTGATCTAGAGTGCATGGAGGAAGCTGACATATACAATTCTTGTAAGCGTCATCCCGTTGGTACTTTTACAAACGCGTCTCAACTCCAGAGAGGCGCGGATTCTTTAGCTTGCTCGGACCCCATGCTTTCGACTCCCATGATCTTCGGATTTGGGGTTGTGCTCGTCCCTTCTCCAACTCTTCCCCTCATGGACTTCTTGCCGAGTGTCGTTGATTACAGCCAGGCCACCCCCACCCTTGGCTATCTGCATCTGCATCTGCATCTGAATCAAGAGGGGGATGGCCAGCTCAAGATTTCCCATTTCAAGGGCTATATAGGTCATTGTACTTGACGATACTTGTGGACACTCGAAGGTAGAGGTCTTATCAATTTTCAATTGCATTCCTATCAAAGAGGGTACGTCGTAACTCCAGGGTCAATGAACTGATAACACAGAAGATGCGGAGATATGAAGCGATTCCTTATCTTGTCCTATCATAATTCTAAATGCTTCTCCAATTTGGCTGACTTGATATCGAGCCAGGTGGAGCAGGCTCGCCATATATAACCCGGCGCAGACTTGATCCAAGCCGTCTCAATCATAAATCTCTTCTTGTAGAATCCAGCGATCAAATCAGCATTATGGGCAAGAAACGTGTCTTGGTCGCCTACGGTGTGGATATTGATGCTGTTGCGGGTTGGCTGGGGTCCTACGGTGGCGAGGACAGCTCGAACGATATCAGTCGAGGTAAGACACTGCGAATACATACAACAAGACAGATAAGATACGTTCTCACCGCATCTTCTTACAGGACTCTGGGCTGGACATGTGGGGACCCCACGTCTCTTGAAACTCTTCGAGAAATACAACATCAAAGCCACATGGTTCATCCCCGGGCACTCACTGGAGACCTTCCCTGAAGAATGCGCCCAAGTGAGAGACGCAGGCCACGAGATCGGCTTGCACGGCTACAGCCATGAGAACCCCAGCGACATGACCCCCGAGCAGCAAAAGGACGTTTTGGACAAGACGTACCGCATGCTGGCGGATTTCTGCGGCAAACCGCCTCGCGGCATCGTGGCGCCATGGTGGGAGACGAGCAAGGAGATGGCGGATCTCCTGCTTGCGTACGGAATCGAATATGACCACTCCATGTCCCACCATGACTGCCAGATGTACTGGCTTCGGACCGGGGACACCTGGACCAAGATCGACTATAGCCAGAAGGCGGAGACCTGGATGAAGCCGCTGGTCCGCGGCCAGGATACTGGACTGGTAGAAATCCCCGGCAATTGGTACATTGACGACTTGCCGCCGATGATGTTCATCAAGAGCGCGCCTAACAGTCATGGATGGGTGAATCCGAGGGACATTGAGGATATTTGGAAGGTCTGTTTATCCCGTGACCGACGCCAGATTAGGTTGTCACTGTCCATGCGGGCTGAACTGATACCTGTTCCAGGACCATTTTGACTACTTTTACCGCGAGTATGACACCTTTATCTTTCCGATGACGATCCACCCCGACGTTTCAGGACGGCCCCATGTCCTTCTCATGCATGAGAGGTAAGTCTGTTGCTTGCGTAAGTCTATGCGAGAGTTCTCGGGCTGACTAGAGTACAGGATCATCGAGCATATCAACAAACACGAGGGTGTGGAATGGGTGACGTTTGAGCAAATGTGCGATGAGTTTAAGAAAAACAACAGGCCACCTGAGGGTGCCAAAATGCCGGTTACACCGATGCTGGAGTAAAGCTGGTATCCGGCCGAGCTACATCATGCCTCATAGTTGTCTGAGAAATCCGCAATAAGCTGGCGTATCCGTAAGCCACCAGTCTGGGTTGAGCGCTGCTAGTGTATTCAGCACGCTGCGCTTATTGGACACATATGAAGATCAATTGGATTCAAATTGTAGGAAAAAATACCATATGATTCCTGTGGATGCATTGATCCGAATGTCCAATTCAGCTCCTTCCATAAAGGAAACAGCTTCAGACTTCACTCAGTCCTTGGAACGCCGTAACACCATGTACATGCGCTATGAAAATGCTTTTCGCCGATACCTAGGCCTTCGGAGGCTCAAACAGTTGGGGCTTCATGTTTATTTTGCAAAGCTTGGATACGCAGCCACTCAGTTGAAGGAGAGACTGCACACCCTCGAGAATGCGCATATGTGTGAATCCGATCTCCCTGATAAATTCCAGTTTTGAATGCTCCGACAAAGTCGGAATTGTCTTTGTGACTCGAAACATGGTGCTGATGATATCGTGAGCCGAGTAACCCAGATCCCTAAGAGTAGTTATCAGTATATCGGTGAAGAAGCAATAATCGAACGAATCATGAGCATACCATAACTCGTTCAGTGTCTCTAGCGCAGCGTCGACCTTTCCTTCCCAGCATGCCTTGATCATAGCTTGTACCTTGATCGGATGTGGGCTGTCGACCACACGAAAGACATTATCTCCACTGACCAGGCCAAAACCTGACCATGTGCTCTGCAGGTTATTGATAGCCTGGCGCATATCTCCCTCAGCACTAAAAACCAGGGCAGCGATCCCATCTTCTGTGTGCTCCACCTTCTCAGCATCGCATATCTGTTTCAATCGTTTCACCACCTGTGCGTCTGTCAATCGAGCGTAGCGCAGGATAGCGCATCGAGATTGGATGGGCTCAATGATCTTATTTGACTGGTTGCAAGCAAAAGCGAACCGTGTTGTAGAAGAGTAGATTTCCATCGTGCGTCGTAATGCCTGCTGCGCGCCGGGGGTCATGCTGTAAATGGTCAGCGACTATCCGTACAATCTTTAATTCACAAAGGCCACACCTATCCGCTTCATCAAGAATAACAATCTTGTGACGGCCCGGTGGAAGCGTCACCTTCTTCTGGGCGAAACCTTTGATTCGACTCCTGACAACGTCGATACCTGTGCACATGTCAGACTGGATCTGAATGGGCTGACTCGAAGCAGCATACCTCGTTCGTCACTAGCATTCAGTTCCAAGACCGCCTCCTTATAAGCATCTCCTAGCAGTTGCCTCGCCAAGCACAGAATTGAGGTAGTCTTTCCGATACCAGGCATGCCCGAGATGATAACGTGGGGCATGTTGCCATCTTTGGCTATAATCTTCAGTCGCTCAATTGTTTCTGTATTGCCGACGATGTCATCGAGGAAGACGGGCCGGTACTTCTCCACCCTAGAAGGTCATCTATTAGAAATTGTCAAGTATAGCATCGTAGTCTTGTTTACAAACCAGGGTAGTTCATAATCGGGGGGAGCTCCCGCAGTAACAGCCTTGAGGCTATTGCGAGAAGCACTTGCTGAGGACTCTGCTTGCACCATTGTGAAGAGCTTGATGTAGGAATAATAAGCTGTATAAGGAGTTCCTGCTGGAACAACACGCAGATTATCACTCAAATGATCTGGGTTGCGGAAGACGCGAAGGTTGGAGACGCGTCGGGATGGACCTAATTTGGCTTAATTGGGACTCCGCATCAATTCCGCCCTTTCATCTCCACTGCCACGAACATTGGCTGTTTATTGTTATGCCTCAGCACTTCATTTTATTCTCCTAGGCTTATTCTCTTGTTACAGCTTGGACCAGCTTGAACCGTCTTGACACTCATTTTAGAGCTGCATCTGGCTCAATCACGTCACACTACAAACATCTATCCTTGGCACATATATAGCCAACAAGCATCACAGTTTCTATTCAGCTTGTGCAGCCCATCAGTCCTGCGAGGAGCTTTCTCAATCAACAGGGCCTGTTCCTGCAGATCGCCTGGCAGGATGGGCACAACCTCCGTCAGACGCAGTCTCTTCCACCATAACCTCAGCAGACGCCCGGTCTCCGCTACACCTGGGGCGATGCAAAGCGGCAGGAGTAATGGGCCTTCGGGTCTTCCCTCTCACATGCTACAGTCCTCTTCCGAGTCAGCGGGCCCCTCTCTGAGTTCTGGTCCCTTGGACAACGGAGATATCGTGGTCAGGGACAAGAACGGTGGTTACAAGCTCGACATTCCTGTTCTTCCGCCTGCCATTACCAATGATAATGGCGATGGAATGGATGGTTTGGACGAGGGTGGAACTAGCGGGGGAACAGGATCTACGGCCGTCGATTCAGCTAGTCAAACTGAGATCAGCGGGCGAGAGAAAGAAAGTATGTTGGCAGGCTAGAGAATGATTGGTGAGAAGGAAGAAGCTGACCCGATCGGCCTGTCGAAGAGATCGAGGCAAGCCTAGCAGAATTGATGTATCGGAACCGAAACCGACAAATGAGCAACGAACCAGCCGGTAAGTGCACGCGAACAGTGGGTCCAACGTGGTTCTATGTGGTCCTCTGCTCTCATATTGTTTGTGACCAACGCACTAATAATCGACAGAGATCCTCAATCTCATCCATCAAAGTCTCCGAAGTAGAGTAGCGGCCCTCGAGGAAGACAACTGGATGTACGAGCCAGAAGAAGATTCACGTGCCTAAAGCCAGCTTGCAGCATCCAGGGCAAGTCAAGTACCACTGGATAATCACCCTTTAATTATCTACCTGGTATCTACTTGGTTCGTATGTTCAAGATACACATATCACGCACAGAGTGTGGCCTGGTTCATCTAATCGAGCTCCATGCTGGCCGGCGGCGCCTCAACGGTCTTCGACTGACTTCGTCCCTGGGGTAGCCTCCTACTTCCGCTCTGATTCTGGCCTCCGAACAGCATACTGCCCATCATATCCAGAAGCGGGTTACCTTGTCTCGGAACTTTGATCCCGAAGTATTGCTCGCCTATCTGTGCCAAAACGTCATCCCAGATCCCTACTTCTTGGATCTCCGATGCATAATGGGCAGTCAACTGCTTGAAAAGGTCTGCGCTGCCTCGCTGAATAGCGAGAAGCAGCATGCTTATGAAGTTCAGCAAGGGCAGAGACGGGAAAACTCGAACATCGGAGCTGGCGCTGCTGACTTCTTGTACGCCGAGCGACACATTTGAGGAAGAGAGCCGTGAGGTGAAAATGAGGAAGGCTTTGTTAGCGTTTCGGAGGTTCCCGACTAACAAGTAAGGAAAGACTGCACGTGAGGCGTAGATAGCCGCCGTATGGGGTTCGTCGTTCGTGTACCACTCATACTCAAGCTTCGCTAGAGTCTCGGCGGATTCGGAGGTTCCAAGGATGAGATGCTTCTCGGCGTCATATGGCTCATTGTCTGGCAAAATCGTCAATGCGCTGTAATTCACGGTCACATATGGCAAACGAACCTTCGGCGTATACCGATCCAGCTGCATGGTGCAGCTCCGCATCTCCTCTCTCCACAGGACCGAACCGTCCGCTCCAGCCGATCATCTCCTGGATGAATCTCTTCCTCGTGGGCTCTTCCGACGGGAATTCACGCAGAAGCTCGATTAAGCGCTCTAGCATAAAGAAGCATCGTTAGCCGATTCGATCTCAGAAAGTCCAATATCTTTAGCCCTGCAGCTAGCTGCTGATTCCAAGTAGATTCACTCAGAAAGTCGTCCATCCATAGAGAAATCGCGTGCGATGTTCAATAGAAAGATCAAACTCACTCTTTCGAGCTCGACCCTCCGCGTCATCATCCCCTCCAGTAATCTCCCACCCCGCCTTGGTGTACACCTCGACTACCAGCATGATAGCCAGGTCTCCCCCACTCGCAGAAGCACCCTGCTGAGACCCGGCTCTCAGAAGAGCGGTCGCACCGCCAGCCAGGATTTCAGCAGCAGCGTCATAATTGGATTGTTTGATGTATCGCGCAGCGATGACACGGAGTTGCTGGTGAGCTTCGTAGTAAGCACCGGACTCGATCCTGCAGAGAAAACCAAAAGTTAATATTAATTAGCCTTCACCTGAGACCTTGGAATTTGAGAAATAATCGTCGTATGTCAAAGCTCGAGGCAAACTTACTTCTCGCGTTGCCGAGCAATCGTCTTCTCAATGCGTGAGGTCATCTCGGAAGTGCCCCCAAGTGACCGTGGACTGAGACAGGGAACCACAAATTCACGTGAGTTGCGTTGAGGCTGTAAACGGATTTCCAAGGAAGTTAGGATCTCCAATCTATTGCGAATTCGAGTTCGTAGAGGATTCTAGCCTAGGGTGGATAACAAGCTCAGCGACAGCTGGGAAGCGGATGGACGAGTGTCGAGAACTTTTGGTGGGGAACTTCCCTGGTGTCTCAGAACCGCGGAGCTTCTCCAGATACAGGCCCCTTGCTAGGTACTTCGGCGGAAAATATCCAAACCCAGCAAGTTCAACGTGCATAGATCCATTGAGGTGTAGTTGCTCCTCGCTTGAGCACTTGTCAGCGCACCTAGAAGATCATATGTACTGGCTTCTTGCTCTACCTAACAATCCGTATTGGTCGCAACAAGCCTATATAAATGCCAGAGCTTCTGATAGCTCTGCCTTCGAGCTCGCTTGATTTTCTTTCACAATAGGCGCAATATACGCCCAATACACCTCGACCGAAGAAGCTATGGATAGAGATGCATTTGACATCCAGCCAATTGGCCGCTTCTATGGCGCCAATACCACGATCCGACGTCCAAGGGTATGTGCTTGTTCTGTCCATACAAGACAAAAACTTGAAATAACCTTGAAACAGGAGATCACTTGCTTCTCATATGATGATGAACATAAGTTCCACCTCGGGGATTCGTCCCTGCGGTACTACTATACGCCGCGCCTCCCCGCGGATTTGAATCGCGGCTTCGACACTTTCCAGAAGCTAGATGATACCGCCGATGAGCATCTAGACGCTTTGCTAGAGACCATTATGGCTCTGGAAAAGGAGACTGGAAAGAGATGCGAGGCGGACATCATCACATGGAGAGGCATGATGACGAAGGTAAGCCGCTCAAGCGTCGAATTTCATCTAGAAAGTCGGTGTTACTGATAGTATCGCCTTCTTGTAGATTTTGACGGCTCCTTTTGACAATCTCAACGGGTATGTACGCAAGATATACCCAAGGCGTTCATTTATTGATCTGAACATTAGGTTCGAAATGAATGCGACTTGTTTCCAGGTAGGAGTTGTCCAAACACGTTGATATGTGGTTTACACTTTAACCGTAAATATGCAGGGTACCATGTTTGTATATCCTTCTAAGTCTCTGTTAATTCTGCGGTACTGACGAGGAGTAGTTTCATTGAGGAGAACAACGCCTATAAAAACCAGCAAAAACAAATCCAGCAGAATCAGAGAATGCCTCCGGGAATGGCCTCCCAGGAGCTGATGGCATACTGGGGTACTGTTAGCGCTCCATGATCTGATTTGACAAGAAGCTGAACCGCAATCTCAGGCTACAAGTTTGAAACCCTATGTTTGCTTCAGCAGCCATGGGATCCAACGCCTCGGGCTGAGATCGAGAGACGCGAGGACCTCGTGGTCAATAACAATGCACAATACTGCTCTGTGGTTCGAACAGGCATAGGGAGTTCCCGGTTGATTATTGGTGGTGAAGTTGATGCTGGTATGCTCTTCACACTCTAGATGCATGCTTATGGCGATTGTTGAGGGGTCGAATTGAAGCCTGTGACTGATGCTGGTGTGCTAGTGTGGGACTGCAAACCCGACCGCAAAGAAGATCCTATCAACTGGGTAGAGCTGAAAACTTCGGCAGAGATCAAAAACGACCGTGACATGATAAAGTATGAGCGAAAACTCCTGAAGTTCTGGGCACAGTCGTTCCTCCTTGGCGTTCCCAAGATCATTGTTGGTTTTCGCGACCATCACGGTATAGTTCATCGTTTGGAAGAGCTTGACACGGCCAGCATACCAAACAAGGTGAAGAAGCTTGGACGAGGCACGTGGGATGGCAACATTTGTATCAACTTCGCTGCTGCATTCCTCGAATGTAAGTCTCAGCATGTGCTCTTGAATCCGCGTTCTATGTCCCTTCAGCTAATGGGTTCAAAGGGCTCAAATCCACAATCAAGGAGGGAGGAACGTGGCGAATCCGTAAGCTGGAGAAGTCTTCGCTTATTCAGGTGTTCAAGATTGAGGAGACTGGGACAGGCGACATCATCTCCAGGTCGTTTCTGGATTGGCGGTCACCCTCATGATGAAATGGAGTCAGTGCCTACAAACTGTCTGACTGGGGGCCCTTGCACTTCAAGTGTTTCGAAATGCAACAAATTGCGGCAGGTACGCGAATCTCTCCGTCGGTTCGGCCAAAGCAATCAGAGGGGGCTCCGCGGCTTCGGGTCAGGCTGTGATGGAAGTAATATATTTGAGCTGCCTGATACCGTGGTAAGCACTGGACATGACCTGCCTGACTACAGCACTGGCTTTCGAAGCGTGTACCCGAACACATGAAGCCCCGCCGTGCTGTTGCATTTGGTGGATAGATATGCCTCGCCGGACATGTCATATAACACGACTACAGCATGCTCGGTGATCAACGCCAAAAGGTGAAATGATCACCATCTTATACCAAGCTGAGAGGCTCTATTTGCCTACGCCAGTGTATCGACAAGGTGATGGATGTCCCGTGCTCGCCATGTCCAGCTGCCATGATGCAGGAGACTTGAAACGTTGGGCAGGTTGGTGTTCAACCTCAGTACGACTCGGACCATCATGTATAATTCTCAGAGTATGGATATTGGAAATGAAAATGGAAGAGCGTTGCTGTTCCTGCCAGAGGAAAGCAGTCAATGTCATTTTTCATGTGCTCAAACATGTCTAGTTTCTACTGCGGTGTTGAAGGCTGCTCGGTAGGAGTTGGACAGTCACGGTTGTGACCAACACCTAAGGTCTGCTGATTGCGCAAATATTCCTCGCGCTCCGCTTTTTTTGCTGCATTCTTGATTGCCCTCTTGTGGGCACGCCCGTTCAGGTGAATATTCCACTGGTCTTCGGTCGCCATCGTTCTACTGCAGACCTCACAGGTAAAGGTTTGAATAAGGTTGCTGCGCTGCGTCTGCGACTGAGCCTCCCGTGCACCCAATGTTTCTCTTGCCAAATCAGAGATAGATTTAGGATCAGGTCTGGGTTCGTCGCTGAGCAGCGCCTGAGTCAGGCGCTCAGATGGTTCGGTAACACACTTCTGCCAGTCTTCAACGATTGTACTGTCAAGAAGATAAAACCTATCTGTCGCACTAGCGTCAGCGAGCGCCTTCCAAAGCTTGTTCCGTATCCATTTAATCTGGGAGGTCGCATATTGACGCGTTGCGATTTTCACCAGCTCGATAGACGACTGTTTGAGTGCTTCAAGCTCCCCTTCACTCAAGGCCCCGTTATCCAAGGCGTCGAAGTAAGGTTCTAATTCCTTGAACCCGATCGAGACCCAGACGCCTCTTGTCTGATCAACAGTAATTCCTTGCTCTTTTTTCTCCCGTAGATAAGCCCACATTCTCTGGGCCTCTGTCATCAACCCTTGCTCCACCATAGTATCTACACGTTTCGCCAGTCGGCCGTTCAATGTCTCCTTCTCTGAATGCACCCAGAATATCAGTGTCGGGTAACGAAGCTGTCCTATACCCGAGGAAGACTCTCCATTTGTCTCCGTCGGAAGTTTCTGACGCTTCTGCTCCGCGTAAATCTCGGAGGCCGGCTTGCCGGTCTGAAAGTAAATCTCCAAGGATCGTCGGATTTTGCGCACGTCATTCGGATGCCATCGACTGGCCATGACGGGATCGACTTCTTTTAATTTCTTAAAGACCACCTCTGGCGGCGCATCCAGGATGGGCCACTTTGCGGACGTTGGCTCAGTCTCGTCATGGAAATGTGCGTCCTCATTATCGCCTGAAAAGAGGCTCTCCTCGACCAGCTGATCCTTGAAGAGTACCGTTTGTGTGTAGTAGTGCGTTCCTCCGACCAGAATAGGGAGCTTCCCTCGGGAGTGTATGTCCTTTATAAGTCGCAGGCATTCTCTTTTGAAATATCCTATGCGCCAGGGCTCTTCTTCCAAATCGACACAACTGATCAAGTGATGTGGGATGCCGTGCCGTTCCTCAGTTGGTATCTGATTCGTGATGATGGGTAGGCCACGGTACATTTGCATAGCGTCGCCATTTATGATTTCACCGTTGAAACGGGAGGCTAAATCCACCGCAAGCTATCTACAGTCGTTAGCGGAAAGAACCCTCTCAATATTCTTCTCTTTCATGTCTCCCTCACCTTGGATTTGCCAGTGCCCGTGGCCCCGACGACGGCAATGAGGGGCTCCATGGTCAATGGGCGTTTGATGCGCCAGAAAGAGCGGAGAAAGTTGAGCATGGGAGAGCTTTTGTCATTATGAATCCATTTCTCCTTGCGCTACAAAGCAGATGTTTCAATCTTCGAAAGGCGTTGCAATCTCAATCAAGCGCGGAAAAAAGTTTGCTCGCAAGTATATCCAACCGGACATTACCTCATCGGTTCCGCTTCAACATAGGATTGGGCCTCCATCACACCAAGGTACTTGATACATACCAATATAGTTCAATTGTGAGGAACTTTATGTGAAGCTGAGGAGTCTATCTGATCAGTCCTTTTCAATGGTCAATCGGCCCAGTGTTATATTCAACAAAGCTTTTGTTGCACTATGTATTTCCCATTTTATCCTATAGCTAGCACATACGACCATAGGGTGTGGAAAACAGGGCTTCCCGTCCGCTCAGCCGTACTTAAGCCACACGCCGGCCGGTTAGTAGTTGGGTGGGTGACCACCAGCGAATCCCGGCTGTTGTATGTTTTTTATAACATAACTATTTACCCTACCCATCGCTGGAACCTAGTAGGGGAGTGTTGTCTTAACCTCATCCTTTTTCTTAACTATGGTCTGACTTTATTGGTTATTCCATCTCTAATCAACATAATCATCTTATGTCACTCTCACGGCCTAGACTACTATATAACACTGTATATAATGAGCAGTCAAACTTCATTTCCCGACAGAATGGCGTAAGTAGGAGATCACATGACATCCCTCCGTCCCCCGAATGATGGCATCGAGTGATAAGCATGTTTCTAGAACAAATCCTACAACCTGTTGTGCTCGGTTAACAAACGAATAGGTTCATGAATTCCTTGCCATTTAGAAGTAGTAAGTGTTCTTCACATCAGGACAACGCTGTATTGACCACCGGCGTAGTTCCTTCTCGTCTAGACATGGCAGACTCCAGCAATCATACGGGTCCATCAATCGATGTCAATGGTCTGAATTACAAGTTTCAAGACGGTTCTTCAGGCCTGACGAACGTGACTCTCAGTCTGCCAGCAGGGAGTCGAACATTGCTCATTGGAGGTGAGGTGATATGGTCCCCTCCCGCCTAGATGAGTCATGAACCACTGTTAACGCCATTGTAGCAAATGGTGCCGGCAAGACCACTCTCCTGCGCTTGCTGGCAGGCAAGCGCCTGGCCCCGACAGGCACTATCTCCGTTGCTGGCCTGGACCCCTTCAAGCACGGCCTCGAAGGCGTGACTTACCTGGGTGTCGAGTGGGTCCTGAACAGCATTGTCCGAACGGACATCGACGTCCCCACGCTTCTAGCATCCGTCGGCGGAGACGCCTATCCCGAGCGCAGGGACGAGCTGGTCGGGATCCTCGACATTGACCTCCGCTGGCGCATGCACGCCGTGTCGGACGGTGAGCGCCGCCGCGTGCAGCTGGCCATGGGCCTGCTGCGCCCTTGGCAGGTGCTTCTGCTGGATGAAATCACGGTGGACCTCGACTTGCTTTCGAGGAGTAACTTCCTGTCCTTCCTCAAGCGGGAGACGGAGACGAGACCCTGCACGATTGTCTATGCCACGCACATCCTGGATAATTTGTCGCAGTGGCCCACGCATCTTGTGCATATGCACCTCGGGAACGTCAGGCAATGGGGCCCCATGGAGAATTTCAAGAGTGAGGTCACCGAGACGTCGGAGAACAGTCAGCTTGGTGAGCTTGTGCTCAGGTGGCTCAAGGAGGACTTGGCGGCCAGAGGACCGAGAAATCCGCAACCCAGCCAGAGCAAGACCTACGGGTCGCTGGATGGAATCGGAGGATATGGGCTGGAAAAGCACACCTGATCAGATTCTCCCTCCATCCGGAGCGTCTCGTTCTATTTTACTGTCCAATTTTTCTGGAATACTACTTTTGCTTCAACAAACATTCTGTTCAACCACAATAGCATGGCGGCGGTTACGGCTTGGATTATGGACAATAAAGGTCGGGCATGATTCAACATTCTAGAGCTATTCAACACCCATGGCATGAGCTCATGATTTCATTTTTATGTTTCTTTCGTTGTGTATATACATGGCATTTCACGAAAGCATGTTAGAAATTGCATATACGCGCACCGAGGAATCCTCACTTGCTACAGCAAGCTCAAATCTACACTCCGTATCTCTAACATCTTTCCGATGGAGCGGCCGCCATGATAATTGGGTGATCGCTCTAGAGGGGGATACCAATCTATCAACAGTAGCAACGTGTCTCGCTTCGAGACCATCAACCGTCACCTGGTAGATCGATAATTTTCCACTTTCTTCGCCCGTTGCAAGGAAGAAGGAAGCGTCAAGTACACTTGGAAGAATCGAAACAGCTGTGACTGAGCTTTCTAAAGAGACAGTCGTCTTGCAAGCGAACGAGTCCTCAACCTTCTCCCATAGTTTAACTGATTTGTCTCGGCCAGCCGTCGCGAAGACCGGCTGTGCCGCTTGGGGAGCCCATGCCGCATCTAGAATCATTCTAGAATGTCCTTTGGGGTTCGATGCCAGAAGCGAGAATGAAGAAGGGTCTTGCACACTCCGTCGGAAGACAGCCCACTGCCGATCTCGACCAACACTAAGAAGGTATTGGTCATCACTCGAAAAACAGAGACTTGTGATAGTCAGAGAATGCGCTTTTAGCGAAGGTCGAATTTCGCGCCATTCAGACGTGTCGTACAGCCGTATGACCGCATGGTCTATTGAGCTTGCTTTACAAGCAGTCGCAACCAGGGTGCGATCATGATTCACGGCCACGGCTGATATCTCGTAACCATGGCCATAGAGCTTCTCATGCTCGGGCCATAGTGTATAGCGAGCCAACTGGTCTTCCAGCGGTGGATGGCCCAGGTTCGATATCATTGCCTGGTTTGCTTGGACTTGCCGCGCCCCCGCAGCACTCTCTTCGTCTACCTCCATAGGGATGTCTTCGCCCACAGCCTGATTAGACAAGCCGAGAACAGGAATCTGTGCTGTGTCTGGAAGTTCTTCGTCCGTTGCTGGTTTGAATCCCGCCAGCTTCTCCAGGAGTTGGGCGATGGGTTTCGGCTCGTTGAACACTCGTAAAAGCTTTTCGTCAGCGCCCGATACAAAGCGCGCGGGTCCCAAGGTATCAATGCAATTCAGATCGTAACCATGAATCTGTGGTCTTGAAAACTCATGCCACGATTTCACCCCCTCACGCGACCACTCTGCATGCAGGCGCGTAGTCTGGTCAGCGCTGGTGGAAAGTAAATACCCTCCGGTTTGTTCCCACTGCACCCCGTTCACAGACCTCACATGGCCCGTAATCCCCAGTGCCTGCAGCCACATATCGGAATCGGCGTCATACCTCCATGCCCTCCAGCTACCTGTTCGGCCCAGACTGACAACTTGCCTTCCGTCTGGAGACCAGAGGCCAATCCAGAACCCGCCAGTACTTCCTGTCGCTGTGGTAGATCCCTTTTGGACGCTAATTTCTCCCATCCTCTCTGCTGAGAGCCATACTCCGGACACTGGATCCTGCTCCCAGATCGTCAAAGTATTGTCTGCAGAGGCAGAAAGAAGCTGTTGGCGTTCCGAGCTTGGGTTCCAGCATGTCGTGTAAATCCAATCCTCATTTCCAAACAGAAGAGCTTCGAAAGTGACCGAATATTTGGACCCGGCTGCTTCGAACTGATGAGCTTTATTGGATAAGGTCGTTTCAAGTCCACCAAGCATAGGGTCTGCATCATCTGCTAGTGCAGTCTTGGTGGCCTCGCCTCGTTGAAGCCTCCACAACCGGATATATTTGTCTTGACTAGCTGAGGCGAGCAATAGGTCGCCTGACTTGCTTTGTTTGTCCTCGGTGAAGGAGAGGGAACGTACCCATGCCTCATGGCCTGAAAGTGTTGCAGATAGTCTAAAGCTTGCACCAGCGAGAATGTTCTCAGAAACGTAAATCTGAACATTATTCATCGTGCCCGCGACTGCCAATACCACGGGTTTGTCTTTCGAGTCTGTTGACAGCGGCTTCAGTGATAATGCCAGCGGGAAAAAGCGAGGTTTCATTGCAAGATCCTGGAGTAGATCCGCCTGTATTACGGTTTCCTGCGTGCCAATCTTCCAGATCTTGACGCTACCATCTGCAGCTCCAGATGCGATGATAGCGACGCCATCGGCAGCGGCAATTGTATTTACTGAGCCTGTATGACCCGTAAGAGTATGCGCATGGGTGAATTTGGTGGGGTTGACTGAATCAGCCCGCCATATCCGAATTGTTTGGTCGATGGAGCCGGTAAGAAGCAGCTTCGTACCCGTGGCGGGACATGTGTAGAATCTGACCGCACTGACTTTGTCGGTATGGCCAACGAGGAGGGCATAGACCCCGCGCTGAGAGGTATCCTAGACAGGCAGTAGCAGTATTAGTCGGGTTGCGTGGAGACCAATTCAATTGAGACACTGAGAGAGTTCATACCCTTGGATCCCATAAGGCCACATTGTTATCTGCGCCAAAGGCGAGCACACCTGACTGCACATCCCAGTCTGCGGCGGCCGGATGCCTGTTCCCCCCAACACTGATGTATTCCGTCGTGATTGATACCATGAATGCGCCTGAGACTGATCGCCAATTGGTGATCTAAATTGGTATAGAAGCACAGCGACAAAGTCCAACTACGGACACGGACAGAAGTGTGCTATCTTTCGATTGCCGAGATTAGAGAATGGATCGATGACCACTTTTTGTGCCCGGAATTTAAGCTTATCGATAAGCGCGGCCATCGCACCGCATCCGCAGCCCCTCTTCGTTTGCATTTTCCTCACACTCTTATGTCTTCGCTCAAGGCGACTCCTCGACTCTTTCTGTATAATATTTGAGCATCACATTTTCGCCGGCTGTGGGCTTATTCTGAAGCTGTCATGGCTGACTCTTCTACCCTGAAAGGTGGTGCCAGTAACATCACCATTACCGTTGAGTTCACGTTAGACCAGCCTTGAATGCATTGCTTTCACCTCAATATCTGCTGACTCCAATTCGCATAGTGGCGGTCTAGAGATTCTCTTCTCCAATGAGCGAAAACATCATGTCAGGCTACCTGCTCAATTGGACGACGGCAGCCGGCCAACCATCGCTTACTTACTACGATATCTCGTTGACAATGTTATGAAGGATCAAAGGAAAGAACTATTTATAATGGAAGACAATGTGTATGTCACGGATGGAACCCCCATGAATTAGTGGCAAGGTTGACAACAAGTGATTTAGACGACCTGGTATCCTCGTCCTTATCAACGATGCCGATTGGGAACTGGAAGGCGAGGAGAAATATGAGCTCCAATCAGGGGACAACATTGTATTCGTCTCAACACTTCACGGAGGATAGGTCCGCCTAGAAGTCTACATGAGCTCTATCAGGATCAACCGAGCACTCGACATGATCAAAGGTCAATTGTACACCAACGCAGCACTGAGCCCAGGGCGAACATACGATCAGACAACATCGTCCACGTGCTGTTGCGATATCCTCTCAGGCTCACGAGGGGTTCGAAGGCCGCTTTGAGGTGTTGAAAATCCATCCTTGGGGCTGCCTATTCCTCCAACCATGGGAGAAGGCACCCCACTTGGAGGTACGGGGATTTTGATGTCTTGCGGAGAGCCAGGTATAATTTCTTTCGGCAAATTAGGGATATGTATTCTGCGCGCCTCGTTTTGGTAGCTTTCCGGGATAATCTGCACGAAGTCAGTCGGGTGCTCTTTAGGTTTGAGGTGTTAATGTATCCTTACTTCAATGATTTCATCACGTGGAAACTCCAGGAACGGGATATCAGCAGCATTGCACGCCATGAGGTAACCATAGAGGACTCTTAGCACGCTTTCATGTGCTATGATGAGAAGATCGTTCTGCTCGCGCTCAAGTTCCAAAATGATGGGTTCGAGTCGCACAGCAAGGTCATGATAGGACTGCATAGCCGTAAGCTCGAAGGTCAACGTCAGAACGCAAGCTGGAATGGGTTACCTCAGCTCGAGGGTACCGATGGTGGTAAGGATCGAGCTCATGCTTAGCCACCTCTTCCGGATACTCTTCGCGAATTCTTCTCTCAGACATCTTCTCGCAAACACCAGGGTTCAGTTGGCTCATTTGTGAGCGTTGCCGGACTTTGTACCCCTTTTCATGTAAGTATTTGGCTGTCTCGACCGTCCTGCGTCTCGTGGATGTCCAAACTGTCAGTGGTTTGAGTTCATAATTTGTCTCTCCTCGGTCAATCATGGCCTGTTTTTCAGATTCCCTATGCTGCAGAAGACGTTCAGTCATTTTCTTTGCGTAGTCCTCTCCCTGCTCGGACAGAGAGGCATCGGCTTTATAGGAATCTGCTTCCAACGAAACACCGGCCTAATGAAGGGTTAGTCCTGACAGTCGATTCATCCAGAACTCGACTTACTCGTGCAAAGTACGTATGCCTGGACTTGATGTGAAGGTTGAGAAGATAGAACACAATTCGGTTAGATAGATAACCGAAACTTTTATTGTTGATAATTAGTCTTTCTCCCGCGTTTATCATCTGTACTTCAATTAGTATTGAGGCTGGCATATCTTTCCGCCAGTCATACCTTGATATAATTCAAATCTTTCTCCTCCATGGTTTGAAATTGAGGGATTCTGGCAGATATCCTGGTCAAGTAGTGCTTCACTGCATCTTCTGATGACCAGCCAACGTACTGGAAGATTTAAGTCATTTTTTGATGGAGCACATGCTAGGAGGAATCTACTTACGTCTGGGGATGAGATCTTGACTCTGCGAACATTTTCCTCAATGATGCGCTCGTCATCGCACCATGATTCGATGAAAAGTGTCTGCATGTGTTTTGACCGTTAGAACAATCCAACACACAAATCGTATTGTGAGAGAGGTATCTTGATACCTCAATGTCCTGTTTGGCAAACTCCTTCGCCAACGATCGTCGGCCGGAAGCTAAAGGATTGACAGCGTCATAAATCGCAATTTGGCCATTTTCGAAATTCAAGTACTGGTATATATCTTCGCGACACCTCTTCATGATCTTTTGCCTCAATAGAACAGATGATGCAGATGCTGTATCCAATTAGCATGATGTCAAGTACACAACCATCGGCCGGTGCGAGTGCAGTGGCGAACGTGCTCTGCAGCAAGAAGAACAAGAAACAAAATTGGGTAGACAGTCTCGAACCACTTACCATTGACGAAAAAGTAGTCATCTGGGATGTCTTGGCCAACAGGAATCGTGGCTCGTCTGTAATCTCCAAGGTGGAAGATCCTAGTTTTTACACCTAGCCTGCAATTCCCTTAGCGAAGACAGCACTACCGATTCGAGAAGAATACCAACCAACGAAGGTAGCGCGCCAATGCTACAGAAATATGTCTGAAATACAGCATGAAGAGTCAGTCATACGACTAGCTCGATTCTCCTCAAGATGGTGAAACGAACGTCTTGCCCCTCGCTGGTAAGCCTACAGTGATAATCACAATTCTCCCAGAATGGAAAAGTCGACCAGACTCCGTGCTATACAGCTGAGCTGGTGCCAGATCGGCCTTTTCAGGCAAATCATGAATTGCATCAACGAATGTCGATGATTTCCTTCGGAACCGAGGGGAGTTGGCCACGATTTCAGCCGTTCTGAACTATGTTAGATTTGAACAGACTTATACAGCGAAAACAGGGGTATGCTTAAAGGAAGGGAATATGATTCGTTTCTTGACCAAGCTTGAACCGGACTCTTTTGGCGGCCCGGACTATTCAATACGTTGAGATATAAGGGAATAATATCAATCCTTACAGTAGTGTATCCATCTTGAAAGAAAGATCTCAGACACTGAGCTGTGACTGAAAAGAGATCCAAAAGAATGATCTCTCAAGAACAAATTGCAGCCGAGGAGAGTATCCTTCACACAGGAGAGATTCACCAAGGCTACAACTCCCAAGGATGTTCGGTGTTGGGAGCTTCGGGCAAATGGCGAGGAAAAGGCAAAGAAAAAGAGAAAGGCAGAAAAATAAAAATAGAATATAAAGGAAAGAAGGAAAATGGATTGCAAAAGGCACCTGCGAGCTCCAGTACTTATTAGAGGTTGGTAAAGGAGGTCCTGTCGGCGATAGCGAATTGTGCCTATGGCTGGCGTCCAATACAGCCCAATGCTGGCTTTGGTGAAGTCGTACCTTGGGGGGTCTCCGTATAAGTGCCGAGAAATTGAACTTGAACTCCGACAATGCTTCTTAAAAACTTTGCATAGAACTTCTCGGTATTTCTCGCAAGCCAGGTAAGAAGACAGTCTGTCAATAAAAAGAGGCTACTATTGTAGCCAACAGTGAGCATTCATCTAGGTACTATCTGCATTATATCATCATCGTAGCCTCCAATCCATTCCCAATTAAGCCCGAAGCGGCATAGTGTCGAGTCCTGTGACTTCGGGACTCTGCACATGCCAAAGACGCAAGCCGGAGCGGAAAAGCAAATGTCGCTTTTTTTCCGGTCAGAGGCTGCTTGGGAAGAGCATTCAATAATTGTTGCGCTGCTACCCTTCCTCTTACTGTCTCAATCCTCAAGAGCTGGTTAGACGCAGCCTGATATCATTTCAATTACTCGGCAACTACTAGCGAAGTTGCCTTCATCCCCCGTTTAAAGTGCAATCTCGGGGCTGGTCTCAGAACTCGTCTTTCCTAATCTCTTCGACATCGAGAAGGGAAGACGTCCCTCGAGCCCTCAACCTCAACCTCGTTACCTGTTCATCCTCTTATCAGGCCAATTCCCTTCGACACAGACAAGCACAATGGCCGACTTTTTAGCCCTTCCTTCTTTCCTTACGGAGAATTCCGCTGCCGTTGCCCTCAAAGATGCATACAACTCTTTCTCCGAGCGAAGGGCGGCCCTCGGCCTGTCCAACCCAGGAACTGTGGATAACATTGCCAGGGAAGTGCAGAAGGAAGTCCTGCTGTCCAACTTCATGTTCAGTGGTCTCCGTGCAGACTTGACAAAGGTTTTCGGCATGTCTCCCCTCTTCCGTGTCTCGCATGCCTTCTCCATGGGCGGGTCTGGCAACCTGCCTCCGTATGCCTTCTCGGCCATGTACGGAACTCCTAAGGTATGGATTATCGCTTAATTCACAAAATGAGCTCCTTAGATTTTACCGAACCCAGTTACTAAAACGGCGTCTTGTCAGGTTTTCATGCAAGGTAACTTCGGAAGCGATGGCGCTCTCGCCGCTGTTTACAACTACCGATGGAATCCCAAGTTGGTCACCAAGACCAACACTCAGATCATGGCCGGTGCTAGCCAGGGCCTCCTGCAGATCGATAACGACTATACCGGTGATGACTTCTCCGCATCTCTCAAGGCCTTCAACCCATCTTGTCTGGACGGTGGCCTTACCGGAATCTTCGTCGGTAGCTATCTTCAGTCCATCACTCCCAGCCTTGCCCTTGGATTCGAAGCCATCTGGCAGCGTCAGGCTATGAACTCGCGCCCCGAGACTGCCCTCTCTTACTGTGCGAGATACAAGGCAAACGACTGGATTGCCAGTGCTCAGCTGCAGGCTCAGGGCGTTTTCACTGCCTCCTATTGGAGAAAACTCTCTGAGCGTGTTGAGGCTGGTGTTGACATGAACCTTCAATTTGCTCCTAATGCGGCAGCTGCTTTGATGGGGGGCCCTAGCAGAGACGGTACCACCTCTATTGGAGCCAAGTACGACTTCCGGGCTTCGACATTCCGTGCCCAGGTTGACAGTGCTGGTAAGGTTAGCTGCTTGCTGGAGAAGCGGATAGCCATGCCCATCTCTCTTACTTTTGCTGGCGAGATTGACCAGGCTAAGGTGAGTTATCTGTCTTGATGCAACCTTTGTGTGTACGAGGAATCAAACGGTTACTGATTTGTATCGCATTGTAGCAATCGGCCAAGCTTGGTCTTGCTGTGTCCCTCGAGATCGCTGGCGAGGAATTGATGGAGCAGCAGGAGAAGATTGAGGCTCAGGGCGTGGTCCCTCCTCCTTTCTAAACCCTCCTAAAGCATAGCTGGAGCTAATCATACCCGCTTGCTTGCGGGAAACTGGAGCTTTTTTTGGCTGCTCCGCCATCCAGCTCAAATTACTCTTCCATTATCTGTCTTATTAGTCTTCTCTCTCCACGTGTATGTCTGGAAGATGGTGTATCAGCTCGGTTTATGCCCTTGAACGCGATTTGCTGGTGCATGGAGGCGGTCATTTGGCGCCAGGGAAACCAATTTTTGTATAGATCCATCTTCGATTTATTGGGAAGTCTCCTATTATTTCTCTTCCGACTTCCGCGTCATGGCCTCATCTATGAGACTGGTGGTCTTTTCTTGTCCTTATTGGTACCACGTTTATTCTGATGGCGATGCTGGCTTGTCGACGGGACTGCAGAGCATGGAATGCATGGAAGCGATGGCAGGAAGCTGTTATGTTCATGACATCTTAGAGGGGTCAATGTAAAACAACTAGAACTGAAGACGGGTGTGTGGACACAGAATCAATGGACACTGCAATTGTCTCATTGAATATCAAGCCAACGTAGATAGGTGCTTCTTTAGAGGGACTTGAGAGCATTCGCTCGCTCAGAATAGAGGCCACGCCCGCACGAACTGATTATCAAGATCTGATGGCAACTCAGTACCAGAAAAGCAAGGTGCATCCAACAACAACATATTTTAATATTTCTCTCTGAAGCTCCTATCTCTCACATGGTCGAGTTATTCGATTCTACACAACCCAAGATGGCCTATGAGGTCTAGTACTCTGGCGGTGCGTACTCTTATAGCATTGGAGCGATGAGCTGAAGCACAGCTTAGCAATGCAGCCCAGTCGTTCAATGCAATTTGTCAATCGTCCAACTCACCTTCCATCTAAACCTTAAAAAAGTTCTCTCCAACGACATCTCATGCATGGCATTGAGTATATACATAACTATCACGATATCCACTTGGCTAGTTATTGACTCATGCTGAATGCCGGCTACCTATTTATCCAGGTACTCTGGAAATAGGTACACAATGGATGGTATTATGAGCGCTCAGCTCCCGAACGTAGGGCATCTAATGCTACCTAACTCAACTCTACTAGGTGAGCTTATTGGTCCACTCATGCTCGCTTAAAATGCTGTTTGCGCACTCTTTCATAAGACCCCATGTCAGCTACCTTAATTACACATTGGTATCGAGGTCCTGTCTTGAGAGTATCTAGAAGTGCGCAGATTGTCGGAGAGGCAAAATGTACGATAGAGTGGTTAGGCCCAGCTTCGATGGCGATTGGGCATCGTCTGTGGCGACTCTTGGGCCACCCACAAGTTACAACATGCAATCGCGAGGTTGGGCGATGATGGGGACTGGAGATTCATTTTGAGTGTTTTGAGACTTGAGAGACCCTGAATCCCTGAAGATACCTATTCTGATTTGCGGTATATCCACGGTCCTAACACCGAAGTAAATTGTTTCAGCCCCACCGTGACATCATTTTGGGCCGGTCAAATTATCTCTTGAACTGTTGAAGTAACACAGAGGTACCTCTCTAGATTCAAGACAGTCCCCGGAGTTGTCTAAAGTATCAGGCGAGATAGGTATCTTTACTGTTTTGCATTTGTCCTTATACAATGATCAGTATCGCCAGTAGATTAGGGTCATAATCGAAGGATAGCGCAGGTAGTGCTCGGAGGTGCTGTTCATTACTTCTATATAACTATCTATCTTTTCTCTTTCCTTTGCGAGCAGATTAACCCAGTCATTTTATCACCCCAACTAATGATGAAGATACTATCAATATTGTATACATCCACAGCTAAAGAGATTGCCAGTATAGTAGACCGTGAAACAGAGCAGGTACTCAGATAGGGGAATCCAAGGAAGCATCTGTTCTAGTCGACCAAGCAGTCCTGGTTTCCATGAGGTCTACGACTTTCATCCTGCAGCAGTATTTCTAAGATAGGTGTTTAAGAACTTAGTCAAGAGAGAAAGAATCCTAAAGTTGAACATCTCTGTCCTCATTTTTGAACATGGATGGTTCAAGGGTGAAGGGCAACTGCTTGTAAATGTCAAGAGACAGCCACTTAGATGAAAGTATACTTCAACCGGGACGATTTGATTTGCAGGTATGGACTGATTTAGAGCCATGCTGACTCGTTCATCGGCTTTTTCCCACACTTGTTCGCAATATTGCGAACTCCCAGAGCCATAAAGCATTCTCGATGGGGAATTCATAGCATCGACTCCTACCAACCAGGGATCATGATATACACCGTCTTCTCCCAGCATCCTACAAGTTAGTGCCATGCAAGCCTCAGTCACCTGAGTTGAATTCGGAATCGGAAAATTGACCCAACACACATGATCTGCTGACTTCTCAGTACCCACAGTCCGGTTCATGTGCTGGAATGAGGTACCTCGTACCATGGAATAGGAAATTATCACATACATGACCAGCACCGACAAGGGGGTTTATCATATAGGCTGAAACCTGGGAGGTATTTAGGGACGGGCGGGTACAGGTAAGTACCTGATATTATTATATTAATATTATTGGTAATTCTCCAATACTCACAATACTCAGTGCACTGCTCGCCTATCCGTGTTGATTGCATGTATGCCAATTTCCTTTTAGAGATATTCTCCCTTAAAGTTTGCCTCCGTTTGCCCTATATCCAGTAAGGACCGAAACCGCGGCGTACTGGTAATTGCCTGCCTGTTGATATTAAGTGGTGCCCAGATCGAACATTAGAAGTACGGAGTACTAGTACAGCGTCAATAACATCACCAGTCCTCTCACAAATACAATCCGGGCTTAGTGATATTCATGGGGAAAGCTGAGCATCTTTCTTATTGTCACATGTCAAAAGACTCGACAAAGCAAATGGCCACGGAGAGCCATTACGCATGCTGCTGTCATTCATGTGTACTATGAATGGCCCCTGGCTTCCTTGCTACTCAGTACAAGAGATGTAGTCCATCATGCCAGCTTCAGTCTACAAATTCCATGTCATAAGGGGGTGCCCAAGGGCTGCTGTGATGAACGGGATGGTTCATCACGACCGGTAGCATTTCGGTGCCAGCTGCCGATTGTCCAGATCCATGTCATGAGATGCCGAAAAAAAGGGTAAAACCACATCGGTCTTGGCCCATCGCTTCGGACTATCTGATTTTGACAAGTATCTATCTATGCCGCGTATATAACCAGGCAATGTGTGCCACAGTCGTGCTCTAAAACCAACAGAACGGTGGCGCAGTCCATCAAGCTTGGCTTGTAGGCTAATTCCCAAGCCCGAGGGGTTTTCGGTCACTTGACAAGCAGACAATTTCACCACGGCCGGGGCTTGATCGCCTTGCTGCCTATGTAGGTACGGTACCTGTCAGTACCTTTCGAGTCAGCAGGTGGTCTGAATCCTAGTTGATATGGTTCGAAGGTCGAGATCTAGATCCTGGACGGCAGAAGTATGCGGCGGCTGGACATTGTACCAATTCCGTCACTTCACGTCGGGTGAGAGGGCAGTAGGAAAGGTAACCAATCAGGTGGATTCCAGTGAAAATCATGGCTGGTCACTTGACACCAGCGGACCAAACACATGGGCCATGGCGCCTGGTGCCTCTCCCTAAGTCTCTGGTTCTTTACCTAAGCTCCCGGTAAGCAACTAGATACAGCTTGGTACTTTGAAATAGTCGAAATAATTACCGAGTACTCCGTACACAAAGTCCTGAAGTGAATAAGTGATAATCTCAATTTATGACCGGAAAATCCACTTAATTGAGCGGCCAAAGTTGCTGTGATTGAATATCGCATTTTCTCTTCAAGAATGCTCAAGTTATATACACTTCATGTCTGAAATCTATCATAACTATGTTGTTACGGTGCTATGTGATACCATATAGACTACCATCCAAGTAGGTACCTTTGATAGTGTTCGAAGGTTATTTTCCTCCCCTTCTTTGCTCTTAACCATTGCATTATATAGTCAATGAGGAATGACGCCAAGGAACTGAGACAGGACACTTGACTACTCGAGAATCTCTAGATTAACGACAGAGGATCTACGCCTAAAATGCCATAGTATGCCATGTGATCAGGCTTTATGCATCTCCTTAGCTTTTACAGAGTACCATTATGATAATGACTTCGTGACCTGTTGTTCCAGTTATGCATACGGAATATCCTGACTGACGCATAAATTCTTGAAACTGGTCTGTAGGGTCGCAATCTTTCTTCCCTAGATTCAGTATCTGAATCCTGGAGAAGGAATCAATCAAAACAGATAGATGGTGATGGGGAAATGTCAGGGCACCATCTGGCATCTACATCCTACTGCATAACTAGTATCTGATCGACTTCCCTTCCTGACTCCTGAGTGCTCATGGGCCTCATGGCACTGGTCACCTGGCTCTGCGAATGGGAATACAGACTACTTAAGTTGTATTATTTTCCTTGTTTAGCATTATTATTATTAACATAGGCACTCCGTACCCTACCGTCCAATCTCAAAGGTCCCACTTGAGCTGCCATTGTTATTGGACGTTCGGTGGTAAAACAGGATTTTGCCCTAGATACGGAGTAGTCTGTAGAGACTTGGTACCTGTTTGTTCCAATGGCTTGAGACATTATCATCTAAATAATAATAATAATAATAAGTTCAGTTAGATATCTAAGGGTCGATGACGACTAGACAGATACCTAGATATTGGCTGTGGTGGATGATTTTCTACTTAACATCGTTTGCTTCTTGGTGACTCAATTTAGGATAGTAGATGGATGCTATGTCCAATGAAACTGCCATTGGGTCCACTCTGTATGCCTGTGCACCCAAAAGGCACCTTACTTCGATTCCTGCAAGGGAAATATAGCGTCATATCTGGAGGTACCCACAGGTCTTGTAAGGTACTGTATCCATACATACATATACCTAAAATCAGATTGACCATTGGATACCTAAGTAGTTAGGGTAAAGGTAATTTAGCATAGTATGCCCCTCTTTTCTGTGGCTCTTCTGGGTCCCCTGTCAAGCATATCCATATTTGGCTCTCCGCTTTCTGGCTGGTACTATCATGAATTACTCTAGCAGTTCTTTCCCATGAGCTGTTACTACCGTTAGGCTTCTGAGGGATGAGATTGAATGAATTGAATATAAAAAAAAGGGAGAAAGAAAGAAGGAAACTAAGGTATGGAGTAGACTATTCTGTTGAGCATCAGCACATCATGTCTGCGGCCATAAACAGCAAGTCAGAATGCGCCAATGAAAGACATTCCTAGCCATTATCCTTCGCCTCATCTACACACACTGCCACAACTACCCATGCAAGAGGTACTATCTAGCTACTAAACACTGGAGATTCTAGCTATTATATTTCATCATTTATTAAGAATCTACAATTAGGCTGCATGCCCTACCTTAAAATCGTTCAGTGGGTGAACTTGTGGGTTGGCTACCACTAAACAGCAGCAGCAGCAGCAGCAGCAGCAGCAGTAGTGGTAGTATCTACAGTAGTAGTAGTCCCGCCCCCTCCTCTCTGCCCCAAATTATTGCCTCCTCCAGCGCCATATTGAACTCCTTCACTTCAATTTCGATCTCACTACGATCTATTATTATTTCGCTTTTCCCCCCCCGAGATCAAGACATTTCGTCGCTTGTATGGTTCTTTGACAATTCATTCTTCTTTCCATCAGTCTTTAGAACGTTTTTACTTGACTGAAGATAGCCTGAGTGTGCCTTGCTTTTTCTTCCTCTTCTCCCGGTTCTTTATTCCCGCGTTCCTGCAGCCCTCGCGTGTTCGGGCTTCGTCGCTCCATCAACGTCACCTGCTCTCCCTCAGTATTCTCTGTCTCTCCCTCCCTCTAACCTATTACCTTAATCTCTCTCCCTCTCAGCTCTCACTCGTGCTCTCTTTCTTCCTCTCCTTTCCGTTTCTCACTCCCTTTCGAGGACATCCATCAATATAATTTCTGGACTGTAGACGCCAAATTACAGACTCCCTCGCCTTTCAAGTACTTTCACTTCTACCTCCTCTTTTTTTATCTTTTTCCATTTTCCATTTTCTATCATTTCATTTCATCTTTGTTTCTGTTTCCCAAACGAATTCATTATTATTTCTTTTCCTTGGAGGTTTCCTGCTCTGGTCTTGTGTCTGCACTCTTGCCAAGTCCATTGGTCCTAGCTCTGAGCCTACCTGCTGCGATTCGCCCGCCCATAAGTCCGCCTCTCTCAACCTTTCCATCTCACGCGCACCTCCACTCAACATCCACCATTCGGATATTCCGCCCATCCAAGTGAACACCCCTCCTCCTGCTCCACCATCGATTGCAGTCTGCCCAAAACGGACTTCAGAACTCCCTTCTACGCTATTTTCCGCCATTCACTGTTGAAGTGCAGCCCTCCATACTCTCGATAGCACTGCCCAACCCCCCTCTTGCTGCCAACCCCACAAGTTGCCCGTGATGTCACAAAATCGACCTGGGGTATTCTCGAATTTGCGCATGGGCGGTAAGAAACTTCCAAATACTGAGTTCAATTGTTCAGAAAACATTATCCAGAAGCCCGTGGAACTGACTGCTTCTCTTCTTCGACTATGCAGAAGTCGTCCGCGAGAAGGTCCAGGATGGACTGACGGGGGAAACCAAAGAGATTTCGTACTCACAATGTAAAATCGTCGGCAATGGATCGTTTGGTGTTGTCTTTCAAACGAAAATGATGCCAAGCGGCGAGGATGCTGCCATCAAGAGGGTCCTTCAAGACAAGCGCTTCAAAGTATGTGTACATTATCAGGGCAGTCGCCCTCGCTGCCCAACCACAAGATCCTGTCGCTGACGAGATACCAGAATCGAGAATTGCAGATCATGCGGATTGTTCGCCATCCTAACATCGTAGAATTGAAAGCCTTCTACTACTCGAACGGCGAGAGGGTATGCGACTCTCCTGTGTTTCCCCCTTTCATTCTAAATGGCCTTTGCTGATTACTCTACCACTGCCTTTAACAGAAGGATGAAGTGTACCTAAACCTCGTTCTCGAATACGTACCTGAAACCGTCTATCGGGCGTCGCGGTACTTCAATAAACTGAAGACAACTATGCCAATGTTGGAAGTCAAGCTGTATATCTATCAATTGTTCCGTTCCCTGGCATACATCCACTCACAAGGCATCTGCCACCGTGACATCAAGCCCCAAAATCTCTTACTCGATCCAAGCACCGGCATCCTCAAGCTCTGCGACTTTGGTTCCGCCAAGATTCTGGTAGAGAATGAGCCCAACGTTTCCTATATTTGTTCCCGCTACTATCGTGCGCCGGAATTGATCTTCGGCGCCACTAATTACACGACGAAGATTGGTAAGTCCTCACTGATTCCTGCTTCCATTCTGACACCCTCATTGCTGATGATCGTCAAGACGTATGGTCCACAGGTTGTGTGATGGCTGAACTCATGCTTGGTCAGCCATTGTTCCCTGGGGAGTCGGGAATTGACCAGCTGGTGGAAATCATCAAGGTGCTTGGTACCCCTACTCGGGAGCAGATCCGCACCATGAACCCGAACTATATGGAGCATAAATTTCCTCAAATTAAGCCACACCCATTCAATAAGGTGAACGCGCTCTGAAGGAACCTCGCGAATGTATACTAACTCGCTGACCCCAGGTTTTCCGGAGAGCTCCTCACGAGGCCATTGACCTGATCTCAGCTTTACTCGAATACACACCGACACAACGTCTCTCCGCAATCGAGGCGATGTGCCACCCGTTCTTTGACGAACTCAGAGATCCCAATACCCGACTGCCTGACTCTCGGCACCCTGGTGGCGCGGCTAGGGACCTCCCCAATCTCTTCGATTTCTCCAGACATGGTTCGTTATTACTTCAGACCCAACCTCACTCTTCCAGATGGTTGGTTGGCTGACGATTCTTTCGCAGAACTATCTATTGCCCCTGCATTGAACAGCCGGCTGGTTCCTCCTCATGCACGCGCCGCTCTCGAGGCCCGGGGGCTAGACATCGACAACCTCACTCCACTCACAAAGGAGGAGATGATGGCACGTCTTGACTGAGTCGATACGTTTCTCGTTACGAATCAAACGCCCGTTCGCTCGTGCTTCTCTTTGCACAACTGCGCGAGGATATGATGTCATGCCATGCAATCCACTTTGTGCACTGGGATGCCTTTGGACCAGGAGTGGCTTATATGGAACTTGTCGACCAAAGTCGCTGGCTAGGCACCCGAAAGTTGATGTCTCTGAACGTATGAGGATACAAGGCAAATCCGAGATTCAAAAGAAAAGCCGAAAAAGGAGAAAACAGATTAAAAAAAAGGGAATGGGAGATACAGAAATATCGCATTCTGGTGACAACATAAGCAGTTTTCGTGAGGCGGTAGTGCATCATGACAGTTTCATACAACGGGGTTGAGGGATTGTCATCGTCTGGAGTTTTCGAGGTGTCTGAGACAGCTCTTGGGAAAGGAAAAAAAGTGATACCCTTTAGTGTGCGAGTCTGCCGTCGGGGATTTCAGTTTGCATAGCTTCATTCTCGTTTGAAGGGGGTCATGACCACTCCAATGCCGCAAGTTCTATTGAGAAATGCGAAGTGATCCATACCCTGCGAAGGCTACAGATACTGTGAGGGATTACTCGGCTTGAACGCACCTGACAATCGCGTCTTTTCCGTCAGTCTGCGTGCTCCGAGTATCGGTATTGGAGGTCCCATGGCCCGCCTCAACTTGCAGCTTCAGAAGCCCCTTGTGTTCACACTTCATTTTCGATTTTTGTGTCCTTAGCTCTTTTCAATCTCTTTTTTACCTCCGATGTTCTCTATACTCTTGTTTGTTTCTAAACGTCCGATTTCACCCGTTTGGCTTGTTGATTACATGAAGTTCGACTTGGCCAACGGTGATCACAGCTGATTTCTAATACCAAGCGGATAGCCTGTTTCTACACCTCCATATACATCCAGAGATACCTCAAGCTGTATGTCTGGGGACTTCTCATCCGCTAGCGTGTATAAACACAGAGACGTGTATCTTTTCTTCGTGCTGCCTCCTCTCTCTCTTTTCCTCTGATCAAGTACACGGGATCTACCTGAAAGTTGTGCTGTGTGGACTTAGTATCCCAGAATCTCCTAATTCACGGGCACTTGCACGCGTTCTGGTTGCTCTCTCCGTCGAAGAAAGAGAGCATTGAGACTCGAGAACTACAGTTCGCTCCTTACTTCCAGAGGAAAAAGGTCATTTCCATAGCCTACCTCATCATCCTGAGCATAATTCATCCTTACAGGGACTTTTTCCTCTGATAGGCACAGCAAGATCAAACTGGTCTAAAATATCGCAAGAATCAGAAGCCACTGAAGATGGTAGAAACTAGTAATCTACTTAATCTGATTTCAGAAGCTGACTCCTTATATGACCACCTTCAAATTAAGGAAGATGAATCCGCTTGCCTTGCGTTAACAGGGCCAAGATCATAAGTTAGATATCCGTAGGGTGTTATATAAGCCATGGAACGGAACATCCAATGTTCCAGCTCTGCGCCGGCCAAAGCAGTTGTTTTGGCACGCGGTAATTGCTCCAACTGAACTACCTGGTTTCGCCAACGAAAGGGGCCGTGATCCTATCTTCAAGTGCCAGAGACAGCTTCAGCTTGGGTATCTACCGAATAGATACTCTTTTGGAGTCAATTGTTGTTCGCGAGTTGAGATCTGTCGTACGACCGCATCCATGGCCGACTACGAACGCCGACCACACGGACACTCAAGGGGAGGGCGCAAGAGGCGTTATAGAGGTCGGTCTTCGATAATTAGGATCTTTACTGCTCTGCCTTTGGCTGAGTGGAAGGTCTTTTCCCTTACCGGTCTGGATTGAACTGACATCGCGCCGGTGGTACATAGATGATGAGGATTTTGACCGGCGTCCGCAGAGGCGAAGATACGAAGAGCCACTCGTGGTCAAGGTCCGACGACAGCTGCTAACTCTTGCCGAGTCTGTATGAGCTCCCTTACCACAGAAGTCGTGGGACTTGCCGATTGCAATTGGTGAAGCTTACATAAATGCGCTCTAGGCTGCTCGAAGAGCAGAGGACGACGTTGTGGTCATCGCAAAAAGTGTCGCAGAGAACTACGACGACGAAGAGCTGAGAAACAACTATGTCGATATAGCCATTGATCTGTATGTGAGAATAGGCTTTCTGTTCAATCCCAATCTCCCGTGCGCCGCCCAGGACTAACCTTTCGCCTTTCTGGTAGTGTCATAGAGCAACCGTTGAAGATTCCTTTTATCGCCGCTACAGTTCTGGTCGCCAATAACTATAAACCAGAGCTTGTGGATGATGTTCTCAAACGAGTACGCGAATCACTGCAACAGTACATTGATGCCGGAGCCTGGCGCGAGGTCAAGCTTCTTCTGCGATTCCTAGGTTGCCTTCAATCTATTTTCGAAGGAGACGGTGTCTTTCCAGTCCTGGAGGAACTTTTTGCGCGTGCGGTTGATCTCCAAACAGCGTCGTCTGAAGATGTCAGTGGACTATCCGGAATACTTATTGGAGCATATCGACTGACTGGGTGCTGATGTCTTCCCTATAGTTGCTAGGACTCGAGCTCGTCAAAATCATTCTCTTCACGATTCCATATACTATGGCATCTCCAGCGACCGGCTTTGAAGGACAAGCAAGTGCGCTTTTGGAAAAAACGGACATCATCGCCTCAACACCGCATGCTCTAGTTGATTTGGTGAATCCATTTGCTTTAGAGGATCCACCGACTACTGTGCAGAGCGTCATCAGCTTGCTTCAGAACCAACTTCAAGCCGAAGCAAACCGTGGCTGGGAGCTTGCGTGCCTTCCTCGGCCGTGGAAGAGGTCGGAAGGCGAAGAAGATGGTCCTGTAGAAGCCGGGCCTAAACATTCCTTCCCTCAGATCACCGTCCCAAATCCTGTACGAAAAGGAGCCAGGGCGATTTTTCCCGAGATCTACCTCTCTGTATACGCGAATCAAGACATGGAGACAGTCCCTCCGACGTCGGACATTGCATCGTCTTTGTTGAGAGAAGCTCTCGTGGATACAATCAACATCCTCGACTTCAATCGCATCGCAACTGCCAAGTTTTTGATAGATGTGGATTGTTATTTCACGCCAAACACTTTTGTAAAGCGTGCTACGCCATTTGACAGGCTGCGCGATCTCCCTAGTGATCGCCCTACGTGGAAGCCTGAGGATGTTGCCGTCGACGCCGTCTTCTCCCAGCTATTCCAGCTTCCTTCCCCAGAACACAAGCTGGTTTATTATCACTCGGTACTCACTGAATGTTGCAAGATTGCTCCCGCTGCAATTGCCCCCAGTTTGGGTAGGGCTATTCGCTTTCTGTATCGGAGCCTGGACACAATTGATTTGGAACTCATTCATCGATTCTTGGATTGGTTCGCTCATCATCTGAGCAACTTTGGATTCACGTGGAAGTGGAGTGAATGGTTGGTGGACTAGGTCTGAAAACGTTGACTGGCCCATATGCTAACATTTTTGGTCTCAGGATCGACGATCTCGAGCTTCCGCTTGTTCATCCAAGAATGGCATTCATTACCGGCGCTATCGACAAAGAGATTCGATTGAGCTTTGCCCAACGCATTAGAGGAACTCTGCCAGATCCGTATCAGGATTTGATAACCGAAGGAAAGGAGAAAGATACTCCTGATTTCAAGTATTCCTCAGATAGTGAGTCTTACCTCATATGACATCCTCGTTATGCCTGCTGGATAGGGTTAACTAATATCCTTATCTTACAGCTACTCCTTACGCCAAAGAAGGCCGAGAAATCATGCAACTCATTCGCAAAAAAGCGGCCGATGAGGAGATCCAGCCACTGATCACTGCCATCGAGGAGCAAGCGAAGGCTCTAGGAGTCGACGATCCTATGTTGCCCTCTACCGATGCCTTTGTCACGTCAATCTGCTTCGTTGGCTCCAAGTCTCTTTCTCACGTCTTGTCATGCATTGAGCGGAACAAGGAAAGGCTGTTGGCGATTGGGCCCAAATCGGCTCGTGCCCGCTGTCAGATTATCACTTCGGTGATGGAGTACTGGGTGGATCAACCAGGCGTCGCGATCAATATTATCGACAAGCTGTTGAACTACACGATTCTGACACCTTTATCCGTCATCGAATGGGCCCTGGTGGAGAGGTTGCAAGCAGGGACAATTCTTAGCAGAACACATATCTTTGAGATGATTTCTGCTACGGTTGGCAAGGTCACCAACCGTCTGCGGCAGATTGTGGCTGCACGCACCCAGCCGGGTCTGTATGAACCTCAACTGAGTGTCTTGGATGAGACGTTGAGGCGCGAAAAGGCCGATATGCAAGCTCTTTTCAAAGTGATCGAAGACTCTATCGTGTCGGTCGCCGGTGGTAGTAACGATGGCCTGATGGAGAGAGGTGATGGAAGTGGGAACCTGCCAGAGGACGAAATCATCCGTCAGTGGGGTCGCCGGTGGCTCAGGGTATTCAGACGCAAGGCTGGTGTGGAAGAGTCATTCATCACCGAAGCCATGGCTGATGCCACACCAGTTGGGACCGTCGCCCCTGCTCCCCAGCCTGCTCCCTCCGAGACTGGGGCGGCCGCGAGTGCAGCAGCAGATGGAGAAATGGACGTCGCTGGCGCTGATGAAGCCGACGAGATTTCGTAAGGAGGCCCTTGGGACCGAAACAGTCAATCAGTCTCGGTTGCCGCCGATTAATACGTCTTGCTTGACTGCAACTGTTGAGTATCCTTGAAGCTATGTATTTATAGGTCTTTGTGGGATTAAGGCAAACAGAACAAAAACAAAAGACTCTGTTCTCCGTATTTCTTCATCCGTCTTCGGTATTCTTTACCCGATCTTGGGTGATTTGCATGCAATCATGGTCGTTTTATCTGCTGTGCCTGCCATTGGGCCACACCTAATACCTGACACTTATGGAATCTCCCATAGATCCTTGACCAAGAGCGACCCTTATGGATCTGATTGATGTTGTAATACTTCGCCTGAAGCCACCTTTGAGTATTCAGTAGGTTCAGTGATGCGACGTCGGTATGTGTTTCTAACGATTTATGAATTATATACAGCAAACTTGCAGAGGGCCTGCCAAAGAGCAGGAGGGAAGAGAAGATTCCAGACCTCCATGTATGAACCAAGCCACCAGATGATTAAAATGATACAATAAGAATGACCACGAAGGGAGACAGGAATGATGAGAGCTGTACAAATATGATTAGGGTATGGTCAATGGCCAAGAAAGGGAAAATGCGAAAGCACATAACAGTCATAATTCACGTCAAGGTTGGGTACCAACCTGTCCAAGGGTGCTGTCAGACCCTCCTCTTTTTCATTTCGAAGGGTTTTTGTGATTTTTTGTTTGCTTCCACCTCCGTGAGCAGTAGATCTATTCGCAATGCTGTGGCATGAAGGCGAGGGAGTGCGATTCGGACGTATCCTCCACCAATGCAGTCTGTTATAACTGAAGGACTTTGGCGTACTTCATGGCGCGACGATATCGATCAAAGATCCTTTTTAGTCTCTTCTTGAGACAGATACTTGCGGTCGTCTTCGCCTTCTACTGTTTTGAGAATTGTCTCCATTTCCTTGGTCTGTCTCTTCCACTCTGCTTCGGATATCTTCGTCTCGCGCCGGAAGAGTTCCTCGTTGGGCTTTCGGTAGCTGCCACCGAGGCGGTCCCACAGCGTCGTGAATTGTCCATAATTGTAGTTGAAGTACAGGTGGTGCATTGTGTGGCAAGCAGCCCCATTGATGATTGGGCTGTTGGCAACATATTCTCCGTCGTGAATCATTACCGTCCACAGGTTGATGAAGCCGAAGAGAAAAACATAGGCCAGCTTCTGTAGGGGAAAGATGAATGGGAAAACGTGGTAAGGAACACTCTGCGACCAACCATCCAAGGGGTGGAAGGCATGCGACGCGAAGGGACTGGGCATGATCCACTTGTGATGTGGCTTGTGGAGGGTCTTGTAGATCAGCGGGTGGTGCAAGCCACGATGAATCCAATAGATGCAGAAATCGGTGAAGGCGATAAACAGAGGGAACTGGAGAATGCTATAGTACGGGAATGGCTCTTCGTCGAAGGTGTCGTACAACTTGGCGTATCCCCTAACCTCGGCGACCAAGAAAGGAGCGGTCAGGAGAGACATGATGGGCATCGATTGCATGGTCTGCGCAATCTCCATGGTAATTTGGTTTTTGAGAAACTTTGGGTGCTTGACCGTCGTCTTGTCCCAGATGAAGATGTAGGAGAGGGTCGCGGAAATAAAGTAAACGATAATGCCGAAAATCCTATTTTGAAAGAAAATCGAATGATTAGTTAACCATCTTTTGGAAAGGAGGCGTTCAAAGAGGATCTTGCATACCAAACGATCAGAAAGAAACTCAGGAACTGGCGGTAGATGTTGTTTCTGGGCCATGCGCTCAGGTATGCGTATTTAGACGGCTCCAGATGGAACAGTTGAGTGGCGGGTTCGTACACAAACGGCTTGGAGGCACCAAATAAGGCCAAAGAGCTATTGGCAGCATTGGTCAAGCCAGGCAACGAGACTTCCGAGGAAAGTGATACGGGAAGCAGGGCCGAGTACACTCGATCCCCGATGAAGGTATCCCAGATCTCAAGAACGATATCCATGGTGCCGGGAAATGGAGGACTATCTGCGCCAGAGAGGATATTTGGCAGGGGGGTGAGCGCAGCCCAGTCAGTGGAAGGTCGAGTGTGACAGAATGACTGTGGTATGAGATTAGATGCAAGAAGAATGATAAAACATCGGAGGAGGAGGGGAAGATAGCAGAGAGTTAGAGAAGGGGGTTGGAGAGAGGAGGTTTAATAAAATAATAATACCTTAATAATAATAAATGTTTTGGAGACTTTTAGTCAGGAGAAGAACCATAGAAAATCGGCCCTGCAGTAGTGTAAGGTAGTTATCACACCAGCGCGGAAGAGGCACAGCCGATTCGTCCGGTGGAGTAAGCAGTACAGGTCGACTTCACGAGTTCAATAATGACTTGCAGATGAAGACTACGATCACTTAATAGAAATACTCTCTAAGTACAGGACGCCGTTTGGGAATTCTGATGGGGATCTGCCAACTCCTTCGTCTGCGCTGTTGTCGTTTAGGTAAGGAGCATTACTTAGTATGGAACCTCATTTTAATTGAATACAATGACAGTGTTGAGCATTTGAAGATACAGGCGTCCATGAAATATCCAAAATCCTTACACTGTACCTAAGTAATCCTAGAAGAATTGTTGTTGTAGGACTAAGGTATTATGCGTCAAAGAATAAGATTGATACACTATCTGCCAGATACCGTTGCCACAGTTTAAGCCCTCAGAGCATAATACTTGATAGTCAACTACCTTCCTGTGGCTTTGGTAATCAATAGACATGACTAAGTTATGAATCCTATGTGAATATTTCAAAACCTGGATCTGATTAATTATGAACATTCGGCATAGTACAGAGTACATGGAGTACATAGGCCCTCGAGTTGACGTGCCTTACTGATTTGTTCTCGCATTAATATGTCTTGCCAGAATAACTTGAGTCCTTTGATTATCATTTTATGTCATTGATTGCTTCCTAGCTACTACTACTGCCTTAGTAGTAGTAGTAAGTTAAGGTAGTTAAGGTTGTCTGCAAACGGTTCTATCTAACTTCTCGCAGCTCAACGTTCTTTTTTACCACTCAGTCGTGCCCCACCAGTACTAACTAGTACATAAATAGTAAGTCTGGTACGGACTTTACCTTGAAAAGTTACCTAGCGTGTAACACTAACCACTTTAGGATACAAATCCCAAACCAGCCAATGCGCGCGACTTCGCTTCTGGAGATTTGGCGGCAAATGTTAGCCGCCTGCGCCAGCTGACTTTTTCTGATGCTAATTATCCGCTCCGTATCGGTGTCAGTGCACGGAGCTGACTAAGGTGCTACTATTGTGCCACTGGCTGCTTGAATCTTGAGAGCCCCAAGTCCCAGCCCGACACCTACCTACCTATCTACCTACCTTACCTACTCTGCTACTCAACTCTGCTAGCCTCCTCCTACTGCTGCTCTTCACAGTTCACACACATTAAACGCTCCATCCCACAATTATCCTCATCCTTCCGTCCGCCTTTTCCTTCTCCTACATCATCGCAGCGCCTTGTCCCTGCGCGCTGTGATGCGACAGGTTTGACTTGCGTTTCCACCTGCAGTGCCTCAGAGGTGTCATCCGTTTTCAACCCGAAACCCCCTCTTCCTTCAATCGTCAGCATCGCTCTGTCGCGACACGTTTCTGTTACCATCCTTACAACTGGATTCGAATCGCACTCCAATCTTAATTTTTCGAAGCGATTGATATCAGATTTTGACGCGCAAAATGTACAACACACACCGTGGGATGGTTCCCGCTCCCAACTCCCGTCTTACAGAGTTGCTGGACCAGCTGCGCCAGGAGTTCGAGAACCAGTCTAGAAGCACCGGAGAGTTCGAGCACCAATGTATGTTCCTATGCATTTTTTCATATCTCTTGGTCATGTCGACGCTCCCACTTCCATCTGCGATCATATCGTCATTTGTTCATCTATTCTCTCAAGCCATCGGCCGAGGGGAAGCACGCCGTGGTCGTTCAATTTTCGCCCGATTGACAAGTGGACTGGGCTACGTGCCGCACGAGTCTTGTCACTACTTACAGAGTCAGCCTCGAACCGCGCTAACTATCTCCTCCAGTAACCGGTCAGCTCCAGGAGATGGAGATGATTCGACAGAAGGTCTATCAGCTCGAGCAGGCCCAGATCAAGATGAAGCAAGAGTTCGTACCTCCGATCCTCACCCTTGAGGGGAAATCAAAGAAGGAAATGCATAGTTGGTTGCTAACATGTCTCGCTTTCCAAAAAAAAATAGCTACGAAGCAGAAATCCGAGTTTTGCGGCACGAGCTCGAATCGCGCGGCGTTCAGCCCGTCTCGTCTCATATTGGTGGCCCTGCGCAGCACGCTGGCCCGTCTCAGGCGCCTCCGCCAGCCCTGGGCCATGGCCCCAGCAATTTGTTCGGTGGAATCATGACCAACCAAGGAGGTAGTGGTCCCGGTCTTGCCCCTCCCCCTCCCCAGGATCAGCAGCCTCCCCAGCATACCCTTCAACAGCCTGCTCCCGCGGCTCAGCAATCAGCGCCTCAACCGCCGCAGAGCTCCTTTGGAGGATATCAGCCTGGTGCTGCTGTGAACGGTATGTTCTGACTGTATTTACTTTTGGTTCGTTGGCGTCTAACCATGTGATTTTTTGGGTTTCCATTCAGGCTACGGACCCGCACCGCCTCCGACCGCTTCTCCTGGCCCCGGAAAGAGGCCTCGCGCCCCTCCTGGGCCTGCAACTCCTCAACAGACTCACCAGCTAGCGTACCCCGACCCGCGCGTGTCCCCTCAGATTGCCCGTCCCACCCCTCCTAGCCAGGCCCTCGTGACGTCTCGCGGAGAACGTCCCGGGAACATGCTGGCTAACTGGAACCCCGATGACTTGCCCGCTTCGCAGAAGCGCGAGGGGGCCGATTGGTATGCGATCTTCAACCCTGAAGTCCAGCGAGTGCTTGATGTGGACCTCGTCCATCACCTTGTCCATGACAGCGTTGTCTGCTGCGTCCGTTTCAGCCGCGACGGCAAATACCTCGCCACGGGCTGCAACCGCTCCGCTCAGATCTTCGACGTGACCACCGGCCAGATCGTCGCTACCCTGCAAGACGAGAGCGTAGACAAGGATGGAGACCTTTATATTCGCAGTGTCTGCTTCAGTCCTGACGGCAAGTACCTCGCCACCGGGGCTGAAGACAAGCAAATCAGGGTAGGTCGAGTGTTCCTCTTTGGAAGACCCGGCGGCTAATATCAACGCGTCTAGGTGTGGGACATTGCGGCACGTACCATTAAGCATATCTTCACCGGACACGAGCAAGACATTTACTCGCTCGACTTCGCCGGCAATGGTCGATATATCGCTTCAGGCAGCGGCGACAAGACCGTGCGTCTCTGGGATATCCTCGACGGTAAACTCGTCTACACTCTCAGCATCGAGGACGGCGTCACCACTGTAGCCATGTCTCCCGACGGACACTACGTTGCGGCCGGCTCCTTGGATAAGAGTGTCCGTGTGTGGGACACCACCACTGGATATCTTGTGGAGCGTTTGGAGAGCCCTGACGGCCATAAGGATAGCGTCTATTCAGTCGCATTTGCTCCCAATGGTCGAGACCTGGTCAGTGGCAGTCTTGACAAGACAATCAAGCTCTGGGAGCTAAGCGTCCCCCGGGCTGGTTATACAAACGCCGTGAAGGGTGGTAAATGTGTGCGCACATTTGAGGGCCACAAGGTAAGCCAAATGACGCTGCTTACATTGAAGAAGTATGCTCGATCGATGCTGATATTTCTGGATAGGATTTTGTTCTCAGCGTGTGCCTCACTCCCGATGGGCACTGGGTCATGAGCGGTTCCAAGGACCGCGGTGTTCAATTCTGGGACCCCATCACTGGCAATGCACAGATGATGCTCCAAGGCCATAAGAATTCCGGTCAGTATCTCTCCTTTTATCTAGCTTTGCTCCCTGGTCGATCTCAGAACTTTCGGATCTAACTGTGCTTTACAGTCATCTCGGTTGCCCCCAGCCCTACAGGCAACTTGTTCGCCACTGGCAGTGGTGACATGCGGGCAAGAATCTGGAGGTACGTTTTACACGTTTGATTCTTATCGCTGAGTTCGTATTTGTGAAGGCGAAACTAACCCGGTCTCTCTCTGGCAGATACTCCACTTATACCGGACGGTAATGGGCTTGATGATGGGAAGCTTCGGCGCAAATGTGACTTCTTTTGTTTGTTTAATCCACAATGTCGTAGCCTCTTTGAAGATGGTCTGGGTTTGTTTATGCGTTCGACCTTTGGAAGGGTCGGTGTCCCCATCACATCGCAACTTCAGATTTTCGTTTCCTCGGTGACGTTTCAAGTTGAATTACATGTTTCAAAAATGACAAAACTCTGCATGTATGGATAGCAGCTAAGCTGGTATTTTGACTGACATGAGAATCTTTTACTCCGGCTTGCCGTGATTTGCTCCTTGGCAGATGTGTTGTCTGGACTGGTTGCAACAGTGCTGAGTATTATCCGGCGTGAGCGTATGCTCTGAAGCTGACGTACGTGCCAGATAACCAGCTGTAAGTGGCTTCACAGTGACTTCCATGAACCCGTCTGCATCCGGACAGCTGGACAGGGTTCTGGGTTAATGAGAAGATTATTTTTTCTGTCCAGTCATAGACAGGAATGTCTGTTACGGATATTCCTTGCCTGGTACATGGTAAGGGCCCTGTGAGATGATGCTGAGGAGCCAGAAACAGGCCGAGACCTCGATATCAGGTCGGACCATCCACCGGTGGACAATTGGATTCCACATAGCGCTTGCTGTGGTATATCCGACCCAGTGACGATTAAAAACATATATAACGTTGGTCGATGGCAGTCGTATCCCTGGGTTTATCAATTCCGGTAGGCACGTGATACAGACCAGGTGCGATTTTCTGGTCCTGGTCCTGGTTCTGTGTCAAGTACAGAAACTAGGTATGCATGATTGATCCGTGGTCCCTTGGGTGATGATGATCTCCTCCGCACTGAGACTCGAAACAAGCGGTTCGCTGACAGGAAATAATCAGAACGATCAGCTTTCCAGGACAAGGGGTAGAATCGGAATGCATGCTACTACTCCGTAGGTACGAGATGATTGGCAAATGCAAGTGATGGCAGAGGTCAGGGCTGCATGAGGCAGGTCACGAGACGGAGAGAACCACGGGGATATTATGATATGCTAACATATCAAAAGTTGCTGACGAGAGCCATTAATTATTGACATCGGAGTCCCACACCAATAGTTAGTGTGTTGGATCTTCCATAGTTATGTAGTCAGCCAGAGATTCTACAATTACGTATCCCTGTCAAAAGGAGAATGTATTAAGTTGATAGATTGTGCAAAGTCAGCCCCAAACTGTGGTTGCCTTGCATTGAAGAAGCCCTGTTGATCACGAGGGACTATATCCATGAAGATATCCTCGGAGTCCATGTAAGTAGTACAGTCAAATGGAATAATAAATACATTATCACATCACCTCCGCCTATCAAGTATCAACCTAATTATTTTACTCGGATAGTGGGTAGGACGGAGGAACTATCTCGACAATACTAGCCGCGCATAAATGAATCGGATAGTCACCAGTCGCTGAATTTCCGTAGCCATTGGCGGCTAGCTGGAATTATTTCACAGGCTGGGTCTGTCAAGCATAAGGTACCTAGTTTAGGGGACCACCAAATAGGGTTATGCTAGCTTGGTAAGGTACTTTTGCAGTATGTCTCAGTGCATTGAGGGCTATCCATTATTGATAATTAATAATTAGTAAATCGCCAACATAATATTAATACTTGACCTATCATAGTCAGATGGTCTAGCTGCGATCAGTGAGTTTTGGGGTGAGTTGAAATGAGAAATAATAGTTGGAACCTTGTACTCCGTATAGGACGACTGGAAGTCCCGGTGGAATGGCTGATCGATCGGAGCTACGAGAAGTGAGGATTTTCGGCTATGGAAGAAAATCATTGGTGAACTGATAGTATCTATCTAGCTAGGTAAGTAGTCCTAAATACCTAAGAAGGATGAAAGTATCAAGTCATAGGCTCATAGCCGCTGCAAAGGAGTCTTGAGTCTTGACTATCTGGATACAGCCTTGCTCCTCGTACTTTGTATATGAACGTGAAAGGGGAAAGATCAGCGTTTCGAACACGGCCCCGAGCTAAGTGGGAGTCTAATAATGCACAGACTGTCCTTAAATATCTCGATCATCATCGGTGTCTGCTGAGTGCTGACTGCTGAGTATGGAGTCCCGTATCACTATCAATGACGCGAGCTTGTCACGTCTCTCTACCTACTAAATATTCAATAGTATACCTAGATTGCATTAGGGCTCTCTTTTAACACGACGTCTCTCCATCTCGTGATACCAGATCAGGTCAAAGATCGACAGGTGGTTGTCAGGGCAGTAACTTGCTCAACTGTTCATGTTTGTATTGTTAGTAAAAATGGTATGTACTCGGCCCGTATGCTCAGGTTTGGATCGTAGCTGGAGATAGATAGATCCAATGAGCTTGTTTCAGGACACCTTGAGCATTATCGTAGGCTTCAAGGTCACACAACATTGGAAAATACGAAGTAGTCAGACTATCGCCACTCCAATAAGCGGATGTGTAAGGATCTTCAACTTAGGAAGCGGGCTTTCCCTCGCCGATGATGCCGACCGCTTCCACTACCTTAGGTATTGATACCCTAATACTCGGTGCTTCTCGGATCAGTCTCGATGATTTATGCGGATCACTGACGAGAGGCACTTCTGACTTCTCCAACCTATGGATCTAAACTTCCGAGTCTGACTGTGCCATGGAGACGACGACAAGATCCATGATGTTTTGGCAGTCATCTATGGAACCCAACCCAAACTGCAGGTGGACGAATCTCCGCGCGGACGCCCCGACTTCAACAAGGCCCGGCCCGCAACGAGAAGTATATGAAGACGGGAGAACGGGGAACAACCAAATAGTTAAGTCTATTGACCTATTCAAATTGTAACTTGCTTTTTCTTTCTTCTTCCTCTTCTCTCATAGGCGAAATAGCACCCTTCATGCTGATAGTTAATCTGTGCTGTGGTGACCAGACAGGAAAATGACTTATGTTGCACAATGGAAAGGAGGGAGGAAACAGAAAAGGGGCTGAAATGTGAGTTGTAACGTAACTATTTTGAGCTGCATGTCTTTTTCTCCTGTCTCGGCGTCAAATACAGAGGCCTATGGCGCTTCATGTACATTATATGTGCCTCCATCTACATAGTACAGAGTAGTATCCAACAAGAAGATCAATGGTATGATTTTCAAATGACGATGAAGAGATAGGTCTACTGTGCTGTAGATAGGTATTTTGGCCCTTGCTTTTTGACTGTATCAGCTTGGTAGCATATTTATTGCTTATAATTGCAGTCATACCACTTGTTCATGAGATCTATCTCCATCTTTTTCCCTTTGTGGATACATATTTCAGCATTCAGTTCAGAGGACACTTTCAAGGGAAGGAAAATTCGCAAAGTCCTGTTGGGAGCTTCGATTCCAGTCGAATTATCTAACTATCCGTAAAATGCTTAGTCTTACGTAAATCTGTCCACAAAGATCTGCATGGGCTGAGTGACTGGGGTGATTCACTTGAGTTTTCAACAGGAGTAGTCAGTCCAGAACTTAAGAACTTACGATTCAAAAGACAGGAAAAGGGGGGCGAAATAAAAGATGATGGTTGAATGCACATTTGTCGGCAGTCGCGGCTATTGAAAACTAATGCCATAGAGAGGTACTCTGGAGTTCGGTGAGGCTACCAAGAACCAATTGTAGTGTATAGGTAGTTTTAGTACACGGTCTGCTCCACGGCCCACAGAGGAGACTAAACTAGTACTCCGTCTGTACTCTGTACCACAGGACGGAGTACCTATGGGCCTGGGCCAAACCTTGCAAGTTAGTAGAATAACTAGATCATTCCAGTCATCTGGCCAAGGAGAAAACAGTGGAGGGCTTCCAGCAAATCATAGGAAAGATTTAAGCACAATTAATCGCCTGCCTAGCTCTGGCGCTCTGCCGGGTGAACCCTGCTGTTTGATTTTATCGTCATTACTCTGAGGCACTAATTGACTTAAGTACAGTAGTGGCAACAGAGCATTAAGACTGATTATTATCAATGATTTAGTTGACAGATAAGTCCTATCACTGTGCGCCATGACGGAGATCGAGTGTCCATTTGTGCTGAAGCAGGAAAAGGGATAGAATATATCCAACTGACAATCTTGTCCATACTCGATACACTCGTAAACCTTGAGCTAAGTTACCTAGCTTTCAGCTTCACCCCACGGAACCTCGGGGCGCCCTGCAGCAACTGCAACCACTAAGAAGCTGCCTTTCAGTCCGAAGCTGCCGCCTCAAATTCACAAACTTCAGCCAGTAACCTTGGCCTGGACGAAGTCAAGAATCCTCATTTCACCAAACCCTTGGGATCAAACAAAGGGAGGATCTCCGAATCAGCTGGCGAGTTGCAACAAACTAAGCTGCTGATAACAAATAAAGGAACACTTCATAGAGGTACAGGGAACTGAATAGATACTCAATAGAATGAAGAAGTACCTATCTGCCTACGGAGTACCTTGCCTCCTGCAGTCCTGGGGTAAACTCAGATGGACATTGGACATATTGGGTTGGTTGAATTGATACAGATGTGGCCGCGTGAGCCACTGTTTCAGGATCGACATCCAGGTGACGGCTGAAGATTTGTAGTTAATTCAGCACCATGTCACTGTCTTTGAATAGATCAATAAATATCTATTCCAAGAGTTCAGGTGCCTGCCTACCTGCATGGGTGACGAGGGTATCCCTGCTCTTCCCATCCCAAACCCACTGGAATACGAGTATTCTTTCTATTGGGGGGCCGATAATGACATCCAGCCAGCCTGACAGGATCACCACTTCACCAGAGTCTTGAATTATCGATTTTATAAGAACAGGAAGAAATAAGAATCCGTCCGGTTTGACGTTTCAAATGCTAGGCAATTGATCCGGTCCACTCTGGCGGGTCAGATGATGCACACCCACGATTTTTACTTGGACAATTCATGGCATAAGCGCGTATATCGCGGAACTTGTGTCAAATTGCCCAGTGCCTTGCCGTCCAACAACGGCTATTATTCATTTTGGATTGGAATCGGTCAAGAAGTACCAAAAGTATATCCCAGTGATCCATACCATTAAAAAGTAGAGCGCCTCAAGAAGACACAGCGATTTGAATAACGTAAAAATAAATCGTAAGGGGAGACAGAGTCCACTGTAATAAGTGTTGGGGTTCATGATATCTAGGAATGCTAGCCGTAGCTGCCATAGTCATACTATCAGACCAATGCATGAGCTATGACAGCGTGACACAATGGTACAGTGATTGCCATCAAGACCCCCGATCGGAATTTCAACATGGGTTCCGCGATTGGGCACAAGGGCTAAAAAAAAGGTGGTCCTCAACGCCACCATCAAACTAGTTATTGTCTTCCGGCGGCGACTAAAAGTGTCATATCCGGACTAGATACCGGTAAAGTGGTGACGAGCGGCTAAGGAAAGGGGAAAGATCTAGATCACCCAATAAGTGATAACAATAAGCATTTTATTACCATTTGTCTTCCGCAAGAACGAGAGAATACTGACCACTGACCAGCAGCTTCAGCTATGTGCCCAATTCTCAAGGACATGACTCGAAGGGTGACATCTTTATCCGCGGAGTACTCGACTATCTTATACACATCGTTATTACTTGAGAGGTTGTCATTCTAGCTCATCAGGCCAACTGGGTGTAAGTGAGATCAAAACAGCCTTGGACAATCATATGAATTGTTGGCTTATTAGTAAGGTAGTGAATACCTAGGGCAGGCTTCAATATTAACATAGAAAGCACATCATGCCTAAGCCACTAAGTAGAAAGGACAACGCTTGGTGGGGGTGTAATATACTAGACTACCTGTTCATCAACTTCATCAAGATCAATAATAATGATTATGAATTTATGATAATAATATTTGCTAATGTACCATTCTGCGTGCTGTAAGTATTGCTTTTATTTTCCCTGAATATGTTCCTTTATTACTACTAGGTTCTCTTAAAATCATAGATGGTTTTGATTGGGAGTTCTTTTTTCAATTCCTAGGTACCTATGGTACTCTCTTCAAGCTTATTGTTTCCCTGTCCAATCCTTGCTTTTATTTCTGTGTCTTTTTTTCCTGGTTCCGCTATTTTCTTTGCTTCCGCTTGTGTTTATTTATTAATTGTATTGATTTATTTTGGAGAGGTATTTTATTCTTAAGTTTTTATTTTATTTTTATTAAATTTTATTTTCCCTTCCTCTCTATGTAATTCGGTATTCTTTTCATATATCCAGGTTCATTCATACAAACATACATACGACTGTACTCTAACTAGGTAAGTGTCATCCTTAGGTTAATCTCCTTAATGCTTCGTCTTATCTCTCTTTTGATCGTAGTCTAAGCCTTCAGCTAACTAATTAGATTAGCAAGCCAGATCCTGGTCACTGTCCACCCCCGCTGCTTCCACTGTTCTGGGACACAGGGAAGAAGGATTTAGTTATGAGGATCATGCAGGTATATCTAGTTCTAGATCACCACCACACGTCTAAGAGGAGGCGGAAAGGAGTGTACCTTAGTCACTGGTCAATGTTCACTGTTTGGCCAATACAAAGGAAATCTCACACTGAGTTGGATAAGCCAAAAAAGACTCTTAAAGTGGACATTTTGCTGGTCATCTCGGTCTCCTTCTTATTCTATTACTTCATACCTTCTTCTGATTCCTCATTGTTCACATTGTCATCATTGTTAATACATATATTGGTTCGCCTTTATTCGGTCTTGTCATCTCAATACCCAGCAGAGGCCTTTTCTTCCCAGTGCACCAGAACACATATATCTACGGTCTATATTGTGGGGACTTTGGCCATCTGCCCTATGACATTCTCTTGCTTGCCTCCAAAGGCTGGTTCTTAAGATCTTCTGCGTCTCTGACCTACCTCATCCACCCGAGTATACTGGATCCTCTTTGCATTGTGGAAGCTGGCATTGGGAGATCGAACCCTACTGAAGACCTGGCACAACAATTTGAACCCCAAAAGCTTTCGAGAGCCCAACTGTGCTTACTCACATAGTAGGGGCTGTCGAGGAGACCTCTATGCGGATTCTTGGATCCTCGCCATCCTTCTGTCAGAGAAACCGAGAGAGGTAGATACTGGGATCGAGAGAGTTGGGGGTTCCCACGGCATCCAAGGTTATCTCACCTTGCCCGCGACGCAATGGAAACAGCAGAGCCAGTTTCATACGAGTTCGCCGGCCATGCAATCGGTTCAATGGCTCCTCGTCGCTTGCTGCACGCTGGCCTTGGATCGAACTTCTCTTACTACAATAACCCGGCTACCTCTTTTCCTTTGCCCTATCACCAACCGTCTTCCACGCCGTATGGCTTCGGTCATACGCTAAATCAGCACCCTCATCAACTCCCGGGCTATCAACACTTCTATCTTACCGGTCATCCATCGCTCAGTTCGCAGCCAGTGCGTCTCTCATCTGAACCGCCAACAGTTCAGCAGATTCCCGACATCCGCCCAGCGAAGAACGCCATCAGTCGTATTGTGAGGGAGCCGTTGGCAAAATTGGAACAGAGCGTGCCCGCGCAACCTGTGGCAGCGCCTCAACCGCCTGCCACGGGGGCTAGCCAGGAGAAGGGCCCTGGCTCGGCTGAGACTGAGTTCTCGACGGAGGTAGACATCCTTATGAAAGCTATCCAAGCAAAAGCTGTCCCTCAACAGTCGTGTCTACAATCGTTACCGTCGCTCCAACAGTTGACGCACGGCGGTGACAATGGCTTCTCTCACACCTATGCCATGCCCCCGTCGACTTCGCGATGCAACATGGCGGTTGAGGAGCTCGCTTCCCGGCCGGGAAAGAAACGCAAGTACATATGCAGACGTCCCAATTGTGGGAAGAGCTTTGCCCAGAAGACTCATTTGGAGATTCATATGAGGGCCCACACTGGGGATAAGCCGTTTGTAAGTGCACCCAACAATGAACCCACACTCTAGGAACCTCGGTTTCTGACATTGCATTTCGTCCTTAGGTATGCAAAGAGCCTTCGTGCGGACAGCGTTTCTCCCAATTGGGCAATCTCAAGGTAACACGCCGAGAGAACCACCATGCCGATCATGAAGGAATTGCATCCTGACATATAACGCTCATAACTAGACACACGAACGACGCCATACGGGCGAGAAGCCCTTCTCATGTGATATCTGTCAGAAGCGATTTGCCCAAAGAGGCAATGTTCGTGCCCACAAGATCACCCACCAACATGCTAAGCCCTTCACTTGTCTACTCGATGACTGTGGGAAACAGTTCACTCAGCTCGGTAACCTCAAGGTATATTGCCTCATAGAACCCGTGGCTCCTGTCCTAGACACTCTCTGAGCTAATCAATGAACAGTCGCACCAAAATAAGTTCCACGCCAATACGCTAAGGAACTTGACTCTCAAGTTTTCTCAAATGTCCGAGGCGCAATTCATGAACCCCCAGGATCGCCAGCTCTGGGAATACTTTGCCACCCTCTATAAAAACAGCAACAAAGGCATCAAGGGTCGTGGCAAGGATCGGAGGATCTCCCCCACATCCAAGTCCAAAGACAGTTCTGCCGCATGCACGCGAATGCAGTCTTTCGAAAGTGATGAAGACGTCAAGGCGTCACGCGGCAGTCGTGAAGCCTCATCTGCATATACTGGCAGCTCCAGCGGAGAAGAAGAAGACCAGGAGACCTATTACACCGATAGAAGAGGTCATTGAAAGTGTTCTTTCAATTTCTCAGCTTCGTATTTTCCATGCTTTAGATTTGTCTTTCCTTCCCTTTTTTTTTGTGTTTGTTTCGAGATACCAACTCTTGTCTGCCTTGGATTTGCGCTTCTTCCGCTCAGTCTATTGATGTACTTCTTACCTTCATTTGCTATCTGGCTCATATGTTTTCTGGAGTTTGCCGGTGATGGTTTGTTCCGGTGCTTCTTGAGGTCGACAGCATGAGGACAGCGTTCAGCTGCACAGAGGAAAGGCTCAATCTTGTACAAAAACCAACATCAACAGACATGTTTCAGTATATAGGAGCACTTGTGGCTCGAGATCTACTAATTGTCGCTCATGGGCTGACACGAATCGAAGCATCATGCTCAGGTGGACAATAGTCCCCAGAGGGAGTTTTCGCTCTCATGACCATGTCCATTCCTTTTAATTATAGTAATTATATGTCCGAAGAGTCACATCTGCCATAATTGTTATGAGCTTCTAAAGTGGCTACCGGCCTCTAGTGACATGATGCTAAACTAGGCAAGACTTGGTATTCTCATACACCAGAAATGTTACCCATGTGCTTGGTAACACGCGGAGCAGGTTCGGTCCCAGGCCCTTGTAGAAACCAGTAAACCCTTCTTGAGCCCAAATCTGCGTCATTGCATCACGAACGCCACGGTACACAAGATGAGCGTCATACGTCTGCAGACGCGATCTCAGCACCTGGTATGGATAGGTGACACAGCCTGCGAAGATCTTTGAAAGGCTGGAGGTGAGAAAGAAATCGAAGTTCCCCAACTGCCGTGCCGGTGTCGCTCCTGAACCTATGCTATCGCCACTGGAACGCGAAGCCGGACTCATCCTTGTACGGTACGCTTTTAACTTCTCATACGCCATGAACTGAAGCGCTCCATGGCTGACCCCGAATAAAGCGGGTAAAAGACCACGGTAGAAGCCTGGGATACCCTCTGAGCGATAGATCTGTGCTACACCGGTGGTGAAAGATGCATAGGCTCCGGGGGTGTTGGAACCGGTGGATAACATGCGGGTTTTGATCACCCATACAGGATTTGTCAAAATCGATGTGGCGAGGCCTAGAGCAAATGTAGTGCAAAACCGGACAATCAGCAAATGTGATCCTGTGGGCATTGCGGTCCAATGAAGCGCAGATGGGCGAAGATCATACCTGCCAGTCCCGATGCAACAAAGTAGTCGGACGAGGTGAGCTCCGGCACTCGAGAGCCGCGTAGCCTCCGCATCAGATCTTTGGTCTTCCCATAGCAAAGAAAGTACAGCGCCCAGCTGGTGGAATTGCCAATAATGTTGGGTGTCAAGCCTCGGTAGAATGCGGTGATTCCGCCCTCACGGCGTGAAATCTCACGGATGATACGGAGCGATCCACCAAGTTGGGAAGGCGAGGATCGGTCGACTAAGTCTCATTGTGCGCATGCGTAAGCTCCATGAAGATGTCCTCGTATCTATCGAAAAGTAGCATATACATCGAATCACGTACCCTGTAGCCTTGTCTTCAATAAGTCCAGCGGATGTAGGCAGAGTGTAGAGACTATTCCCGCCGTAAATCCTGCTATGGTCTCCACAAAGGATGGCGACAAGCCATCCTTTATAGTCATGAAACTTGTGGGTGATTCTTCAGAATCTTTTGGGAGCGCGTGAACTGACTTTGGGAGAGCCAGTCTCCTATCAGGGTGAATGAGAAATATTGCGCAAACCTGCGGGTCTTGCTTCTCGGCAATAAGCGCAGCAATCCGGCGAGGCGGTTTAACTCCGCGCAATTGTTCAAGTTGACGCGATGGCCGTTAAATGATATTCTAGAGAAGTACAGTTGAGCGAAGCGTCTGATAACCGTCTGATTCGACAAAGCTTTCTACACATACGACTATCTGGTTGATAATTGAACCGCATTCCTTCAAGGATGAGCCCATTTGCCGCGGGTTGTTAGAACGGCATAGCATTTCTCGAGGGAAAAAGAATCATCAGTCTATTAAAAGCGCAGAACATTTCGCAAACATGAAACAAGTTTAGAAATACATGAGTGTCAATGTGATATTCAAAACATCGACATGAAGTATGAATGAGAGCTCGAAAATCACCAGTACCTCCTCTCAGCCTTTGTGTCCGAGAGAAACAGGCGCCGAGGATGATGATACTGAGAATACCACTCAAGTCGGAAAACCAATTTTCATAATCCCAAATTCCTATCATCTGCTTTCTTAAGCGAGGGGCGAAAACAACCTGTCCGGAGGATCAGCTGTCTGGAATCGAAGGAGCAACATTTGGCTGAGGTATACTTGAAGAGCGTGGGTCTGGGTTCGCTGTATGTGTAGCCTGTTCCCGTCGTAAGCATTTCTCATAAGATTGAAATCTGAGGGGCGAGTTCCATACCCAGATAGATTATCAGAGGCAGATAGCCACTGCAAGAAAAGAACCGTCAACACTGTAACCAGGATGAAGAAAACTCCGCCGAAAGGGTGTATTACTAGTGGATAGCGACTCTCGAGACGTCAATGACTTTGGAGATTCTCTCCTGGAAATCAAAACGTCTGGTTAGCAGGGAGCTATAGGCTGAGAACATTTGCATTGACGAAGATCCAACCTTAGTTTCCTCGGAAAACTGGACCATTTCGGTGATGAACGGGAAATAACTATCGACACTCAGGAATCTTGAAGCCAGGAAAGACGAGTAGAGACTGAGCAAGAAGTTTATGGGATGCGGAGTTCTTGGGCGGAGTTAGAGACGAGCAGGTGGTGAAGCTCAAGAGTTTTCCGGGAACTTTAAGGCAGAAAAAGCTGCCTCCAAAGTCCGCAAGATGCCCGTTTTGCAAACCACATCTTTGACACGTTCCGCGCCTGTGTCTCAACTTACAACCATTGTCACTTTTTGACCCCCATCATTTTTGCCCAGAGTCTCCTCTATCTTTTTCACTATCCCTCAAAGAGAATTTGAGCCCAAGAAACATCAGCCAGATAACTTAAATTGGGAGTCGGCAACATGTCCGGCGCAAGGCATTGGTGAGTAACCGCTTTTACAACGCAAACCGAAAGACTGACTAGGATGTTCTTAAATTTCTAGGGAGCAAGACAAGGAGGCGACCGTTTACATTGGAAATCTTGATGAACGGGTTACCGATAGCCTGGTATGGGAGCTGATGTTGCAGGCTGGGCGCATCGTTAATGTTCACCTTCCCAAAGATCGAGTGACGCAGTCACACCAGGGTTACGGCTTTGTCGAATTCATAAGCGAGGAGGATGCTGAATATGCTTCGCGAATAATGAACGGCATTCGCCTTTATGGAAAACCAATACGAGTCAACAAGGCATCCGCCGATAAACAGAAATCTGTGGAAATCGGAGCAGAGCTCTTCGTTGGAAACCTTGATCCTTTGGTCACGGAGCAGGTCCTCTATGACACGTTCAGTCGCTTCGGAACGCTCGTCAATATTCCAAAGGTAAGGCTTCGATAAATGCCTATCTAATAGAGTATTTTTCCTTTTCTGCAACAAGCTAACAAACTGTAGGTTGCACGCGATGATAACAACCTTTCGAAGGGTTATGGATTCGTATCATTTGCCGACTTCGAGTCTTCTGATGCTGCTATTGCCAACATGAACGGGCAATATCTAATGAACAAACAAGTTTCCGTGCAATACGCCTATAAAAAGGACGGCAAAGGCGAGCGGCACGGTGATCAGGCAGAACGGATGCTGGCTGCGCAGGCTCGCAAGCATAATGTTCGTCCGCCAACCCAGCCGCTTCCACCACAATTCAGCACTCCAGGAACTCCAATGGCGGCCGCTGGGATGGCTAATGGAGACGGCACACAACCGTTGAGCGCTGGTCCACCAGAATTAGCGACGGGAAGAGGCGTACCGCCGCCTAATTTGGGCTTCCAGAACGTACCTCCGCCGCAAGCTAATCGACCACTCCCTCCCACCACTCCCTTGGCAAATCCACCCCCCGGTTTGCCGGCAAGACCTCCGCCCTCGCAAGCTGGTTACGGTGGCCCTCAGACTTTTCTCCCCCCTGGTTTCAATAATGCTGGCCCACAGCCACCCTTCCCACAGCAAGCAGCACCGCCGCCGGGGTTCGTGCCACCGGGTTTCGGTCCTCCATCTGGAACTCCTAACCCTCCACCATTACCACCGGGCTTCCAGCAACCTGGTTATGGTGGCGGCCGCTGAGCTTTAAGTCATTTGTCTTCGCTCTTCCACATGCATCAATGCAGAAACACATCTCTCATGCATTTCTTTTGACAAAAAAGGCCTTTTCTCACAGTCTCGCGTCGTTATGATGCGACGAGAGCATGTAATCTATGATTCCCTCACTTTTGTACGAAAGCACACCACGATATGGCAGATCAGTTTGCTCCACAGAACACTATTGAGCTAAATAATCCATTGATAATGAGGTGGAAATTGGACTGGAAAGAAATGACCTGATTGATCAGGTTATATTCCTTCCATTCGTCTCAGGGTGAGGCAGCATGTTATTACCCAAACTGGTAGCATTTATCGGCGGGTATATATTGCGATTGTGCTTGATTCACAATGAGACTTCACAAAGTGAACTGCTTATATTCTGATGCAATCTTGGCGTCTAGCGATACGGGCCAGAATACGAAGATGGAATCATGTCATGATTACGATAGAAGTAGTGACATTCGATTGCATCAAATAAATCCTTTCAGAGCTGGCTCCTTCTGGGTGTTCGCAAAATTGCATGGACTCGAGAACAAGGACACGCTTGATAAACGTAAAGAAATGAGAGCAACGGCAAAAGAAAGTCGGGTCAGCAAACAAGAGCCACTGTGCTTCGGAAGGGCTGATTTCCAATGAAAGTGCAAACGATAGGCGACAGGAACAGCGATAGAGAATTGGAATATTGGAGTAGGAGCGGTGGTTAAGAGAATGACACGAACTTCGGGTCCCTGGGCCGGCCGTCAGGACCAATGTTGTGGGTAGCAAACCGTCGTTCTGTGTAGATGCGACGAGCTTCGTCAAAGTTAACATTCCGCGTCTTCATGATCTTCTGCACCTCGCGTTTTGCTTTGTCATCCAGGCCGGCCCTTGTGTCGCCATCTGCGATGTTGGACGATATATCGAACTGTGATGAGGAAAGGCCCGCCTCCAGATCACCCGTAAAGCTAGAGGGAAGGCGATGATAAAGATGACCCGGGACTGGGATTAAAGGCAACCATCGGGACCGGGTGAGATAAAGCGCTGCCAACGGGTGTCAGATGGGTTACAACCAAGATATACAGCTTGTGCATCAGACATACCAGTCCCGCAAATCACGACAGCAAAGGTGAGGAAATAAAGTGTATAGTACGCCATAGTGACGGTGTATATGCAATTATGCGCACTCCAGCCAGTAATTCTTGATGTTGTTAGTTAATATGACTTCCTACCGCGGATGTACCGGATACTGGCGGCAAGGCAGAAGGAATTGGTGATGTGCGGCAAGTTCTCAAGCATTCATTCAGGTAGAAGCCAGTAACGTGTGATGCTGACTGGGCAGGATACTGCCACGACCAGCTACATGGTAAGCATCTGAACAGCAAGACGGTGGAAGGTAGTTGGCACTCAAAAGATCATGTCCAACAGCCTTGAAACCGGATCAACATCAAGCTGAGAAAGGCAGTACGGAGTACGGAGTACCTTAGCTAGTAGAGAGGTACGTAAGGTACGGATAAGGTAGCTCATCGGCACCAAGATATGATTGGAAGCAGCCTGGCCTGTGTGGGGAGGAGGGGGCGGCGCGGTCTTTGGGGCTCTTCCTGAATGACTTAACCTTGAAGGTCAGACTATGCCGAAAACGGTCGCCTTAGCGAGGCTGTTGGCTTCTGTTCTTGGCGCGGGCGCACACAATAACGATCCCAGGCAATTAAGTATACCAGCCTCGCGTCGAGTTCGATCTGTTCCCATTCAATCAGCTTGAAAGAGACATTTCACAATGGCCGCCGAAAGAACGAACGTTTCCAGCGACCTTGTCTGGCAGATCACTCGTATGTTGAACTCCTTTTTTGCCGTTTCTTAATTTTTCTACTCCGGAGTTTTCTCTGTCTTTTGCTCTGTCCAAATTGTCCGCTCATGTCCTTATTTTTGGCTGATTCATATGCTCTGAACAGGCAGCCAGAATGCTTTTCTGGTCAAGCGGAGGACCGCTGGTGGCTCCCAGTTCTCCCGCGATCCCCTGAACCTGCAGAACAAGCAGTCTTTCAAGGTACGAGTCTGGAGAACCATTGTGATTTCATTGGCGCTAGAAATGCTGACCTCAATACTGTGTATAGTATGCCGGCTATGCCAACACCAAGGTACTTCACATATCATCAACTCGCAGTCTTTCAGTAATACAGAGGAATTGTGTCTGAGATTCATATGAACAGGCGGTCGGTGTGCAGGCCACTGAGAACGGTGGTGTTGTTGTCATCACCAAGAAGCCTGGCAACCCTCAGCAGCCCGCAAAGAACGTGGTCAGCGTCAGCTGGGGCCCTAATGCTGCCACCCGCAAGTAAGCAGAACACCTATTTTCTCGCCGCTTTGCTGGGCGGCATTGTGTCAAGCCGGTTTTGCTAATCAGAGATATTGTTCTATGGCAGGATCTACAAGGCTGTAGCAAGCAAGACCGCCAAGAACGGCTACCGCGCCGACCTCCGTGAAGACGCTGTTGCTCGTGTGAGCGCTATCCGTCGCTCCCAGAAGCCCAAGAAGGACACTGCCCCCAAGAAGCTCAGAGGCGCTCAGGCCAGAAAGGCCGCGGAGCAGAAGTCGGAGTAAATAGGAGTCTTAGAGCAACGAGAACACCGAAGACATGAGGTCAAGGAACGGGCGCGTCGACTGAAATAGAGCCGTGCTGGTCAAGGGCGAAAGCGTCCCTGTAATTTAGCAATATCGTTATTGGGTATTGTCCTTCCGAGGCCATCAACAATCTCAGCACCATAAAAAAGAAAGCGATAATCAAATGCCGTGCAGAAATGGTTGAGTCCAGCTTAGGTTTGCCGAGATATTGGACAAGAGTTTCGTCATTTAGCTCGCCTTGTTTTCTACCGTTCGACCGCCTATCTACAACATGATCATTGCTTGCAGTTGGCACATGTTCCGGACTTTGAGCGACGACAGCCGCTTATCGGGCCGAAACAGTATTCTAGAACATGTTCGGATAAACTTGGTGTTTTCGTCTTTTGCCGCATGTAACACTCAACTCCCGCCTTTTCCCGAGTTCATAATGGACAAATGGAATCCACTGGCAAGTTCGGTAGGTTCCTCGGTGATGCATATCGTGGAACACACGAAAATTGCCGGAATCTGGGGCGTTCAGATCGGATAAAATCGACTCTGACGTATGGGCCAAATAACATGGGAAAACCTGAGGTAGTTTCTCGTCCTGTACCATGACAATCCGGGACATGGATATACTTAGGTAGGTATACAGTGAACTGGATGTAGTATAGGGACATGTACTCCTGGTGCTCTGTAGACTAGGTAACAGTCTCAGCAGTGAACTGATAGACAAACATGAAAAGTGTATTGAAAGTCCGTTCTTCTTTACAGACCTACCATAAGATGACAAGAGTATGGTCAGCAATTATAACATACCTTTACCTACCTACTTATGGATTAAATACGCTCGCAGTGATCTTCATTCATTGGGTAATTAGGTGTCTTTAGGAAGTCTCCGGTAAGGTAAGACCAAAGACTATTCTGCCTAACATTGGAGTAAAGCTGTGGGAGCTCTCTCTAGATACTCTCCCCACATGTGATCTCCCGTTGTTCCATCTAAGTTGTTATGAGAACAACAGGGAATCATCTTAATAATTCTTAATAATAATAAGTAACATAAATCATTTCCTTACCCACCCGAGACAGTAGTAATGGGTATCATACCTGGTTTACGTACCTAGTCGTCGCTATATGTGTTCCTGTATCTATAAGAACTCATAGACTGCCTAGCTCTTGTCTCATCTTCTAGACCTCCATCGTTAAATCCGGATTGCCAGGTTATCGCCAATTCCTCAAGAAATGTATGTCCAATGTGGTCTATCAATGTATAGTTCTTGTTTCTACTATTCCCACCGTTTGGTTGTGCCTTCCCCGTTCATCTCCTTCCCAACGGCGCGTTGTTTGTTCCCGTTTGGTTTACCGTTACCCCTCCCTACTGGCCTCCTACGTGCCCCTCCGTAGCTCCCTCTATCCCACCTGCTCCACCCCCGCTCAACCTCAAGTACTTTCTTTCGCCTTCGACCGGTCGTTATTCTTCCATCACATTTCCCCAAGCTTGCGTTGGTCCGACTCTGTCACTCCGTCTTACTCACACGCAGTACAGATACGTTACTTTTCTCTTCTTAATCAACAGCTACCAAGCATAAACCTCTAGTCTCTCATCATGGTCAAGGCGGGTAAGCATCTGATCTGCTTCTTGGAGAGACCACCGAAAGAGCTATCCTTCTAATTCATCCCTATAGCTGTGCTCGGAGCCTCTGGTGGCATTGGCCAGGTTTGTACCCTCTAATTTTCTGTGTCACCGCTCATGACTTAGTCAAGTACTGATATTCATTCTTGTCGCATCTTAGCCTCTATCTCTTCTGTTGAAGGCATGCCCTCTGGTTGATGAGCTTGCTCTCTACGATGTCGTCAACACCCCCGGCGTGGCTACGGATCTGTCTCACATATCTTCGATCGCTGTATGTGACAACTTCCTAGACTCATCAACTCAAGTGACTCAATCCTCGTTCCTGACTCGCGCTTGCAGAAAGTCTCCGGCTACCTTCCCAAAGATGATGGTCTGAAGAATGCATTGACTGGCACTGATGTTGTCGTCATTCCTGCTGGAATTCCTCGTTAGTGCTCCTACTCGGCAGGAATAGAAACAACTGCTGCTCTTCTTCTGACTCAAATTCTTCCCAACAGGCAAGCCTGGCATGACTCGTGACGACCTTTTCAATATAAATGCTGGTATTGTCCGCGACTTGGTGACGGGAATCGCACAGTACTGCCCCAAGGCCTTTGTACTCATCATCTCGAATCCTGTAAACTCCACCGTCCCAATCGCCGCTGAGGTGCTCAAGAAACATGGTGTCTTCGACCCCAAACGCCTCTTTGGAGTCACCACTCTGGATGTTGTCCGTGCCGAGACCTTCACTCAAGAATATTCCGGCCTGAAGGACCCATCCAAAATCCAAATCCCGGTCGTTGGCGGGCACTCTGGCGAGACCATCGTTCCCCTCTTTAGCAAGGCTTCCCCAGCTTTGAATATTCCTGCAGACAAGTATGACGCTCTTGTGAACCGTGAGTGTCTGCACTATATCAACAGGTATTGCGACTTGCGACTGACTCGTCCGTAGGCGTCCAGTTCGGCGGAGATGAGGTAGTCAAGGCTAAAGATGGCGCCGGCTCCGCTACCTTGTCCATGGCTTATGCTGGCTTCAGGTCTGCTTCTTTCCCCAGAACTTGTATTTGTCTCTCTGCTAATTCGAGGTAGATTTGCCGAATGTATTCTCAAGGCTTCGCAGGGCCAGTCAGGAATTGTCGAACCCACTTTCATTTACTTGCGAGGCGTCACTGGTGGTGAGGAAATCGCCAACGAGACCGGTGTTGAGTTCTTCTCGACCCTTGTCGAACTCGGAGTAAGTGTTTGCCGTCTTCAGCACCGTTTCTCATAGTATATGCTAAACGCAGAAAAGCGTAATGGCGCGGAGAAAGCCATCAACATTCTCCAGGGCGTCACCGAGCAGGAAAAGAAGCTCCTCGAGGCTTGCACCAAGGGCCTTAAGGGCAACATCGAAAAGGGCATCCAGTTCGTCAAGGATACCCCACCAAAGTAAACGCGCCTATCCCCGTCAAACAACCTCTACCCCCATGGCCAGCCGCACCGTTGTCTTCCCTCAAGAGCACTTGCCTGTGGCATTTTCCCCTTCCCGAAGAGCTCACGAGAATTGAAAAGGACGTCGCTAATCAGAGGTATCCCGGAAAGATAGGCTTTAAATTATAAGATGCACGAAGACGGAATGTGGAGGTCGCCGTGGGGTTGATCATTAGGTTCGCGAAATGCAGGCCCCTTGAGACATGCATGCAGAAATGAATAATTCTTTTTTTCTTCTTCTTTTATAGCTTGATGTAAATGTGGGCCCTGTTGCAGTGTAAAAGAGATGATTGAGCCTGCCATCGGGACAGCGACAAGAGGGGTCTTTGTAGTTATTTCATACTGGTGCCTTCTAGCCAAAATTTCCCGTCCCAAGCGTTCAGGGCCTGGGCTGAACTGTTTTGATCTGGAATGTTGCCCCGGGAAGCTCGGACGTTTCAGCTTGTACGGTGGTGGCAATGCCCATGTTCGATAAAGCACCACGAATGACGCCGCATGGAAACCAGAGAAACTGGGGTCATTTCCAAATGTCAGAATGACGATGCAGGTAGGATTATGGGGTCTTGCCCACCGCTTGTGCCATAGCAGTCGCCTCGCTGCGAGAAGCCGTGCTCATTCTTGCAAATGGTCGAAACGAGTTATCTGTGAGGACGTAGACACCCTGAAAGATAGGATATACCACTATCAGCTTCCGTCCGTGAACACTCAAGCGCACAGGTTTTATCTGAAGTCGCTTCCGTGTACTTACCCGATGATTTGTTTTCAAATTATCCACCTGTTTCCTGAAAAGAATCGTCCACAGATCCTTGCACAAAAATTTGATAACGTCCAGATTGTCTGCAAAACGAGGGCGATCGCGAGAAAATCTGCCCGGTGACAAGATGCGAGAGGTATATGTTAGCTGCGTTTGCGTTCAGTCAAGCCCCATTCAGGGAGATCCTTTTTGTCTTTGTCTTGTTCCAAACGAGTGTTCCATCGTTCAAGTACTAGACACTAGACAGAATGCGTCGCTGACTTACCGTTCTGCAAGTCCTTGACCAACTCGGTACCCTATAGACTCGAGTCGAAAGAAAGTCGACTCCCTGATTTCGTCATCATCTGAAGCTTTGTCATCGAGTGCCAATTCCCTCGCTAAGCGTTCGGCCATGGGGACGAGCTCTATCAAAAGAAAGTCTAGGCATGAAGTACTCAGGAAGCGAGCATGAGGATCGGAGCTATCAACAGATGAAACAGATGCATCAAACGACATCTCGATGAGTCAGTATGGAGATTGTCTGCGAGATATACAATACGTTATTCGCAGTCTGAAAAGTAGGATAACCCTAGACCTCAGCTCAGATAAACCATATCCGTGATCATTGATAGTTGCGGAGGTGGACTTTAGAACTCCGCAACATGGATTGGTCCTTTTGATAAGCTTCCAACCTCCTTGACATAACACTTCTCCCTAACAACTTCCACCCACCCACAGGACTTAACTACTTCTGTGACCACAACAGTGCTCAAATAACTCAAGAACTATCAACTACATCGTACTACACTAACAAATTCACCTTACTACAAATATTCAATGGTGGTGTCTACCTGTAGATCGGCTCAGCTGTGGCACCTGCGTTTCAAATGAACATGTTCGGAGGCCATGAGCGTTAATGAATATGGGAAATGAGTCAAATTTAATAGTTGTGAGCTGTTGTGTACCTCACCGACTAACATGGTTCACTTGACCATGTCTAATGAATGTTGCTCCTCCCTCATTGAAACTCACCCAACAAGCCTATGCCCAGCAATAACGCCTGAACCCAATTGCGCCATAGCCCCATGCAAATATGCCTCGCTAGATGTCATCATGCATCATAACCACCAATCTGTCTAGGGGATTCCGAATTAGCCTGGTTTGTAAAGGAGAGATTTCCTCCGTTCACAAGCCCGCTGCTAAACGAGTTACGAAATGCTGGTCGAGCATAAGCCCGATGGGGAGCATTTGTTGCCAGACGCTTAGCTGGTCTGACTGGGGAAAGATCGCCCTCATCATCACTACCAGTCAGGTCGATCACTTGGGCTGCCGAGCGTTTGTTCGTGGACAGACGCGCTGCAGATGATGTTGCTGACGGCTCCCGTGATTGAGCCGGTGTCCGCTCTAGGGAGAGACCTGATGCTGAGAGTGACTCCTGCTTCACATGCACAATTCCGGGTTCTTTGATCTCGATCAGCTCGTCCTCGTCCTCTGTCGCCGGAGTGACGCCCCCAGCACCTTTGAACTCGTCTTCCTTTGGACTCGACCACTTCCCGTCCGGTTCAATAATGACCTGTTCCACATCTGGCGACGTGGAATGAAGTATATCATCAACATATCTTGACAGTTAGTTTACGTTATGAGACACTTGAAGGTTCGCGCAGCTTACTGGTCAACTTGCAATGATTCATAGCTCGTGGCCTTGGAACAAACCGGACATAACCATGTAGGCGCTTGTTCCTGCAATTGTAAGAACGATGATGCATCGAAACACTGGTTATGAGTGCAGATGACAGTGCGACAAGGGACCTCAATCCGCAGCGTGGAAAGAGGACATTTTAAGGACATGACAGTGGAGGTGGCAACAATATCAGAATCCTCCGCTCTATTCTTCACTGCAGACCGTTAGAGAGATTCGATGCATGGGAAGGATAGAAGGGTACATACTTTCTCGTAATACTTGCTCTTTTGTGATCGTTTTTCTCCTCTTCAACTCCAAGACAAGGTCCTCAATGGGATGGCGCTGGACTAGGTTCACAAGAACGAAAAATCTCTACGAGACAGTCAGGAAGAATACATAATGGGCATTGACATGATGCAACGGAACGAGCGTGGGCGGGGGCCGAAAGGGAGGGCACGGAGGGCTTACCTTTTGCGTAAGCGCATAAGTCATAACAATATGATTGGGATACCCGGGCTTTTTGCGAATGTAATTCGTCACATCCGCGGGCCTCGTTGTACCAGGCTTATTCTTGAGGCCTTTCAGATTAGCCTTAACCTCGTCCAAATTCGCTTTGAGCTCAACTTGGTGAGGGAAAGCAATATCAGACTTGGTGTATTGATTGAGGCCACTGTCCGCTGCGCAATAAACCATTACCCGAAGATTGGGATCAGCTTGCAATCTTGAAGCTACAGTCGGGGTGAGGACGACTTTGAGCTCGACATTGTCCCTGGTTTGCTCGCGTACTTAAGAAGTTAGCTTTGAATGGTGGTTGATTTCAGCTGATGGAATCCATGCTCACTTTTGCATTCTACAGTAGGAGTAAGCTGCTCCAAGATCGTGTAGAACGGGCTGTCTTTGAAAGTAATGCGGCCTGAAATGCACATGAGCAACGATCATAGATAGAGAAATGAAGCGTGCACGGGTTACCGGGCGTGAATCCATGCGATGACATCGGTATAGTCAAAGGCGCTGGCCTATGCTGTATTTGTATTGACTGGGTAATAGGTGCTGCGTGATATGGTTGACTTGGAAGAGGTTGTTGTGTCGTTGATGGCCCAGGTATCGCGCGATGTGCTGTAGCATAAATGAATCTCCTTAGATTATCGTAACGCTCAGTATGTCCTCCTTGGTTGAGTCTTTCAATATCTAGATGATCGAGTCAACCATAGTTCTACCCAGTCTCAGTGCTCTTGAGAACCAATTGAAATGAAAGGGAGATATCAAATATAGGGAGAACGAACAGTCTATTATCCGGAGTTGTAGCGAAGCTTTAACACCTGAAACAGCGAGCCCTTCACTCCTCAAGATATCTTTGAGCTGTGCATTCGTAAGTGTCTTTACCAAAGCAACGACGCTCTGGAGCTCAGACGAGTGACCGGCAGAGGCCATGATTCCGAGCTGATATGATGAGTGCGAATGGTAGGTAGAGTTGGAGGGAATTAGCTCAAGAAGTGTGGTTAGAGGCGAGTGCGCTTATATTGTCAGCTCTATTGAGAAACATTTCAATTTTTGTCTTATTGACAATTTCGATTCTCGGCAGTGAGACCAGATGAGTAGTAGAAGAACAAAAAGAAAGGAAAGAAAAGAAAAGAAAAACAAAAGGAAGCTGTATACATTCGTAACCAAATCTCCTGTCGCACCTCAGATGCGACAGAGCGAAGACCCAGTTAGGTTTCCGATGTGATGACATAAGATGGCCCAGAACGAGACTAGAGTGAAGTTGGGAAAAAAATATCTTGTATATCGCGACTCCAACTTTCCCCCCCCCCCCCCCATTAATTACCACCTTTTTAATATCCACATTTCCTATCGTTTCCTCACAACCACTAAGGTTCTCCTAAGCTTTCCTCGAAAAAACAACATGGCGAAGAGTGTTCGAGCCAGCGTTTCCAAGCGCAACAGGGCGAAACTCCGGGCCACAGTCTTTGGCCCTGCTGTTGATGCGCGGACAGAGAGGCTGTCTGCAAAGTTGCAAGAGCTGGCTTCTCAGCCTATAATCAGAGAACACAAAACATCAAGTATGGAATTGGATACTACAGGAACTGGTTCGTTGCTCTCACAATCGGTGCTCAATATAGTTAGACTGCGTGTTCATTCTTCAATTAACTGTCTTATTCTCGCTGCAAACAGGTAGCCAAGTCAAATCTGCAGACAGCAAACCATCAGTAACAGATCAAGGTGGGCCTCCCTTTCTGCTTACCTCATCGCTAGAGGGCCAAATTTTCGCAGAGAAATCATATTGCTGATGCGGGTTTCCCTTTAGACATGGACGTGGATACAATGTCTGTTAAGCACACTCAGAAACACTCTCAGAAGTCGGGACGTGTTCAAAAACGCAAAAAGGCCCGTTCGTCCATTGTCTTCCATTCGCATTCTACGAAAACAAAAAAAGGATCTCAAAGGAAGTGATTGAGTAAGTCTCGAGGAAGGGGACGAATGGCATTTGGAAAAGCGGCGTTCGGAGTTTTAGCTTGCAAAAGGTACTTGTTTCCTTTTTAGCTCCATTGCCTCAAACATGTGGGAGCTTTATGGTACAAAACTATCAAGCACAAACACACCTGGGCGATAACTCCGCATTGGGAGTTTTTTGAAGTCTGCATATTAGAAGAACAGGGGCTTCCTATCAAGCCATCATGAAATATTGGCTTAAGCCACTCCGTTATTACTGTCACGGCTATCAAATTTCCACTTATCTGTTTTAGTTGTGCATACTCCGAGTATCTTCATAACAAGGCGGTGTGCTTAATGCATGGATATGATTTAGCAGCTGCTACTATGAGAGGGACACAGCACCATTCGCCATATACAACATGCTAACCCATATGGGAGGCGGTGCTCCAGGGCGGGCTCCCGACCCCTGACATCCCTAAGGTAAGTGGAACTTACGCCCTTAAATCATTTTGATTATTACATACAAAATCACCTTCAAAATTAGGTCTATATATTGAGGTACAATCAGACTCCGTAAATACTAAATAGCATAGTGTCCCATCTACCGCTGTATGGCTCATTAAGGTACTGACCAATGTCAATTACATGCGTGTGGATTTTGACTTTGACAAGCCTAAGGTACTTTGATACCTCCCCGAATCGCAGCTTTCTTCCTTTCCCAACGACAGATTCAATTCATCACCCCGATAATCCGGCTCCCAGGTTCAATTGTCTAGCTTGGAATGCTCATAAATTATAGTTGATATGCTGTAATTTCATTATCAAAAGTTTACAATGGTAGCCAGAAAGAAAGGATACATTGATGTTGCGGAAGTTGCGGAGGTTGTGGTGGTGGTCAATATTCTGCCGCTCGAATTCCATATTTGGTTAGCATAAATACCACTCGCCCATAATTTTAGCCAGTACCTAGTCTAAGGTACGGAGTACCTCCTTGGGCAGGCTTTAGACTTACAATCTGGCAGCTTATGAGACCTCAATAATCTTAAACAAGTCGCGGTTGATACGCGATAGGGTTCAATACTCTATGAGCTACCTGGCGCTCGGGTCAACAGATATCGAAGACTACGCAAAATGGCCCTCAAATGGGAGAATCGGGCTATTCTAATCGCCAATATACTCATTGTTGTAGCTATTTCAATATTTTCATCCGGGTTTTTCCCCTACAAGTCTCTGCTTCCAGGACTGGCCACTTTTGATGAGACCAATATTGATACTGTGGCACCAAAAGTCTTTGATAGAGTGATTTTCATGGTGATTGATGCTTTGCGCAGGTACGACTGATTGTATCTAAATGCTCAATTCTGTATCCCTAGCTGAGGCTCAATGCTAGTGATTTCGTTTATTCGAAGACTTCCGGATTCTTTTTCACTCAAAGGTCAACCAGAATTCCATAATGATTTTGGCACGGAATCTGCTGCTGACTGAGGCTCTTCGAAATCAACAGTCTAATCCGTTCTGGAGCCGCTCTACCTTTCACGGCCCATGCCAGCTCTCCAACCGTCACGATGCCACGGCTTAAGGCCATGACCACTGGCTCCGTGCCATCCTTCTTGGATGTGATTTTGAACATCGCAGAGTCTGATACCTCTTCTACCCTCGCATATCAAGATACATGGCTAGCGCAGTTAAAGGCGCAAGGAGGTCAGCTTGTTATGTACGGGGATGACACTTGGATCAAGCTATTTCCGGGAGTCTTCAATAGGTCTGATGGGACTACGAGTTTCTTCGTATCGGTCAGTCATAATCAAGTGGCCAACAGAGGAAACACAAAATGGGTCAAATAATTAATAACGACCCACAGGATTTCACTGAAGTAGATCACAATGTTACTCGCCATATCCCGCGGGAGCTATCAGAGCACGATTGGTCGGCCTTCATAATGCACTTTTTGGGATTGGACCACATCGGTCACAAAGCTGGCCCTAACAGGTGAGAAATTCGACAGTTCACTTCGCTTTCCGAGTTGTGTCCTGATAGTGTAGTCGACATATGATGCCGAAACAACGAGAGATGGACTCGATCGTTGCTCAAATTTATGCCGCCATCGAGGAACAGGAACATCTTCAATCTACCCTGTTTGTTCTGTGCGGAGATCATGGCATGAACGATGCCGGGAATCATGGTGGCTCGTCACCGGGAGAAACATCGCCCGCTTTGCTTTTCATTTCACCGAAGTTCCAGACTAGAAAATCCCCTGAAGACAGTCCAGTTGAAGCATTCAGCGACTTGCAATACTATCGGACTGTTGAGCAGATGGACATCACGCCAACACTTGCGGGACTTCTAGGCTTACCTATTCCGCTGAATAGTCTGGGCGTTTTCATACCAGAGTTTCTAATGATGTGGGATAATGGTAATGTCGTCAGTTTCTTTTCGTCTGGGACATATTCCAAAACTGACAGATTCCCCCTTGGCTCTAGACTCTCACAGAATTGATATCCTGCTTCGAAACGCCAAGCAGATGCTCAACGCAATGAAGGGGACATTTCCCGATATAGATGTTGAAGCAAGTACTACTCCTCACGGCTGCGACAAGCAATTGCCAACGGGTCCTGCCAAAGTTCAGTGTGCCTGGTTTCAAGCATTACAATTGGTTCATGGACCCGAGCGTAACGGGACGACTCTCGCAGATGTCGAATCGGCTCTGCTAAGAGTTCTAAGATGTGCCCAGGACGTGATGAGCAGCACTGCCAGTAAATACAATACACCAAGGCTCTACTTGGGCTTGTTCGTCGCGGCTCTTGCTGCCTTACTCTCGTTTTTACCAGCATATGGATTGGTCTCAAAGTCCAGAGATGCTGTGATGTTTCTCATGCTAAGCATTCTAGGCTACGGTGGCATGATGTTCGCCAGCAGCTACGTGGAGGAAGAGCAACAATTCTGGTATTGGATCATCTCAGCATGGACTGTCTATTTGCACATAAAGTCACTCCGTCCATGGCATGGTTCGAAAGATCGTCGCTCTTCGTTCTCACGATTTGCAAGATGCACGACAGCTGTGCTGACCATCTCTTATCGAATTCTCAGACGCTGGAATCAAACAGGTCAAAAATTTGCTGCTGAACCAGATATTGCGCGAAATTTCTTTCCTCGCCATCAGAACATCTTGTGGGCCTTGATTATACTGACTTACTTCGATACATGCATGCGTCTTTGTCGCAATTCGCCCCCGAGTAATATCTGGCGTTCGGCAGCTATACTAACGACAATAGCGGCCTTCTTTTTCAAGCTGGTTTTCGTGGCGTCCGACTCACCCGAGCTTCTTGACGAGTCCCTTTTATCGCCCATACAGAAAAGCCTTGAAGGCATGCCATTGATTCTACCCGCAAGACTGGTCTTGTGTGGGATTTCCCTGCTGGTGGCAACTCCGTTCTGTATGATCGATGTGTCACAGAAACGACTTTCCATAGCAGGAGGCAAGTGTTGACTAATTACTGCCCCATGAGAGTTTACTGACAGACATTAGTGATCCCGCTGGGCACTATATTTCATGAAAGTCTCACCCTCTTCTTGATAACACAGTCAAGAGCGGTCAATATCCCGATCTTTTTGTTGTTTCGACTACAGGCTATAATTCTCGATTCTCTAAAAATGAGCGCTATTGAAGTGACCATCACGTCCTTGCTTTCACAGCATATGACCTTTTTTGCATTTGGAGGTTCGAATGCAATATCTTCTGTTGATCTTTCCAACGCATATAACGGCATTGGCAGTTATAGTGTGGCGTTGGTAGGAGTCCTGACATTCATAAGCAATTGGGCTGGGCCCATATGGTGGGTGTCCACTTCACGGCTTCTCTACTCAAATCCAACGTTTGTGGAGACATACTGTCATAGAACCCTCCTAACGTTCCATGTTGCAACGACTTTGATGTTCGTCATGGCAGCATGTACAGCGTTAAGGACGCATCTTTTCATCTGGACAGTCTTTTCACCAAAATATCTCTACATATTGGCGTGGACTATTCTCAACCATCTGCTTATCAATTTACCGGCTACAGCGAGCTTGTCGGAAGTTTTGAACTGGCAATAGCGTGTTTTGTTCAGTTGCTTGTCCTTACCTGACTTGCTATGAGGATATAAACTGGACATACTTCATTCTTAATTGATGCATTCCGGATTTCGATGGTCTGTAAGGACTTGAATAACGTGTGAACTCTAAAGCCGTCGGATGGTCAAAGGACGCCGTTGAAAAGATCATCAATGGCATTCTTCTTCCTCTTCTTTTGACCAGAAGGTTTCACAACGATACTCGCAGTATCTCTTGCTTCCCTCTGGTGGCCATTCAGTTCTTCGAAATCATTTTGCTTGTCAGACTGAGAGCCTGGAGCAGGAATCAAAGACTCGCCCAACCGAGAAACGACTTCTCCCACATCCTCCTGTTGCAAATTCTTCAGGCAAGTTGACGGCCGATGTATCATTTTCTTGCGATGCAGGGAGTTCATCTCTTTGTCGATTCCTGTCGCTCTGGTTAAACGAGCAAGCGCAGCTACCAGTACTGTGCCTATTGTAGAAAACTGGCCATCCGCTATGACGGTCGAGAATGCTCTGATACATGTTTAGTCATTGAAAATTAATGGAGCGGAGGGGTAGAAGCAATGGCGGGGTAATAGGCTATGATAGCGTGACTTACAGGTAACAATGTGGAATGACATGCAGAGCTAGGTGCTCTTTATATAGGCCAACAGTATGGACTGCGTCAGTCTCCAATGCTTTAGTGAGTTTCAGCGTGATCCGTTTCAAGATAGACAACCACTTCCACCATTTCGTGTTTCCGTGCTGATTCTTATTTCGGTGGAAAACTAAATGAAGTAGTGAATGTAAAGCTATAATCTCTTTGACATCCATTACTTCCTTAATGCACTCTGATGGCAATGAGCTGCTCACAGATCTTGAGGTATAATGTTAACTGAAAAGCTCTCATGCAGAACTGTCGAATCTAAAACTATAATAAGCTCTCCATATTCATTGTATGAGAGGTCCTCAACAGGAATGAGATGATACCATAAACAGGCGCGGCGCAAGTAAAGAAACAAAGAGAGGGAATGAGAGTAAGCAAGGAAAAAAAGGAATACGAAATCAGAAAAAGAAAAGGGTATTATTGGAAGATAGAGTAATGAAGAGATACCTTCGCCGTGGTCTCGATACGCTTCGCAGCCCGGCCCGGATTTTAATTTTATTTCATTTTGCTTGCCCAGACATTAGAGTCAAACTGCTAGCTAGATAAGGACTAGTACTCCACACCTGGACAATTCGAGGAACCAACACCCATCCATACCTTACGCTTTACAGATGGAAGCAACAAAATGCGGTAAGGTCGGCTACAAAGCAATATCTACGCTTTCAGATATAGACTGTCTACAAATGAGGACAAGTCAAGGAGAAAAAAAGAAAGCCACGAATTGATCACTCTAATTTCTCCTAAATATGGAGAAAAGAAAGAGAAGTAAAAGACGAGACATAATTTCGATCATGATTTCAGAATAGACACCAGAGGAAAGACACCTAAATCTCACAGAGATGGGCTTCCAAACGGAGATGAACCCAACATTGGACTCAGACTGAGACCCCATATGCGTGCCAACCAGGGCATTGCATGGTTCTCTCCTGTGAATCAGACAAGGCGGTCATCTCACTCTCCGAGTGTCTGTTGTACTCGGGACAAGAAGTTAGTTAAGGTAAGATGAGTTCGTGAAAGGTCCTGCATCGCCAGCGAGGTCAAGTCCCAATCGACACTTTTTTTCGCAAGTATTGTCTGCAATTTTAATCAATTGTTTTTCCTGAACTTCAGGGCCAGAGGCACGTTCGAAGAAGGGATGTTCTCTGATGCGAGCTGTACACTATGATGTTCTTGGACCGCGCGCAGAGATCGTCGGATCGTACCATATGGTTGATGTAGGATAAGTGCAGGGAGCACTTCTCAGGCCATTATTGACGCCAAATGGATGTGAAGCAATCGTCTGGACATATACGATCTCTCGTTCGGCAGCGGTAGTCCCACGGTCAAATTGTGAACGGCGTCGACGTTGTTCGTCCCGATATTGCTGTCCCACACGTGGTGCGAACAACCCTGGTGACATGATATGTTGGCAAACCCTCACATTGTCCTAAAGCTATATGGACTGAACTTACCAATGTGTTCAGCATTTTCGATGCTGCGACGCATTTTCGAAGGATTGTCCGGTCCGGGAAAGCGATCTTCTGTGCCAGCAAGAGGCCCAGTGCCGGTGTGGAAAATCTACACTCGCTATTAGTTTTTCATGTTATTTAGGCTCATGTTGATCATGCGACGCTAACCTTTGGACGAAACGATGGGTGTTCCAACATGACCGAACTATTTCGGAATTTTTGTATAAGGCAGTCTTTGCCCTGAATCGCTGTATTCAGGAGTCAGAACGCCCAAACCTCGTCGTTCAGCAGGTGACACCTACTAGCATATGAAACTTCCGCGACTTTGTCACTGTTAAAGCAGTTCCTAATCGATGGTCAGTGTGTGTTGACGGAGAGGGCAGGGGCGTCTCATACCAGGAACGCCCAGCTCGCGTTTTGACAAACTATTGTTGATTCAGTAAGACGGGTGGCAAGAAAGGGAACAAGGAAGTCTGACATCGATTATATCAATCGGCTGGCAATGTGTTAAGACATTTTTGGGTCAGAGATAGGGGCAAACGGTTTCATATGACTTACGTCTTCGAAATTGATAAAAGCATATCCGACGCTGGAAATAAATGTGAGTATGATCAGGTCAACAAATCCCTGCGCATGGACAAAGTAATTTGACTCACTTGCAGTTGTTCGCAAAATCTAGAACGCGGAGAGTCAGCTTCGTCTTGAAGTCAGACCAAGAGTGCTCCTTCTTACCAATACGCAAATACATGAAGTCGTACTTCCCGTGGCTGGTCTCGTCAACGATCGCCTTGAGCATAGTCTAAGCATGTCAGATGCCGTGCCACTTCTGTTGATAAGCGTTGGACTTACTTGATCGATTTTATTCGGGATATTGCGGAGCATGATCTGGAAATTTGGCCCGTCAGTCCCTGAATGATGACAGCATGACCAACCATACATACAGTTGTTCTGACGTCTAAGCCAAGGCGTATCCTTTCGATATCCACTGCATTCTGGCTAATAACACGGGCATCGGGATAACGACTTATCTCGCGGCGAGGAGAGTGCAAGGTTTTCTCTCCCGACCTGGACATCCAATCCATAAGGCCGGCGTGCTCTCCTGAAGGCACAGTAGAGCGGCCAGTGGGGCTAAGCTCCATATAAGGGGTTCTGAACATTCGTGTTGCAGCAGAGGGTGAGTTCCTATGGTATGAAGCACCATAGCGTGAACCTCCATCCTTCACCGGAGATGGGCTAGGCAGAGCATTGAATGATCTGTCTTCGGTAACATCGGGCTTGAAGAGAGCAATCTCCAGAATACAATCCTTTGTCAAATGATACATCAGCATTTGCTCACTCCTTCAAAGCTAAGTGGACCGGGGGAAATCGGGGAATGCGAAAAGCAACGCAATGCAAAATGCTTCACTTACATCGACTGTGGTGCCATTTAGCGTCACCATGGCATTATCGGCATCACGCGTGTTATAGAACTCGAGGTGGAACTCGCTGACATTTTCCTGTCCCCTGGGGAGTAGATCGAATGCCTTAAGGTCCCCAAACGTCATCGCAAGTGTTTGTAGGGAGCGCGCTACAGTATGCGAGTTGAAAGTCGGGTTTCGGCTGTCGTAGTAGACAGATACAAGCAGATGCCCTTCATAATCAGATGTCTGCTGGAGAAGAGATGGCTCGGAATGCTGCACATATTCCCTCGCAGTGAGTGGGAAAACACGCCATTCAGGTCGAAGAAGGCGAACCTTCTCGATTGCCTTCTTTGCCTCACGACTATCTGCAAATGCAACATACACTTTGCCCAGAGAACTGAGGTCATTAAGAACTGGTCCTCTGAGAGTTGCAAACTCTCGACGCTTTTGCAGAGTTAGCATTTTGCACATGAGCAGCTGATCTGGAAAACATACATTGAAGAAACCGGCCAAAGACATGAAGTTCAGACTAGCTGGAACATTTTCGATAGCAAATGCGCGGCTGCGTTTGTCGTTGTCAAAATTTCCAGCAAAAATGCCAGCTGGGCAGGCTTTTTGAGCGATTGGAGCACGACCAATAGGCCCATAATTGGGTAGGCTCTGCTCATATACTCCCCCCGGTCCGCTTCCGGTTCCGCGAATTTCAACGTTAGCTTGAGCGTTCAAGGAGCCGATATTTGAACGGCCGCGAACTTGGATATCACTGGCAGCACTGCCGGATATCCCAATCGGGGTGAAGCTTGCAGCGGTTGGGGACAGCTGTACGCGATTAGATGCGTTTAATGGCACCAAAAATGGATCGGCTGGGTGCCTAAGCAGTGTTAATAGGTCGGTATATGCGTTCCGTAGTGCACTTACACTGTGTACAGCCTGCGGAATCCGGCGTCGCTGAGTGAGGTACCAACACCGGTTTCAGGGCGACCTTTAGATCTTACATCCTCGGGTGAGAAAGCTGTAAGCTTGGTATCGGGGGATCCATTGGGCGAGATTCCGTCGTTCGTCGAACAGGGACTGCTCAACCCACGAGAGGAGTTGTTGGCCCTCATTGCAAGAGAACGAACTGGTGTCTTATCAGGGAACAATGTCAAGCTACTGAACCTTCGCCAATATTCTGACAGCTGTTTCTAGAAAGAATGGGCAATTTGCGAAGTGTTTTAAAAATGTTTGCGATTACAGCTCAAGAAGAGAAGAGGTAGGAATCGAGGGAAGCGGTACTGTCTCAACGAACGTTAGAAGAGCATGGGGGAACAGCCAGACTTTGGGAGATTTCGAGAGAGTTGAAAATGAGGAGAGACAGGAGAACAAAATAAAACAGTTTGATAGAAACAACATGAGAACATTAAGAGCAACGCCCCGGCGACATCAACGGGGCTACTGTGTATGGAATCTGTCATGCACACGAGTGGTATAATAACAAACACCAAACTAAAATAGGCCCTAGCTATATTAATTTCATGAAAAAATGAGCAGCTTATTATTGTATTCAGGCCTTATTACTATGATAGAAATGCTGTTATCCTAGGGTAGTGTTAAAGCACTGCTTTAATGCAATTAAATCTTAAAAGGGTGTAAGCCAGTATCATGCCCTTTAAGTAGGTTAAGCAAATCAAGAGAAACACCCATATTGCATGATCTTTCTCGCATTCTCTGGAAGAAGAGCAAGTAAAAGAGAGTAGTCCTGTTGGCACCTAACTACCTCTCTTATAGAAGGTAAATTGGACTAGTATTCATGGTATATTAAACGAGCACAACTAATCAAGCTTATTAGTTAAATGGAGGACCTATATATTTTCCAATAGAACTACCAGGCTGTATAGATGCTGGTGCACTTGTCAGAGGAGGGTTGATTCTCATTTCCTCCTTTCCTCCTCTTAACCCCATCTGTCTCGACAGAAGGATATCTCTTTCTTCGTACTTCAGTAAAATAAGTTTGTAGACCAAGGTCTACAGATAGAGCTAGTAAGTGAGGAGTTCACAGCCTGTCTCTAGGTTGATGATGTCCACTCCAAACTCTCAGCGTATTTCAAGTACGTATTGTTGTTATATTAATATTGTTGTTGTTGTTGTTGTTGTTATTTTAGGGTTAATCACAGAGTAGTTATTAATATCATAAAGGGTAAGCGCACGGACCAGTATAAAACCGGAGCTCCTTTACCTTATCCTGACCTAGGCCTTTTGGCTACCTCTTGTGGAGAGGTAAGGATAAGATACTAAAGCTCACTAAATGTCTATGTTATCTCTATACACCTGCACACAACTTGAGAACTGCCAACATACACCTGCCTTTTCATGCTCTCTGGTTTTAAGGAAGTACACCTACTTCAAGGCACCTGTGCAAGCAACCTAGGAAATCAACCACCTTTACACGACTTCTCTTTACAACCAAGATTGCGCAAAGAAGGATATTGATACATCGGATATGCCGTCAACAGGTCCTTTGCATGTTGAACCATCACATGTACTAAATTCAGTGAGTTCAAAGCGGCAGGCGTCACTGATTTAACCCTAATTTAATGCATCATAGATCATCATCTCTCCATCGGACACAGATTATATTGATCAATTGATCCCATCAATCAGAGAGTTTAGCGTCGGCAATCGAACATCTCAATTATTACAGTCCTTGTCCAAGTTCGCCAGCGATAAAGAAGCCGAGATCGAAACCATCTGCAACACAAACCATCAGGAATTTGTGTCTTCAATCAATCAACTTCTGCGTATCCGAGAAGGAACAGTGAGCCTGACCGCGGAGATCCTAGATTTAAATCAATCTATCCAAGCTAGCACCGAACGGCTCGCCGAACAAAAGAAAGCCCTGGTAGAGTCGCGCAGTCACCGACAGAATATTGATGAGACATCTCGCGCCATCCAGGACTGCTTGGAGGTGCTACGCCTGGCTAATCAAGTTCATGATCTGCTAGCCAAGAAAAACCACTATGCGGCCTTACGGGCGCTCGAGGAACTCCAAAATGTGCACCTCAAGGACGTGACCCAATATAAAATCGCCGATATGATTCAGCGCTCAGTGCCAGCCACCCAGCGAGCGATAGCTGAGGCCGTGCTATCAGATCTGAACACTTGGCTTTACAGAATCCGCGAAATGTCACAGTTTCTCGGAGAAATAGCTCTTTACCATACAGAATGCCGGAAAACAAGACAAAAGGAGAGGGCAGAGAAACTACCATACCTCAGACATTTCAGACTGAACTCTGCCATTGAGCTGGTTTCGGATGAGCACGAAGAATATGATTTACTACAGAATGAAGAACTGCAAGTTGACTTCACCCCTCTGTTTGAATGTTTACACATCCATCAATCACTGGGGCAGATGGACAAGTTTCGGACGGAATACGCTAATACCCGTCGCCGGCAAAAAGAGCTTCTAATTCCCACTTCAATAACTCTGATTGACGAGGACGGAGCTTCCCTACACAACCTTCTAGAAGAAATGGCAGGCTTTGCCATCGTAGAGCGTGCTACCATGAAGAGAGTGCCAGACTTGAGGTCATCTGTCGATGTAGAGTCGCCCTTCTTCTGACCATTTGCTCAGCATGAAGTCTAATGCTTGTGACTAGGTCGACGAGCTCTGGGATTCAATGTGCCAGACTGCCATAGGCCTCATTTCAAAAGCGCTTCCTGAAGTTGATAATGCTGAGAGTTTGCTGAAAATCAAGAATCTCGTTGCATTATTTATGCAAACTATGAATGTCGGTCTATGGCTTCGGAGCTGTCGCTCATGTTCTTGCTCTCCATTACTGACCACTGCTGGACACAGACATGGGAGTTCTCCGTTGGAACATTTGACGAATTGCTCTTGACTTTGTTCAAGAGATATGCCGAGCTCCTCAAGAAAAGATTCAGTGATGACTTCCAGGAGGTACGCCGCGATATCATGATCAACTTGTCCTTGCTAACTTGAATTGTAAGATCGTATCCACGGATGATTATATGCCCATGCCGATACAATCGCTGGAGGAGTACGACAAGGTCCTCAACGTCAGCTGGTACAATCCCGAGAAGCCAAGGGAGGAACAAGTGTACATCCAGTCTCAATTTTGAGGTTTGCGTCCTCTTCACTAACTTGTCTAGGTTTCCATGTGTTCTGCCGTTTTCTCAGATGTATCCCTTGTGTTGCATCGACATCCGCAACTTCTTGAACCAGTTTTATTTCTTTGCCAATGAAGATTTCTCGCATCCGCATATTATTGATGAGACTCTCAAAGATGTCAGTTACACATGGGTTCTCAAAACATAGAAAGTACATTCTGACCTGTTCCAGGCCTTGGATGAGCTTCTTTCAAACCAAGTTTGCGATACACTCGTTGAGCGTCTTGCTTCGCAGTACTTGGGCCAGATTGTTCAGATATTAATCAATCTGGAGCATTTTGAATCAGCGTGCCGTGAGCTCGAGGGACTTCTCGCCGCGGCTCGATCCCAGGGTACTGCAGGCGGTCCGATAACCTTGCGAGCAACGGAGAAGTTCAGAAGCAACAAAAAATCAGCAGAAAAGAGAATTTTCGAGGTGGTCAATTCCAAAATTGACGATCTCATTGAAACTGCAGAGTATGACTGGATGGCACTCACGCCTCCGACAGAGCCCAGCAACTACATGCAAACGCTGACCCGTTTTTTGTCCAATATAATGAACTCAACATTGCTCGGTCTCCCGACAGAAATCAAGGAACTCATATACTTCGACGCTCTTAGCCATGCGGCCAACATGATCTTGGTAATACAATTGTTGATTCGTTGATATAACAACTGGCTAATACCTGTTTTCTTGACAGGCACAACCGCTCTCGTCAGACGTAAAAAGCATTAATCCCAATGGAGTGATGGCCCTTGCGAAAGATGTTGAATATCTGTTTCAGTTTGTTGACAGCTTGGGCGTGCCCATTCTTCGGGAGAACCTCGACGAATTGCAACAGACTGTGCATCTAATGCAGTCGGATAATACGGACGAGTTTTACGATATTTCTACAAGAAATAAGAAGTATGGCCGCGTGGATGCTATCAACGGCCCTATCCTCTTAGAGAAGTGTGTCTATTCATGGCCAAATATCCCGAAGGGGATGATTACTGATTGTATTACAGACTCACACGCACTGTTCAAAGTTCGGGAAAGACTGATAAGTTTACGACACTCTCCTCAAGGTTCGGCAAGAAGTCTTGAAACGTTCGAATTGGATGTCTCGAGATTTCTCTGACTGACCTGACCAAGAATCTCCCCAACCCTCGCTTTAGCTTAGGTAGAATTAGACCCGGAGTTCATGTTAAGCATACTGCGAAACACTGTCTGATTTCAAAACTCCATGGTAATTGTAGGCACAGAATCCATCATAATACTAGCAAATAAAAGAAAAAGAAAGAAAAAAAGCACGGCGCCGTGAGAATGAAATTCCACTATACTCGTTAACCTGCCCATCAAGACGCGAACCTCTGCAAATAATCACTTTCAATGAACAGTGTCAGCTGGATCGCGTACCTAAATGCCGCCTAGCGAACTTCAAATATGTTGAGCAGAGCTTTGACATACCTGCTGCGGCGGGAGATGTGGGTAAGGATTGTACATCCCCTCAAAGATTTGGGATTGGGGCTGGCCATACGCGGCCGTTGGATCCGACTGAACGGCTCCCCCATACATCGTTGGCTGCCGATACTCTTGGTCTTGCCCAATGCCATGCTGTCCCAGGGAACCGTAATCTGGAGGGCCCATATGGTGCGGGGGATGTTGAACACCATGTTGAGACGGTGGCAATTGGGCACCTGTTGCAGCGGAGGAACCTGCAGCACCTGCGGTTGTCTGGCTCGATCGTTTCGCATGGGACGTCGCCTCTTCACGAGGTACTATGTCAATGAGGAAATCAAACATATCGGATTTGGATAAGGCTGCTGCGATATCCGATCTTTGCAACGTGCGTCGCTTGTTGTCCTCAGCATGTATCCAAGCCCGCATAGTAAGTTCTGTAATGAAAATGTCGCAGCCTTTCGCAAATAATATAGGGGCCTCGGCGGAGATCATCTTCACCTCAGGATCTGCCTTCATGACCTTCTTTATACGGGCCAGTGGCAATTGGTGAATTTTGTAGTCATGATTGTCCGATTCGAGATGGTTGATAATGTGTTGCCAGTAGGTCGTTAGTATGTCGCGGGCTGTGCCTTGTAGCCCTTGATTGACCTTTTTTATCATCAGTATAATGAAAAACACTAAGTCTGGTTACTTGCATTCGCCCATGTTCCCGTATAAAGCTCGGCAACGGGGGCATACCCCTGCGCTGAAAGCTGTCATATTGCAAGTCAGTCTTTATCACACGCTATATAACGGTTGCGCTGATTCGAGTCCACCATACCGCAGCACTGGCACCTAAAGCAACGAATTAATTTCCGCGTTATATATATATTGACGAGATGTTGAGAACAGAGGATCTACATGAACAAATACTACTCACCGTAATGTCCACCGTTCCTGGTGTCATACACTGGCTGCTGTCTACCTTGCTGCTGTCCGGTACTCTGAGAAGACTGTTCCATGTCTGCGATGTTTTGGCAGCAAATAACTAAATTGAAGCCTCAAATATAAGGAAAGGAAGTACTTCAAGACGTTGAGACGACGGTGGGCGTTTCGCAATATGTTTCTCCCCGAGTGTGACCGACGGTGCGACGCGGTAGGCGGTTGCGATTTCTGTGAGTATAATAGACCAAAAATAACGATTACTAAGTTTCTTTTCCCTGTCCGAGATGCAGGATAATATTGCAATAGGGTGCGAATTGTCGAAATGTAACTACTCAGGTAGGTTTATGAAGATGTTAACATCGAAGGAGCGCGCTGAAACAGGCGCCAAGCATTACGCACCGTAGAGAGGTACCTACCTACCTTAAGTACCTACCTACCTATGCAGTACCTTACTCCGTATGTGTACTACTACTGCCTTACGGTCTACGTACCTTAGGTTCCACACTCCACCTAAGTAGGACCTCAAGGACCTGACATGGTCTGGAACACTACCTAAAAAACTGAACATGATAAAGTACGCATATCACAGTGCAAGAATACCGCAACGAGAAACTTCAAAACTTCAATTCTGAGCTCTTTGGACACTTTGGCCAGATGCAACCAAGCAAGCGGTATCTCCTGGCCTAATATCTTTCTCACTGATATGTCTGATTCTGATTCAGTATATTGCCTTACATTCTGAGCATCAGCTCCGATACCAGCGTTAGGATCTTCCTTATTAAATCCCCCTCTTTCTGGTTTGCCCAACCACCTACGGATTATATCAAGTTATGCAGGAAGGAATGCTCCGCCGGTATCGATACTAATTACTCGTAAATTACTGTTACAACTTACAGGAATACATGGGGCTCCTACTCCGTCCGGCCTTAAGGCTAAGGCACCTAGTTGAAAGGCGGAGGAAGACTACCTTCGTAATATTACTTTACACATTGTTGAAATTGTTGTCTGGGTATCTATTGCCGGAATAGTTGAGAGTTAATAAAATCGAAATTACGGGTGTACTTGTATGATAAATCCATACGCGTCGGATCTATACCTTACCTAGAAGAGCATGTACTCTGTAGGATGATGACTAAGGACCTCGCATCACGGGATCTAACTATCCCCAACACAGCTAAACCGGACTTGGATTTTCCACCATAAATTCTTTCATTTCAAATCTTCCCTCCATTGCTTGCTTTACCTCTATTCATCAAGTTCCCGTGAATATGCCGGTAGAAGCATGTGGTGATATTGCACTGCAATTCCTTGAAGGGGGTGGCTTGAATGATCAAGATATCGAACAGCTGCTTCTTGAGGCTGAGTCTCGATTGCAAACATGCAAAGTTCAGCCGATGAGCATGTCAGAGGGAAAAGCCATTGGCCACCCAGAAAACCCCTTATTGAAGTAAGAATGTTCTTTATCACTCAGGGTCATATTGAGTTGTGCTGACGGTGTGGTTATTACAGCATTCCTAAGTTAACAACTGGCTCCTCATTGCAATCTTATGTTGTCCAGCGAGACGATGTTGCCTTGGCTGATACGAAACGCATCATTGATCCCTTGCAAATGACTTTGTCTAATAAGAGCCTGTCCAGTCTTAAAACCCGGCAGGCTTCTGTCAACTCCTCAACACATAAGGTAAGATCCAGGATAATCTTGTCTTACCCTTTCCGTATCCATGCTATGAGGAAAATTTCCCACTGCGTAAGCCCTTGATGCAGCTTCAACAGTCCGTATTGGGCTGCGCTGCGCCAATGAGAGCACTTTTTTCATAGTTACTCTGAGCATAATTTCTTCGCGTTTAGCTTGTTTTGTGACCTATTGATGGTTCTTATTGCTAATTTCTTTTTCACAGGAAAAGCCAACCGCCGGTGCTGATTGGTTCCATCTTCCAAAGACAGAATTGACAACAGAGCTCAAAAGAGATCTTCAACTGATTAGGATGCGTTCTGTATTAGATCCCAAGAGGCACTACAAGAAAGAAGGCGGCAAGGCACAGCCTCCAAAATATTCTCAGTTGGGAACAATCATTGAGGGTCCAACGGAATTCTTCAGCGGTCGCATTGCCAAGAAAGACCGCAAGAAGACTTTCGTGGAAGATGCTTTGGCCTTGGAGCGGGAGACCAAACGCTTTGCTTCCAAATACAGGGAAATTCAAACATCGAAGCAAAGTGGCAAAAGATCATTCTACAAAAACCTACGTGCAAAACGGAACCGTCAAAGCAAATGAGTTGAATTTCACTGATGTTGATCATAAATCAAGTGGATGCTTTGGGACAAAGGTCGAGTCAATTCTGCTGACTTGCCATCCCCTAGCCACTCGTGCAGAGGTTTCATCATGATGATCGTCCCATGAAATGCCCTTGCGCACTCCCTATACGATCATGGCTTTCGACAATTCGCTTCGTGAGGCACCCTGACTCTTCGATATTCACAGAGTGGACACTACCGGCGCCCGTAAACATTTGATATGGCCCTCACGACGAGTTTCTGCTGCCCTATCAATACGAATGCATACCGATAAGCGGCTCAATGCGAAGGCTTACCTGCATATCGATGGCTGCTGTGCGGCCAGCTTCGAGAACTTCTTCGTGGCTTGCCTTCCCCTCTTGCAATATGGTGTCTAGCTCCCTCACGTCCTTGCCTTGAAGAAGATGATCATCTCCTCGGGGGACTGGGGAGAGTACCGCATTATTAGTTACCAAGCTAAACGCCAGTACCCTAATACCGCAGTGCCTCGCGACAATTATTTCTGGTACGGTTGACATGCCCACCAGATCAGCCCCAATTTGGCGAAGCATACGACACTCAGCTCGAGTTTCGTAACTGTGCATGATTAGCAAATGGCTGCGCACGAATTTTCGATGGACCTTGAGAAATAATCACTCACCTGGGACCCCCAACAAAGGCGTACACACCCTCGTGTAGTCTTCTTTTACTGCTTTCGCTTATCACTGCTTTCCATGCTTGATGTGCATGGCGACGGAGCTCGAGATCATATGCGTCAGACAGAGCAGGGAAACGGGGTCCGAATTCCTCCGAGTTTGGCCCTCGCAGGGGATGTGTTCCTGCGAATCCAGCAGGGAAGATGTGCTGCAGGTTTTCGACAATGTCAGCCTAGCTTGCAGCATCCTTGCACCTTTGTTAGGCATACATCGTTGATGATTACAATGTCTCCTACCGCATATTCGGTATTGAGCCCCCCCGCGGCGTTGGTTACTGATTATTTGCGCACTATTATTAAAATTGTCTCATGTTGGAAATAGGCGGGGGTTCTCACAAACAATAGTCTCGATTCCGAGAAGCTTAAAAACTCGGATTGGAAATGTCACTTGATGTATGGAGTGACCCTCATAGTAGCTGCATGCGAAACAAAAAATATTAACAATTTTCATTCATTGAGATACAACCGGTAATGAGTCGAGGGTCTCTCACTGTGCACGGCCCACCATGAGAACAACTGGGATCTGGTGGGCAAGTAGTCCAAATACAAGTTTCCCCGCATGTCCGGGCACTTCAGAGGTCAGAAAACATCAGGTTGACATTGAGCTTCAATGCTTCGACTTTTACCTGTCAGACGAGGGAAATGGGGTATAGAAGAATATTCAAATTCGGCTCGCGGCTCATCATGGATGGTATTTGCGAGTTCTCCCAAACCGGAGCCACAGACAACTGCAACACGAGGGTGTTGTAGAGTTTCAGGTAGACGTTCCTTCAAGGATGACAAAGCTTCAACCGCCTGTTCGAATAGTGACTTGTTTTCTGGTGCTTCCGGTGACATTCTGTACTCTGGAAATAGGCTAATCGGTGGAAATGGGAGGCGAGGGAAACGAAGTGGGCAACAAATACAGTTCCATTTTCCATTTTCATGCACTCAATGCTCTAGAATAGTTTCTGGCTTACCCTAACTATGAAGAGGTAAGCGGCAAGGAGGTATTGTGGATCCCAAAGAACTACCTTAACCGCTCTATCAGTACCAGTATGATAGTCTGCTTTATCCTTGAGATGAGCGGGCTTACGTGCTCATTTTACTTCCTAACTATTAAAAAATTTTCTATTATCAGCTGTTTAATTAGAGCTTAGACATGCTACTCAGGCCGTGATAAACAGAATGGGAAATTGAGAATAACAAGTGCTCCTTGGGCAGTTAGTAACATTAATCCGCTTGACGAAGAATGTGTTTTGCTTCAGCTACTGACTGAGTACAGCCTAGCTAGCTTATAGGCGTGATCATATTTTTGTACAGTTTCGCTATTCTATGTATGTACTAAGTACATGCGCGCAGCCAGCTATCTCCTCCAGATTCAAGATTTCGTCAAGTAGAGCTGATAGTTCTCCAGGAATCACAGACCATGTCATAAAAAGTAGGATATAATGATCGACTGCAGGCGACATATGCCTGATGAGCACTCAGTAAACAATAATGATGGATGAAGTTAGGTACAGTTACATATGCATATTCTGGAACGATAATGCCTTGACTCGTCACCATTATTTACATATATGTGGATGGATGGAGGTAAAAAAGGCGGTCAGTAGAATATCCAATCGACCGGCTTTCGTTGTGCCTGGCAGAAAAGCCAAGGTATCTCCGCATCTTCGCAAAAGTTGACAATACTACCTTGAGTATTCTTTCAGCAATTGTGTGTCTGTAACCTATCTGTCATCCTGGTCACCCAAATACAAATATGTCGATCTGCCTTACTCCACGGTTCCCTTTAGGAGCTGCCAGGTATCTGAAGGTATTCACCGGCGATTTCCCAATTTACAAGTGCGCCCTGTGGAGCTGATCTTCCTGAAAAAAGTTCGCCATATCCGCCTCTCGCAGCATCACCTCTTCAGCCGAGCTGGACATCGCAAACTCTAGATCATCTGAGTCTCGCATCGATTCAGTCAGGAGCTCGGAATTGTTAGATTCCTTTCACCTTTTGAGATTCTTTTCCTTTTTTTAAGTTGGTAAAGTTCTTGGACTGACAAGCCATGCTCAGAACGAGAGATCCGGCGCCCTCGTCAGAGCCACGCGCCAAAGAATGGTCGGTAGTCCAGTCCTCTGCAAGCACTCTATGATGCGCCATGCTAATCCATAATTAGGTCAGAGCGCTTGGACAGTATCGGTCAGAAGGCCCGACTCCCGCGGAGCGTACAAGCGTTGTATCTTCGTCCACTTCGGAGGAAACCTGAATTTGGTCTGCCAGTCTGCGATCTTCAGCTCAGGTCTTATAGCGTTCGCAACTTGGAGTTTTTTGCTGACTTTGCTGTACGCGCTGCATATTACCTGGAACTTCCGGTTTCCGGGCCAGTTCCTCTGCCACGGATCGTTGAGCGCTGGACTTTCCCGCGAAGCAATTTCGTTCACAAGAAAAGTCAGGAGAACTTCGAGCGAATAACTCTCCGCCGGTTGATTCAGATCAAAGATGGACATCCCGAAACTGTACAGGCGTGGCTCGCTTTTCTACGTAAACATGCGTTTTATGGTGTCGGTATGAAAGCAAATGTGTGGGATCACGAAAGCCTTGGTATGGCCTCTCTCCCGCTGCAGTTACTGCCTGGTCGGAGTCGTGTTAAGACTATATGCTTACGGAGTGTTAAATCTAGACGTGGCCCGAGAAATGGATGAAGCAGTGCCCGATATCGAGAAGTCGCTTGAACCTTACCTTTCACATTTCGGTCATCGGAGTGATGGATCGGATCAGAGCGCAGTACTTGATCTTCTTGAAAACGAGCGTTTCACTCATAACAAGAGCCCCTTGGCAGACATTCGCAAGGGGTGACCTCATAGTTGTGGTTAGATTGGTTTTGCTCGGCTTATAACTATTCTCTTAGCACCTCGGTAATCAACCAGCTATTCTCGGGGATCATCAACGCACGCGAGCAATTGGATTAGACATTAATGAGATATCCAAATTTGAAAGACAGCATCATTACACCTGTCATCAATATCCGGCTTATGTATAGTACTAAGTGTAGATGGTTGAGTTTTAAGTATCATAAAGTAGTCCTGAGATCACGTGGTTTAAATATTTGGTTAGGAGTGCTAGGGCATTATAATATCCTTTCAAAATTGTATGCCGTTCACACAGATATCGTCTGCACCAAAAGCCCCATCCCAGTCAACAGATTGGATATGCAGGGTTCCAATTGCTACAACAGTCAAGTTCTCAGAGTTTTGCGTGGAGCAAGGAGACCTCGCATTCACGGAGCAGGAAAACCTGTGACGTCGAGAGAAGCTTTCCGCAGATGGAGTAGCTCTGACACAGCGAGATCATCTTCGGTTGCCAATCAGACCATATTCTCTGGGATTCAACCAACCGGAGTGCCACACCTTGGAAACTATCTGGGCGCTTTGCGTGAATGGGTACGGCTACAGAATGCTGCGAAGGATGGGACAAAATTGCTTTTCTCCATCGTCGACTTGCATGCGTTGACAGTCCCACAAAATGCATCTCAGCTACGAAATTGGAGAAAAGAGACCTTTGCAACACTCATTGCCGTTGGCTTAGATCCGAAACACTCAACGATTTTCTACCAGTCCGCCGTATGCAGCATTCATCTGCCTTGTAGAGTTTACTGACGATCAGTAGGTCCATGCGCACGCCGAACTGTTTTGGATTTTGTGCACAATAGCATCTATGGGATATCTCTCCCGAATGACACAGTGGAAGGTGATTATCCAGACTAAGTGCCAACTTGGTCCAATGGTGACAATGCACAGCTAGCTGATGTCGTCCAGAGCAAGCTTCAGTTGCCTGATAACGCAAATTTAGAAGACTCGGCAGCGAGGTCAAGATTGCGATTGGGTTTGTTCTCATACCCTGTTCTACAAGCGGCGGATATTCTCGTTCATAGGTATGCCGGGAATCCACTGGCGTTTTCACATTACTGATATGGGACAGAGCTACTCATGTTCCTGTCGGAGAAGATCAAAGGCAGCACCTCGAATTTTCGAGGAATATTGCGAATAGTTTTAATAATGTATATGGGCCCATTTTCCCATCGCCGGAGGCGATTATATGTAAGTGGGCTTCAATTCTTGCGGGAAGGTCCTGGGTTCGGAAATTGACGACTATCAATAGCTCCTGCTAAGCGGGTTATGTCCCTCAAAGAACCGACATTGAAAATGTCCAAGTCCCATGCCGACGGACGCTCAAGGATTATTCTTACAGATTCGCGCGAAGTTATCTTCAAGAAGATCAATGCTGCGCTCACGGACTCGGAGTTGACCATAACATATGACCCAGTGCGTCGGCCTGGCGTGGCAAATTTAATAGAGATCTTGAGCCACTTCGATGGACGATCTTGCGATGAAATAGCCATGGAATACCGTTCGGCCAGTCTTCGCGCTTTGAAGGAACATCTCGCCAGCACGTTGTCCGATCACCTTGAGGGAATAAGGGAGAAGTATCTTTCACTTGTAGGAGATCAGACTGACTACCTTGATTCTATAGCAGAACAGGGTTGTGAAGCTGCGCGTGCCAATGCTGAATTGACAATGGAGCAAGTCAAGGTCGCCATGGGGTTGATTTAGCCCTTCATATACATTATCATTGTGCTCTGCTGGGCACGTACATATGTCTTTAGTTAGTCATACTCTGACCATCAGATCATAATAATGGCCACTATCAAAAACTACCCATCACTATTCGCCTGCGCATTTGACATTCCCCACTGCTGATCATGCAATAGGATGTATATAAATATATATATCCAATTAGATCTTGCTTGGATCAGTGAAAGAACCAAGTACAACCTATCTATAGCTTGGTGACATTCCCCACTGCTGATTATGCAATAGGATGTATATAAATATATATATCCAATTAGATCTTACTTGGGTCAGTGAAAGAACCAAGTACAACCTATCTATAGCTTAGTGAATGATCTATAGAGAGGTACTGCAATTGAATTCACTTCATATTGCAGGCAGTGGTACGTCACCTATTTGGCAGGGATACGTCATCCATATGACAATGGCTGCTGCCTACAGAGCCAGAATAGTTCGTTGCGTGGACAGCACTAATAATAATAGAAGACCCAGGGGAAATGGAAGTCACAGATGCTGTGGTAAGAGAGCGCTCTCATTACCTAGATTAGATCCACGCAATAATACTCTTACACCATGTGGTCCGTCAAGAGGCAAGTGCCTTGGGTATCGCCCAGTGGACCTTCCTCCTGATATTCGCTTAATAATGCGGTAGCAGACTTCCTCATACTGCAATACTGAGGGTGGGCTCCTGTCAACCACCAGTACTAGGTATTATTATTCAAAGATTGCAACAACTGAAAATATTGCCTTATATGTTACTAGCATGCTTATGCATCATCAGAATATTCTTGGGCGCTAAGTGACCTGAGCAGTATCTGAAATCAGTTTCCGCATTCTCCGAGAGTAGCTGTTTGCGGAGATGGCTAAAGCGCTTGCCTCGTGGCTAGGCGTCTAGAACTCTAGATCAACCTTGCACCAAGTCTCCTAGTCCTCAAGTGGACCTGGAAGAGCATTTACGATATTGCTTATTCAACTAATGATCATCCGGAATATTATCGCCCCTCCCATTGAAACCATAAATCTACTGAAAGCGACCAGGGGCCCACCCATTGATGACGACAACAGCCGCGACAGCATGATATTTATGATGATTGCAATTGGTACCTATCCGCTCCCCCGACTTTGCTGGGTGGACCGAGTCTACCATCCTCGGGCAAGTCTGGCCTGAAAAGCTGAATAAAGTGATGTACAATCCGCTGTTCCCGTTGTCGTGCCGGTATATTAAGGTGATTGACGCATTGTATTTGTTTGCAAGCGATACCGGCAATATCATTTCACAGGAGGGTAGGTCACTTCTGTCATGGCCAATAGGTAACCCAAGGCACGCAAATGCGGGCGCGTATGTGCCAATTGTGTCCTAGGCTTTGAAAACCTCTGGGCTATTTTCAGTTTGATGTGATATTATTTTGAATACCTGCTGATGAATGAGTTTCTACAGCTCCGGCGACTTTATATTGGCACTAGCAACTCTGGTGGTTAGATGAGATAGCATCATAGTGGAACAAACATGCGGCGTATACTATCTCTCCTTATTGCGTGTCTGACGGTGAAATATGGTGCCTGCTTAACGCTCCATGAGAGGGATGTGCCTGCTGTGGTCTCACTGGACATCAAGCGTAGCATTATTTCAGACCCTGTGGCCAGGGACCGAGTTCGGCGAAAACGAGGCCAGACAATCAGCCAAACGCTCGATAACGAGGTGAGCAGTATCCAACCTAGAATCCGACTTTGCCGTTCATCGGTCTGATCATATTTACATCAAACAGGAATCTCTGTACTTTTGCAATGTGACTCTCGGCACCCCAGGGCAAGCCTTGCGCCTTGTTCTCGACACTGGGAGTAGCGATTTATGGTGCAACGCGGCTAATTCAACCCTGTGCTCGGCACCAGGCGATCCCTGCAATGTATCCGGTTCTTATGTCCCTGGTTCCTCGTCAACATATGCCTATGTTTCATCCGATTTCAATATAACATACGCTGATGGAACCGGCGCCGTTGGCGATTATGCTACTGATATACTCCATATTGGAGGGGCAACAATAAAGAACCTGCAATTTGGAATAGGGTACACGTCGAGTTCTTCAGGTAAGTCGACCCCAGCCTGGGACTGGAGGAATTTCCGCTCTGCATGTACCTGCAGTGCTTCAGTATAGAGAACTAATGCCGTTTCCTTGAGGATAGAGGGTGTGCTAGGAATTGGCTACCCTTCGAATGAGGTTCAGGTGGGTCGGTACGGCCAAGATGCTTATCCAAACCTCCCGCAAGCAATGGTCGACCAGGGATTGATCAAATCCAACGCGTACAGCCTTTGGCTAAATGACCTTGAATCGAACACAGGATCTATATTATTTGGGGGTGTCAATACAGCAAAGTATGTCGGAGAGCTCCAGACTCTGCCCATACAAAAGGTCAACGGAGGGTACTCGGAGTTTGTGATCGCTTTGACTGGAGTTGCGTTCGACTCGGAGTCGCACCATACAACTTACTCATCAGATGCCTTACCGGCGGCGGTACTACTCGACTCCGGCAGCTCTTTGACCTATCTTCCTGACACCATCGTCGAGGCCATATATGGTGATCTCAACGTCACATATGAACCTTCGAGCGGGGTCGGTTACCTCCCGTGCAATTTGGCGGGAAAGAACATGAAAATCACATATACTTTTTCATCCCCACAGATCGCAGTTATGATTGACGAACTTCTCCTTGACGCGGGCGATCTTCGTTTCCGGGATGGTGCACGTGCGTGTGTCTTTGGGATTGTCCCTGCCGGAGACAGTACTGCGGTTCTCGGCGACACATTCTTGCGCAGTGCATATGTCGTATATGACATAGCCAACAATGAGATATCCATCGCCAACACAAATTTCAACTCGACGAAGGACAACATTCTGGAAATTGGCGTTGGAACTGATTCCGTTCCTGGTGCCACCCTGGTTTCTCATCCGGTTACATCTGTTGTAGCTGATGGCTCTGGGGCAAGAATTGGGGCGCCGACAGGTGCATCTTCAACGACTGTGCCGTCGGTAAGCTCAGCGGACGCCGTATCAGCAGCAGTTGGAAGAGCCCTGAAGCAGCACCTGGTGGTTTTGACAGCTGTTTGGTATGTGCTAAATTTGTTGTAATCTTTCTACTTCATGTCCTCGATGTCAGATCGTCATTCTATTTGGCCCCTGCCAGCTGATTATAGATACTCTCACGACCCATTTCCCATTGTCTTCTTTGACCGAGACAATCTCTTCTCCAAGACTCCAACCCTTGATTACTTGTCTCTTATTATCCCACGCCGCCCTCCATGAATCATTAACTCTCTAGTATTACCAGCCAGATATATATTATGATAACGGTCATTGTAGTTGAGGTAGTGCCTTAAAATCGTATGAGGGTAGGGCAGGCTAGTAGCCACCTTGTTATATCTATCCTGTTGGGGTTGAATGCAGGACTCCTACTGTGAAGGTATGATAGTAATCCCTGCAAAGGGAGTAAGATAACCATATACTACTATAGCAGGGAGAAATCAATCACTAGGTTACAGAATACTTAGCAGGATGTAAAGAGAGATATGGTATATTATATAATCTTCTGGGTCTAAACCCCTGTTGAAATAAAATACCATGGATATAAGGCCCTAGACTGATGGGGATTATGTCCGGACAACCCTTTTAGCCTAGTGGTATTATATTTCAAAAGTTATGAGCCTGGAACTGGAAGCCTTACTTAGTAGGCATAGTTAGATGTCCCTAAACCCCTGAGCACCCCAGGTTTAATTCTAAGATGGTATAGAAGAATTTCTAGATAGTGTAGGGGGGAAAGTGTGTGTACTGTTTTTCTTTGCTTTAATTACCTATTCTAGAAGTATAACCTTTAGAGTAGAGGATTAGGGTAGTTCTAATACTATCTTTATATAAAGAGAATCTTCTCCTAATAACTATATTAAAAATAATAACTTACTATCTTTAATTTTTAAATAAATAATATTAAATATATTAAGATTACTCTTCTCTTAATAATACTATTATCTAGTCTAGATATAATCTTACTTATAATTTCTATCTTTAACTTAGCTTAATCTATTCTTTAGAGTATTATAAAGTTATTTTTATATATTTAATAATTTATATAGAGATTATTTCTTTCTTTTAGAAATAATAACTATAAAAAGCTATCTAGAAAATGGTTATAAATTAAATATAATAGAATATAGAAAGTCTAATTAACTTTAAGAATTAGTTAATTAATTTAAATTAAGAGGAAATAAAAGTAGCTAAATAAAAAAAGTAATATAATATTAAAATAAAGAAAAGTATTAAGATAGATAAAAGAGTATATAATAAAATAAAAAAAGAAAAATAAAAAAATAAGTTTAATTTCTTATTAGAAAATAAAGATATTTAAGAAATAAATAATAGTTATAATAATATTAATAGAGAATAGTAAAGTATAGTACTAAGAGAAAAATAAAAATATAAAATAAAAAGAAAATTTAGTAAAAAAAAAGAAAAATAAAAAAGAATAATATTTCTTTTAGTAATACTTTATAATTAGTTTTAGAAATATTAGAGAAGTTATTAAATTTTATTAATTAAATAATAATTTTTATTACTAATTAATTAAATATTAATTATAATATCTATTATTAATATCTAGAATATATCTAAAAGTCTTTTTTTTATTAAAAAAAACTTTATAATTACTAGTTTAAAGAATTCCTTTAATAATTATATTTAGAAATATTTTTTTACTTTAGTAGCTATAGTAAAAGATAAAAAAAATTATTATAAATAAATTTTATAATCTACTATATTAACTACTAGAACTATTAAAGCTCTATAATTTAATAGTAATAATATAATTAATTTTTTATAAATTATAGATAGTCTTTTCTATAAGTTTCTTATTTTTAAGGACTAGAAGAAGTTAATATTTATATTTAATTATTATAATAATATTATTAAAATCTAGATAAAGAGTTTACTAGAGTATAAAAATAATAATTATAAATGTTGCCATTCATTAGTTTGTTCATTGGTTCCTATATTATATGGTATTACCTGCACACCTAGTTGATCTAGTCACCCATAAGATAGAATCACCAAAGTAGTAAAACTTTCTGTATCTTAGAAAATTAATTAATTTACTATATTAAATCTTAATAAAACTGCCATAACTTAGTAGTATATCTAGTTTTAACTAGAGGGTATTCCTCCTAGGTTAGCATTTATCTTTTAAAAGTATATTAATTTCTAAGCTCTATTAATATTATTAAACCTTAGGAATTCCAAGGCTTCTAATACTACTCTTCCCCTTACTTCACTGCTTTCTGATTAGTACTCTCTATCTAAGGTTTAGCCCTAGTTATACTAGACTATTTTAGAGACCTCCTGCACTTCTGATTCCCTATTAACTATCTTCTCTTTTTTTTATCTTCCTTATTATATTATAATCTACTTTTATGCTGCCAGTGGATGGTCTAATATCTTTATTTAATAACTAGTTAAATACTATATATTATAGAGCTTGGCTATTAGATCTACTAGTTTTATAGATAGTCTAAAAGCTTATTTACTTATTAGTTTAATAATAAGATAATCTAGCTAGTATACTATATATAGTTAGCTAAACCTCTATCTATATTATTAAGCCTTCATCTATATCTATTTAACTAGGATATTAACTATTCTATATTAAATAAAGCTACTTAAGAATTCTTATATCTAGCTTATTAGTTAGACCTACTTAACTCTAAAGACTATTATTATTAGGCTGGTTCTGCCACTATTAATAATCTAGATAAGCTCTAGCCTAAATATCTATTAGGCTAGACTCAGTCTCACTTTTATTCTATCTTAATATTATTAAATTACTCTAAAGCATCTAACTAAGTAATTCTAGTTTAGTCTTCTATTAAGCCTACTATATTAATCCCTTAAAGGATAGTTAAGTAAGCTAATTTAGTTATAATTTAATCTATATATTATACTTATTTATAATCTACTTTTCTAGGGTAAATAGCTAGGCAGCTATTTTACTATAAAGATAGACCCTTAGTTACTAAATAAGTCTTATTACTATAGGACTAAGACTTATCCTAGATTAATTAATAGTCTACCTAGATATTTAATATAAATAACTAACTAAATAATAGACATCTTTAGGGACCTCCTACAGATGCTGAACCATTTATATAGGATCTTATAAATATAATATAAGCTAATTAGATCACTATAGACTAGTGGTTTGAGTAATTCTAAACTATAGTAAATAAATAGCTTAATAATATAGACTAATCTATAGATCTATCTCTACCTCCTTTAGATAACTATCTATTACCTATTCCTATAATAAATAATTAGAAGACTAAAGAACTTAGCTATTTCTAGTCTAATATACTAGATAATATATCTATTAAGTAATATAATAGTAGCCTATTCTATAAAGATATCTATATATTTATTAATTATATTAAGGATGTTATTAACTATAAGGGTAAATCTATAATTAAAGTAAATCTATAAATAATACTCTATAGTATTACTTTAAATTAGTTTACTACTAAACTAATTAATCTAGAAAAACATTCCCTCTATACCCTATTTTTAATAGAAGGATAATTACTAGAGCTAGTTAAATATTTTAAACTATATACTACTAATATATTAGTTAAATTATAGTCTCTCTCTTATAGATATAATAATATCTAGAATAACTAAATACCTTATATATTTATCTAGAAAGTTATTTACTATGCCTGAGCTGTGTAGATTATAGATATATTTAACTAGATTATTATAGTTTAGACTTATCTTAAGCTATACCTTTAATAGGATATCCCTAAGCCTACTCTAATAACTATCTTAACCTAGTTCCTTAAATAGCTTAAGTCCTATACTAGTATATAGAAAGACATCACCACTAGCTATAAGAAGGACTGTAATAGAAGCTATAGTAAATCTAATTATTAATCCTAGAATAGGAATTAAGGTAATTCCTAGCCCCAGGAGCAATATTTAACTAATTAGAATAGAAGTAACTTATTATATACTCTCTAGTATAGATATAGTCAATCCTACTATTTATAGCCTATTCTATAATATTAATACTAATTATAGCTGCAGACATCCTTATTTATTTAGTAAATATAGTAGTACTAGTATCCTTAGTATGCTTAGCAATCATCAGGCATACTATACTAATATCTACTATAAATAACTATCTAACTATAAGTGACTACTTAGCTATAGAGAAATTAGTAAGCTAATTAACCTCTAAGTAAGGCTTCTGTGAATTATAACTGTCTTATATAGAATTAGAATAGCTAATAATTATAAAACTAGACTTGTATTAACCCTCTAAGATAATAAGCTTATACTACTAAGATAAGTACTGAATCTACTGTTAGTTTAACTATTAAATAATCCTTATCCCTAGTGTAGTATAATAAGCTAGAATACCTACTATATATCCTAAATAAGCTGTACAACCATCCTAATAATATAGACCTAGGCTACTAAGTATTTTTGGGTTATCTAGTATTTAAATCTAATAATTTCCCTGAATATAAGCCTAAGAATGAACTATATGTGTATATAGTTAATGTTGAACCTATTATTATAATCTATAATAGCTATAGAACTACCTTCCTATTAAAGAACTGCTTATATACTCATCTTTCTGAATGTCTAGGTATATATAAACTAGTTCTTATTATCCCTACTATAGATAATCTAATAGCTATCTATATTATTAAATTTACTATCTATAAACTAACTAGATTTATTAGAATCTATTCCTAGCATTATGCTACTATAAAGATTAGAATTAATAGTATATTAGAATATTATGAGATATGCCTTAATACTGGCTGTTTATTTATTATTAGAAATACTAAGTTTATTAAAGTACTACTAGATATAATAATTATTAAGCTTATAGATAGTATCATAGTGTCTAATATTAGATCTTATTACTACTTAAACTAATTAGCTATGCTAATATTATAATTCCCTAGATTAATAAATAATAGTGGTTCTATAAATATATTTATTAAGATTACTATCTACTACTACTTAGTAGATAAATTAAAGCCTAAGCTACTTATTAGAACTAATATTATCTATAGTAAAGGTTTTACACTTAATTTTAAATAAGGTATTATAATAATTAGCTCTTATAATTAGCTTATCTTCCTAATTACTATATAGACTAAACTATATTAGATTATCTATATAGTAATATATATAAAATAATAGTCTATTATATCTATATACTCAGTTAGCAAGCTATCTATATATCTAAAAACTAATCTACTAATTAACTATAACTTTATCTTTAATCTACTAGATGATTTGACCTTATATAAAGCTATTATATATATATATATAGTTAATCATAAGTTCTTATTTATTAAAATCTATAATAAGATGGCTGCCCTAATTACTATCACCTATTATATCTATATTAGCACTATCTTAGATGCTAATTTTGTTACAGCTTACTAAATTAGTAAAGAGGCTATTCTATTAGCTTAACTATTAGAATCTAGACTAAAGTTTAGGTCTGAACTAGTTCACTCTTTTATTAGATACTATAAATATATTAAATATTAATTTAAATGCACTTACTAGCTAACTATTAAGGCTAAATCTATTATCCTATCTAACTAAGATAATTAGACTATCTTACTAAATAATATCACTATCTATAGTAAGGGTCCCAAAGCTAATCAGCTTACTAAAGTGCTTATAAAGTATAATATCTAGGGTAATAATAATTCTACTATCTATATTTCTAAGAAAGAATAGATAGAAGTTCCTATAAAAGATAATTAGAAAAATTATCTATCTAAGCTATATATCTACTGTATTAGTCCTAAAGATTATAAGTATATTAATTATATACTTAACCCTCTCTATAAGGCTAGTAAGATTAAGCCTGCTATTAGCTATATATCTTTAATATATCTAATATTTATTATATAGAGGACTATTACTAACTAAAATAGTTAAACTAAAGAAAAGAGACATATAGTTATTAATCTATAAGGTATTAATAAGAAGGTTATTCTAGATCTATATCTTATCCTAAGATAGAAAGATATTATTAATATAATTTATAGCTATTATTATATTATAATTATTAATACCTATTAGTTCTTCTACCAGTGGCTAGTAAAATAATCTTATTAGAACTATCTTATTATTATTAGTCACTATAAACAGGAAATATTTAATATTATAATTATAGGTTTTATTAATTCTATCCTATACATCCAGTGGCAAATAGATTAGATCTTGAAGAATCTTCTATTTATTAAGACCTACATTAATAACAACATTGTTGCTTCTAGGTTATTTAATAAGTATATAGACTATAGAGTATCTTAAGGTTGTCTTACAACACCTATAAGATATCTATATTTAGTTAGAACCAACTAAGGCCTTTATTGAATTCCTAAATATTTAATTATTAGAATAACATATTAATATGCTAGGCCTATCTACCTTAGATAAAAAACTTGCTGCTATTCATGCCTTGGAGTTTCTATATAATCTTAAGGAATTAAAGCATTATCTAGCCCTTACTAGATAATTCTATTATTATATTAATAGATATGCCCGCATTGCTAAACCTTTATAAGAATATAAGATATAGATGCTTAAGAGTAGCCCTTTAAAGAAATCTAAATATAAGATATTTATTACTAGTAGAGCAGTTAATATATCTACTAACTAGAAAATAGAAGCATTTCACTAGCTATAGTCTATATTTAATAGTCTACTTTTCTATGCCTATTTTAATCCTATAAAACATCTATATACTAACTTAGATGTATTATATAATAGTTTTAGTATTATAGTATACCATATCCTAGATAATAATTAGTATACTAATCTCTTAATTCTGCTAGCCTAAAGTTGACCTAAACAGCTGTTTAGCTTATTCTCTTTCTAAGTTATATACTTACTAGTACTAAATTATAATATTAGCTAACTAAATTAGAAGTAGCTTATCTTATATAGACTCTTTAGAAGTTATAATATATAGTTAAGTCTTTCTATTAACTAATTATTATCTATATAGATTATGCTTCCACTATTAATATTTCTATATAAATTTCTATAAATACTATTACCTTAGAATAGCTGAATCTATAGTTAATCTATACTTCCTAATATATCTAGCAGTTCTAACTATAGATATTTCATTGACCTAGCAAGTTAAATATAGTTATAGATGCACTATCTTATTTACTAATAAAGTAGAATATTAAGTATAACTATAATAAACCTAATCTTAATTCTATTAATACTTATCTTACTAACTATAGATATACTATATTATCTATCTAGTTATCTAATAAGTTTAAAAGATATATGATGGAAGGATACTATAATAATCTATAAACTATCTATATTATTAAGGTCCTATATAATAACTAGATATCTAATTTACTAACTGTCCTACCCTATTAACTAGATAATGATAGATTACTTTACATAATAAAGTATTATCTAATTAGTAATAAAATTATTAAGGAACCCTAGATCTATATTCTATGCCCTCTTGCCACAGACTTATTCTAGTTAATCTATAATAAATAGAATTATTAGAGGATTAATAAGTATCTAGCTTTACTTAATAGATTTATATTATATTAGGGCTATTAATTATTATATTAATATATTAAACACTGCCTAATCTATCTATAGAATAAGATATATTACTATAAGCTATATAGCAGTCTCTAACCTTTATAGGTCCTACCTACTCTATTTAAAATTATTACTATAAACTTTATTATTAGATTACTAGATAGGAATAATAATAATTATAATTAGTTATTAGTTATTATTAATAAGTTTACTAAGTATATTAGCCTTATCTCTAGAAGATTAATATATACTATTATAGACTAGGGCTCTATAGTATTATAATACTTCTAAGGATATAACTAAAGTATACTATATTTTTTTATCTTAGATTATAACTTTATATTTATAAGTATATTTTAAAAGGGCCTCTTTACTATACTAAGAATATAATAGCTCTACTCTACTATATTTTATCTCTAAATAAATAGATAAATAGAATATATTATCTAAATAATTAAGATTATAATATAATATATCTACATCACTACTAACTAGTCTAATTAGTTCTAGTGGATATTAGAACTACTAAGTATTATATTAATAATTAATAAATTACTAAATAACTCTATAAAAGTAACTCTATATTAGTTACTCTTTAGTATTAATCTCTACTAGCTATAGCAGCTCCTAAAATAGCTAGTTAAATCTAAATAGGACTTTTTAGTATAACTTAATACTAAGAAAGCTATAAAATATATATCTATATAAATAAAAGAGATCTATAATTAAAACTATAAACTAATTAAATTCTATATTAGTAATTAGATCTATATCTAGTTATACTATAGCTATATCTTATTAATTAAGTAAACTAATTAGAAGTTCTAATTATAGAATACTAATCTATTTTATATATTAGAATGTATTAGAAGACTTACTTATTATATTAATCTACCCTTAATATAGAGGATCTATCCTATTTTATTAGTTACTTATCTTAAACTAGTACTAAATACTCCTAATCCCTTCTACTATGAATTACTAAAGCCTCCTACTATTATTAACACTAAGATCTATAGTGATAAAGATAATATATATAAGGTTAAATACTTACTAGATAAATATACTGTTTAATATAGACATAACCATACCTTCTATATAGAATATCTTATGCACTAGAAAGGCTACGGACTAGAAGATAACTAATAGATCTATAAAGATAATCTTTAGGGTTCTTCTAACCTCCTTAAAGCATTTAATCATCCTAATAAGACTATCTAATATTTAACTAGTGCTTTGCATTTCACCAGCTTCCCTTATCTAATATATAGTAATGTAGATGTTGCTTTTATTTAAACCCCCATAATATCACTATTTATTAGTTCATTCATTGATTCCTACATTATATGGTATTACCTACACACCTGGTTGATCTAGTCACCTATAAGGTAGAACCACTAAAGTAGTAAAACTTCCTGTATCTTAGAAAATTAATCAACTTACCATACTGAATCTCAACAAAACTACCACAATAAAATTATTAAATAATTATTAGTAGATAAATATACTAATATTAATAAATTTTAATAAATTTTTAACTTATAATAGCTTAAGAACTTTATTAATATTAATTAGAAGAAGGAGAAAATAGATAAATTTATTTAATAATTTTATATAATATTAGAAAAGCTTAAGAAAAATAATTAATTTAATAAATTTATATATATAATATTATTTCTTAGAAGGCTTTTTTCTTTTATATAAAAGAAGCTAATTAAAAAGAAAAAATTTAATATTAATAAACTAAAAATTATAATTTATTCTAAAATAAAGAAGATAATTAAGAAATTATTTTATATAAATATAGTATTATAAAAGCTAGTAAATATTAGAGTTATAAAAGATAATTAAGTCTTATTTTAAGAATATAAAGAAGTTAACTCTAAGAAGAGTATTATACTAATTAAATTAAATAAAGAGTATCTAATAGAAAAATGTTAGAGGCAATGCCTGAGGCTTAGTTAGGCCTATGTTCTTCCATATAGGGCTTAGGTATAGGGTTCCTAGATAACTTCCTTCTCCCACTTTCTCTTAAGCTAGCTAGTTATTATATTATTATATTTATCTTTCATTAGCTTCACTAGGTTATAAGCCCTCCTTTTCTTATCTAAGCCCTCCTCTTCTAATATTACATTCTTTAAAGAATTACCATGAAGAAATGTAAGAAATAAATTAAGATACTAATGAAAATATAAATTAAGTAATAAATCTATCTATAAATCTATCTATAAATCTATCTATAAAAATAAATTAATTAATATAAAATTAAGGTAGACTAGGGGAGCTAAGATAGGTGACCTAGCTATAGTTAAATTTAATATAAATATAAATTAAGGCAGACTAGGGGAGCCAGATAGATAATCTGGCTATAGTTAATATAAAAATTGCTAAATTAATACTAGGGATATCTAAGTTAGTGATCTGGGAGCTATTCTATATATCTCTATATTTATTTAATATAAGTGATATCTAAGTTAGTATCTAGCAGCACTATATATCTTTATATTTATTTAATATAATAGGGACATCTAAGTTAATAACCTAGTAATAATCTAATATAAATTAGTAAATAAGGGGAGTTAAAAGTAATAACCTAGCTATATAAAATTAAGGTAGACTAGGGGAGCTAAAATAGGTGACCTAGCTATAGTTAATATACTATAGATTAGATTAGATTACTAGATTAGGAAGTTATTACAGCATTATATATTCTATATAGCAGAGAGTCTTGTTTAGAGGGGTGTATTGGAGGTAATGCCTAAGGCTTAGCTAGGCCTATATTCTTTTATATAGGGCTTAGGTATAGGGTTCCTAGATAACTTCCTTCTCCTACTTTCTCTTAAGCTAGCCAGCCATCATATCATCATATTCATCTTCCATCAGCTTCACTAAAAAACTATATTATATAAAGTTTAATCTAGCTTAGACTAGCTAGCTAATATTAAAAAATATAAAATTTCTTAAATTAAAAATAAATAGTCTTAATAAATAGCTAAATAATCTTTATTTAAATAATATAAAGCTCTTAAAGTAGCTAAATTTAAAAAATAATTATTTAAATTATCTATTATAGAAGGTAACCTTAGTTTATTTAAATTAAGAAATAATATTAAATTATTTAAATTAAAAAGTAATATTAAAGTATATAGATTAAGAAATAATATTAATTTATTAAGATCTAGAAGTAAGGTATTCTATTATAAATATTAAATATTATAATTTTATATTCTTAAATCTAAATTAATATTAGTTCTATCTTTTACTAAATAAATATTATTAAATTAACTATCTAGCTTAATAAAAGTTTCTTAAATAATAAATTATTTACTTTAATTATAAAGTAAAAGTCTACTAAAGACTTTAAAAAAAGAGAAAATAGTCTTTATCTTTATTTTAAAATAGTAGATATATAAAGAAATAAATTAAAGTATATCTATAAAGTATAATTATAATAAAATAAAAGCTAGTTATTTATAGAGCTAATTTCTTATTTTATAATAATAAAAATAATTTTAATATTTTTAAAGAAGAGATTCTATATATTAATATTAAATATTATAATTAAATAGTAATACTAAATTCTAATAAAAAAAATAGTTATAAATTAGTTACTATAAAGAGAAATTAAGATATTTTTAAAAAAGATATTTATATTAAGAAAGATCTATTATCTATAAAAATAGTTTAGACTAAATAATATTATTAAAAAGATTTTAAAAAAAAGACTCCTTATAAAGAGGTACTATAGAAGATCTAAAAATCTAAAATAAAGAAATATAAAAAAAAGCTAAAGATAATAAATCTTTTAAAAAAAAGAGATTTTAATTTTATATTATTTATTAACTAGATTATAAATAATAGAGTAGAAATTATAATCTAAAATTTAATTAAAGTATTATTAATAATTTATTAAGCTTTATTTTCTTTTATTAAGAATTAATAAATATTAGTAATAATATATAAAGTAGATAAATAATTTAAACTTTAAATTAATATTATTACTATAAATATTTTTTTAACTAAATAAAAAGAGGGGCTAAAGAAAGAGCTTAAAAAAATATTATATATTATTATAACTTTAAAAATTACTATAGTTCTTAGATAAAAAGAATTATTATTTAATAAAAAAGTAATAATTAATAATAGTATAAAGATTAATATTATATAATAATAATTAGTTATAAAGTTATAGCTACTAATTATATTACTAAATAATAAATTTATAAGAAATATTAATAAAGGATTTAATAAGTTCTTTAAGATCTATAAATATATATTTATTTTAATTAAAGGGTTTTAGTACTAAGTTTCTTTTTTTATTATTAATATATTTTTAATAAATAAATATATATTTAGATAGCTATTTAAATATTAAATAAGATTATATTATATTATTCTTAAAGATAGATTAGTTAAAACTATTATTATATCTTTAAATAGAAGATAAAAGACTTTAGTTCATATTTTTTCTTCTTTAGATTCTAGAAATAAGAATTATAAAGATATATTTAGAGATAAAAATAACTATAAATAAACTAATTAAGAGAAGAAAAACTAGAAGCTAGGGTTATTAATAGATTAGATCTTAGTTAATAGTAGGATCTATAAAATATATTTAATATAAATAGAATCTAAATAGAGAAGTTAGGGAGTATCTTATATCTAAGATAGATATAAATTTAGAGTAGGTATTAAGATAAGATAGAATTTATTTCTAAATATAAAAAACTTATATCTAGAGTAGATATAAATTTAGAAAATAACAAAGTAATAGTAAAAGATAAGGAATTTATATCTAAAGTAGATATAAATTTATAAATTAATAAAAATAAATAAATAAGATAGTTCTAGCTATATAATTAATAAAAACTATAGAAATAAATAAATAAAATAATTATATATATTTTATAAAGATCTAATTTTATAAGTCTTTAATAATAATACTATATTAATATAAAGCTATAAAAATAAAGCTAGTTAATATAGCTATACTATAGGATATAGAATTTTTAGAAAAGAAGGATTAGAAGTTAGTAGTATTTATAGCTTTATCTAGGAATAGAATTTATAAAATAAAGTTATCTAAAACTTTATATTAATAGTATATTAAATTTATAATATCTAATATAGCTAGAGAATTAAGATTTATACTAGAATAATTAGCTAAACTAAAAATTAGCTTAAATATTATACTATAGAAGAGAGAGTTTTTATTATAAATTTTTTATACTAGAGAGACTATATTAATTTAGAATTTTAAAAAGAAAAAGATAATAATATTAAAAATTATTTTATTAATTAAAATTTAGACTATTCTCTATAAGCTATAGTAAGAGAAAAATATTCTTATTTTTAGAGTATTAAAACTAATTATAATTTAAATTTTAAAGAATTAATTAAAAATAAGAGTTTTAGAGCTAGAAAAAGATCTATATTAAAATAAATAATTTCTTATACTAAAGAATATTAATTTATATAAAAATTTATCTTCTTTTATCTTATTAATATAGCCTTTAAACTTAATATAATTTTATATTAAGATATAAATTTATCTTCTAATATAAATAAGTTTTTAAAGAATTTTATAGATATAGCTATAATATCTATAATTAATTTTTTCTCTAGATATAATAATATATTATTAATATCTTTATTATAAGATTTTACTAAATTTTTAATATTAATAGATTTATTTAGAATAACTACTTTATCTTAAAAGTGGATAAATTTAGTGTAGATTTTTTAATAAGAAATAAAGAAGATATTAGAGAATAATATTTTAAAATATTATAGTCTCTTTCTTAATAATATTAGTATAAAGAGACTAAAAATAAGATATAATAAAGAAGAGATTCTTTCTAGAGTTTAATAATTTATATTTAAATATTTATTTAATCTTAATAGAATATTATATAATATAGAGCTCTTAGATTTTACTATTTCTAATATAAAATCTTAATTTCTAGTTTTAATATTTAAAATTATTAGTTATATTTATAATTATAATAAAAGATATCTAGAGAAAATAAAGATTATTAAAATTATAGATTAGTTATCTTACTAAACTTAGTATAAAGTTAGATTATTTATTAGAGTTATAATATATTATTAGATTTAGATAAAAAAATTTATTATTATTATTAGACTAATTTATACTCTTTTCTAAAAAGATATAATATTTATCTAAAAAAGATAAGAATAATTAACTATAAATTAGCTAAAAATAGCTCTAATTTTAGTACTAGCTTTAAAAGCTTTAAAGTATTCTAAACTACTTAAAAATAGTATTTTAAGTAATATTAGAGAGATTATTCTTATTTATAATATAAATAAGAAAGGCTAAGGAGTTATATTAATATAATATGAATTAGAAATAAATAAATAGTATCTAGTTTAATTTAAAAGTAGTATTTAGATTAATATAGAGATTAATTACAATATTAGTAAAAAAGAAATATTATATAATTCTTAAATTTCTTAAAAAGTTTTATACTTAGCTATATAGATATTACTTTTATCATAGGCTAAAGCCTTAGAATCTATGACCTAGATTTAAATAATAAGAAATTACTAAGGAATCTAACTAGATTATAGTAAGTAAATATTATAAGGAGTATATAAGCTCTAGCTAAGATTATATAATATAGATAATTAGAATATTAGATATAATAAAGATTATATAACTAGTATTATCCTAGAATACTACTACCTAAGGTAGATTATAAATACTTAGTAAGCTTAAATATTTAGTAGACCTTATCTACTATACTATCCCCCTCCTTACCTTAATGCTAGTAGCTCTCCTACTTATTAAGTATTATAATATTAGCTAAGTTAATAGCTAGCTTCTATATAGACTACTTATAGCCTATCTATCTAATTAAATACTCTATATAGTAACCTTATTTAATATATTTTTTATATTATTATAAGATCTCTTTAACTATATATTTAGCTTTGCTATTAACTAGTACTAGAGATAGTTAATAATTATTATTTATTTAACTACAGAATAAATTATCTAAAGTAGGCTATAGTAAACTAATATAGAATATATTATATATATTTAGTAGTATATCTAGTTAGTAGATATATAATCTAATAGCCTTAAATATTATAAACTTTATATACTATATATTAAGTTTCTAGCTTAGATAATCTATTTAGATATTCTATAAATCTAGTTATATTTTTAAGTTAATAATATATTATAGACTTACTAAATAAATATAATTTAAATATTTTTTTTATTATTATTAAGCTATTATTAATTCTAATTAGACTATCTCTATAGCTTCTCTTATCTTTATAATAATAATATTAACCTTCTCTCTTATAAAATAGACTATAGTAGTAGTAATAATCTTTTAATTAAATTTTTTAATCTTTAATAACTTAATATTATATCTATAGTCTAAGAAGAATAAGCTAACTCCTATATTTATAATATTTTAGTTATTAATTATAAGCTATATTATTAGTAGTAGTAACTTCTAATCTATTTATATATAATTATAGAAATTCTATAAATAAGTTTCTAATATAATATTTATATATTTAATCTATCTATTAGTCTATAGATAGAAAGTAATTAATAACTATTATTAAATATATAACTATTTATAAAAGTACTTTTAGAACTTACTAATAAACTATAGACTAAGGCCTTAAGATGAATATACTAGTTAGAGTTAATATCTTTATAATAGAAGGTTTCTTTATTAACTTTACCTTCTATATAGTAGCTATAGTATTATATAATAATATTATTATATTAATTATAGTTATCCTAAAGTAAGATTATAGAGTAGTATTATAACTAGTTTATATAAATAAGAAGATTATACTATAATTATAGTAATAAATCTATATCCTAATATAGTATAAAGTATTAAGAGATCTATTATTAAATTATAATTATCTTTTTAAACTACTTTAGTATTATACTCTTATATTTTATATACTAATAGTTAATATAAATTTTTTGTATATAATAGTAGTAAACCCTATTAATAAACTAGTAATAATTAAAAATAGAGCTAGGGTTAGTACTTTATTTAAAATAGATATAATTAATATATAGTATATTAGACTAGAGGAAGCTAAAAATATTATTATCTAATCTAAGATTACTAAAGATCTTAAGCTTATAGAGCTAGACCTATATATTATATTATATAATAAAATAATATATGTCACAGGCTAGAAGCCTTGAAATCTATAACCTAGATTTGGATGGTAAGAAATTACTAAGGAATCTAACTA